>CM021100.1:883368454-883462772 GCA_007115665.2 Sequoiadendron giganteum | reverse complement strand
CTCCCACTCACCCTTTCTCCCTCTCCATCTCACTCTACCACTCTCCCTCTCACTCTCTCACTCTCCCCTCTCCTTCTCACTCCCTCTCCTTCTATATCTCCCTTTCCCTCCTCTCAACTCTAAACTCTCCTCCCACTCCCCCTCTTACTCTCTCTGCCACTCTCCCCTCTCCCTCTCCCTTCTCCCTCTCCCTCTCCCTCTCCTCTCCCTCCCACCTCCCTCTCACCTCTCACCTCCCACCTCCCTCCCTCCCTTTATTCCTTCCATCTCCCTCTCTCTCCCTCCTCTCCCTCCTCTCTCTCCCTCCCTCTCCCTCTCCCTGCCTCCCACCTCCCTCCCTTTGTACTCTCTCCCTCTCCTCCCCTCCCCTCCCTCCCTCACCTCTGCACCCCCCCACCTCCATCCCACTCTCCCTCCTCTCTCTCTCCCCCCTAGCCTCCCCGTCCCTTTATCTCCTCTCCTCCCTCTCCCCTCTCCCCTCCCACCTCCTCCTCCCTCCCTCCCTCCCCTCCCTCCCTCCCACCTCTCTCCCTCCCTCACTCCCAGACCCCCACCTCCATCCCACCTCCTCCCTCTCCTCTCTCTCTCCCCCCTCCTCCCCGGCCCCTTTATCTCCCTCCCTCCCTCTCCCTCCCTCTCTCCCACTCTCCCTCCTCCCTCCCTCCCTCCCTCCCTCCCTCCCACTCCCTCTCCCTCTCCTTCTCACTCCTCCCTCACTCTCCCTCTCCCTCTCTCTCCCTCTCTCTCTCTCTCCCTCTCCCACTCTCCCTCTCACTCTCTCCCTCTCTCTCCCTCTCCCTATCACTCTCCCACTCCCTACCATTAACCCTTAGGTCTATGTGTGTACAAATTGGATATCTGATTTAAATCGGATATCCGATTTGTGAAACTTCATTGTGCAAAGGTGAAATCTTACCATTGTAGAACATGTTTTACAAATCGGATATCCGATTATATCGGATATCAGATTTGTGGGCCATAGAAAAACCCCATGTGGGCCATTTTTGTGCATTCCAACGGACCCTGCATTCTGTTTGCAACACTTTGCAAGCGACAAACACGCGATTTCAGACAGGAAGAGACAAAGATAAACTTTTTGGAGCATCTTGTACTCAAATTTGTCATACATAATGATTTTTTAGCATCTTTTATTTGGTCATACATAATGATTTTTTAGCATCTTTTATTTGGTATAATGGGGAGCAACAGTCGTCAGAAGCAAAAACGTAAGAGAAAGCTGACAAAAGAACAAATTGAAGGATATAGACAAAGAGATAGAGAAGGTCATAGGAAGAAAAGACAAGGTATGTTAAATATTGGTGAACCTGAGCCCTATGGTCTTTCAAGTGAAGAGGAAATTGAATATGTTCAAGGTGAAAATGTAGAACATGATATTGAAATTGGGAATGAAAATGTTCAAATTGATATTGAAAATTTTCAAGGTGAAAATGTTGGAATTGAAGATGTTGAACATGATATTGAAATTGGGAATGAAAATATTGAAATTGATAATGAAAATGTTGGAATTGAAGATGTTGAACATGATATTGAAATTGGGAATGAAAATATTGAAATTGATAATGAAAATGTTGGAATTGAAGATGTTGAACATGATATTGAAATTGGGAATGAAATTGTTCAAATTGATATTGAAAATGTTCAAGGTGAAAATGTTGGAAATGAAGATGTTGAACATAATATTGAAGCAAGTGTAAATTATGTTTCACCAGATTACACGAGAAATGAAGAACCTTGTGTGGAAGAAAGAGGTATTCCAAATTCAAGACCTTCAAGGACCCCTAAATGGTTAGTTGAAATTGATGATAACATTATAAACAATTTTGAAGGCAAGAGGTCAACATGAACTATTCGGTTGTGGGCTAGAATACTTTTCAACCAATATTTTAGCGATAAGACATTGACCGAGCAATGCTAACTTTTTGTACAATTGCTAAAGATGCAAAAGATGAGACCTTTGCTAGCAAAATTGAAGATTCGTTTGAACAAGAGGACTGAAAAAAATTCTATTATTCTCAAAAATCTTTTTAATGCTCTCAAGTCTATTGGAAAAAATAACAAGGAAAAAGATAAGAGAGCTGCTCGAAGAGTCATTACCACCACCCTAGTAAGCCATCAATTGAAAAAGGCTCGCTTTATGAGACAAACTTGTATTGATTTTGACTTAAATCATAAAAATTTGGATAGAGCACTTGCAAGAAGAGAAAGAATAGACGATCCTCTTCAAAATGATACATGGGCTTTTGCCAGAAGGATTACACATGTTGATAAGAAGCTAACTGATAATGTAAAGTAGGATATTCAACAATTTTGGCATGATAACTCTAGAGTATCACCCAATGCAAAGGATGTTTTAAAGTGAAGAATTGGTAGTCGAGACCGTACACCACATCCTAAACATTTCTTGGAATCAAGACAAACAATGTTGTTCAACAAAGTTATTCAAACAAATCCAAATATGGAAATCTAGCAAAGAATTTTGAAGGTTTAAAGCCATTTTATTGTGTGCCTCTTAAGATTCATAATACTTGTTGTTGCAAATACCATGTGGAGTTTTCAATGTACCATGAACTATTATGCTATATCCGTTCTACTTTGCATACTAATGAAATGTTGCAGGAGTGTGGTGCAATGTATCTTCCGAAATCATCAAGGGACTTGCTAGATCTATTTTATGTTCTAGGGATGATGGTTCCTTTTTCTATAGAAATGATTGTTTAAATGCGAAGTGCTCACAATTTGGTAGCTTGTCAAAGTTTGTTCAATGTTTTCATGAGGGTTCCGAACATGAATTTGGAAAGAATCTTGTTGAGAAAAAGAGATGAGATAGTCAAATATACTTTGCAGAGTGGAGGTGAAGGTTCTAGATGCGAGTTAGTTACAAAAGAATGCAGTGCTGCTGATTTTATTTCAGATTTTAAGGACAATATTTTCTACAAATATGCAAGACATAGTCATAGGTCTCAGTGGTTGGATCAACAATTTACGATATGTAAGGACTCTTTTCCGATTGGCACTATTATATTAGTGGTTGATTTTGCTGAAAACTACACATTGCAACCACAAAATGAGGTACAATCTCAGTATTACAATTCCATTCGGATTTCTATTTTTGTCCACATAACGTTTAGACATGCACCTGATAGTACAGAGGAGGATCGAAAGATAATCAAAGAGTATCATTTTTATATGAGTGATGATAGATCTCACTCGTCTGAGTATGTCCAACATTGTTTCGAGATTTTTTTTGAGTTCTTGTAGGAGCATGATATAACACTGGGCTGACATCTCATTTGGTCAGATAACTGTACATGTAAATTCAAGAATGCTTGTATGTTTTATTGGTTGAGTAGAATGCATGTAGAGAAGGGTGTACCTAATATTTGGAGTTTTTTTGAAGCTGGGCATGGGAAAGGGGAGCATGATGGAGCAAGTGCATGTGTAAAGAGAGCTCTAGTTAAGGAGCAATTGAAGATTTCAGGAGAAAAATTCAGTGATGCATGTTTTATTATTGATTGGTGTAGTTCAACATTGTCATAGGGAGGGACACTTGATTCAACAGTGCACAGATTCTTTTGGTTGGTTGAGGAGGGTACAGTGGGAGGCAGATTGGATTGTCATACAATCAAAGATTCTTCAAAGATGCATTCATTTCAAAGCTCAGATGCAAGCACATGGACCATTTGGACACGACAGTTGGCTTGTTTTTGTTAGAGTTGTATTCAGTGCGAGTGGGATCAATGAGAGTCAAGTGAGTGGGTGGATACATGGGTTCCATAGTATCTAACTCCTTTATCTCAAACTATATCCATGACAAATTACACAATGGAAAGTTCACTTGATTACGATCGGCTTTCAGATCTACTACATCCAAGACATGTTTTTGCAGTTGTTGCACCATAGGGGAATGAAGAGAGATCAGAATATTGGTTGGCTCGATGTGTGCGGGTAAAGCACAAGCTAACACAATCGATGGAAGATGATGGTGGGTTCGTGTATCCTACAGGTTTAGTTGTGGTTGCGGGAAATTGGTTGTGAACATACATGATTAGAAAGAATGGCATATTGCATTTGAAGACTACAAGAAACACAAAACCATTCTCATGTATTCACACCTTGTTATAGCAACAAATGTTAAGTTGTTGAAGCATCATGCCAAACCAAAGACAAAACAACTATGGACACTTAGTAATGTTGATCATAAAGCAATATTGGATACTCTTAAGCAAAGAGATGACCCTTCAGGCACACTTGAATAGCATATTCAAGAATGGAAAGTACAATGCTTAAGCCTCTTTTTTGTTGTGACAATATAGATATATCATTTGACAAATTTTGCGATATTCTTGGCACAATTGATCATGGACCTGTTGCAAGAATAGCCAACTCCGATCCTTTTAAAGAGGTATGTGACATATTACAATAATATAGATTGGTTATTCAAAATATCTTTTATAGTTTGCATTACCAATTCATCATCATTCAGGTTGTTTAGATTAATATAGATTTGTTAGTCTAAGCATATTTTTTGTTGTTACAATATAGATTTATCATTTGACAAATTTTGTGATATTCCTGGCACAATTGATCATGGACCTGCTGCAACAATAGGAAACTCTGATCCTTTCAGAGAGGTATGTGACAAATTACAATAATATCGATTGGTTATTCTAAGCATATTTTCTATTGTATGTAGTTTAACTGCTACCTTGATGGTTTGTACAGGTGCTTGTCACTCCAAAATGCCAACATACTACTCTTGTGGAAGACTGTGCCTTGAATGCCTCAAATAGGAAAATTTTGTAAAAAATGAATTTTGAAATGTGAAACAATGTAAAAAGGTCATAACTATGTATAGGCATAATCTATATCCAGTGATGTTTATTGAAATATGGTTCAAATGTCTGGCATTGTATAAAGGGTATGTTTAAAATGTAATTTTTTTTTTGTACTTAATCGAGCTACAACCAAAGGTTTTCTTCCTGGTCCTTTTCTGTCGGTATGCTCGTTTGAACCAAGTTTTGAAATATCTCCTATCTAAATATATAAAAAATTATAGTGGCTTGCCACTTTTTTCGGAAAACAAAAAAGTAAAAAGTTCATTATGAATTTCATTTCCCATGTAGTTGATTCAACGTATTTGGGTGCAAAAGAGAACCATAACTAGCATAAAATTACCCATCCGGATGTGTTGGAACAATCCGTTAGGTCATACGAGTTCGAGAATGAAAGTTGCACCACTTTGCAACTTTACACTGCTTGCATTTGGCAACTTTTCCCTCAACTGAAAAAATTCATCACCACGGGAAAAAACCTCCGAGATAGCAAAAACCGAGAGAGGTTATTGTAGATGGTCTCAACACAATCCCATATCCTCAGATGAAGAGTCTGTAAGCATCACGGTTTCTGAAAAATAGTCCGTCAAAAATTGCTGCCTTTTAGCACTTTGGACTCTTAAGGGAAAACGCCGCTCCAATGTAGCTCAGAGCAATTCAATGTATTTGGGTGCAAAAGAGAACCATACCTATCGTAAAAATACCCATCCAGATGTGTTGGAACATTCTATTGGGTCGTACGAGTTTGAGAATGAAAGTTGCACCACTTTGCAACTTTACACTACTTGCATTTGGCAACTTTTCCCTCAACTGAAAACTCATCACCACGGGAAAATGCCTTCGAGATAGAAAAAACTGAGAGAGGTTATTGTAGATGGTCTCAAAAAAATTCCATATCCTCAGATGAAGAGTCTGTAAGAATCATGGTTTCCGAGAAATAGTCCGTCAAAGTTTGCTGCCTTTTAGCACTTTGGACTCTTAAGGGAAAACGTCGCTCGAATGCAGCTCAGAGCGATTCGGCGTATTTGGGTGCAAAAGAGAAACATAACTAGTGTAAACATACCCATCTAGACGTGTTGGAACATTCCGTTGGGTCGTATGAGTTCGAGAATGAAAGTTGCACCACTTTGCAACTTTACACTACTTGCATCTAGCAACTTTTCCCTCAACTTAAAACTCATCACCATGGGAAAACACCTTTGAGATAGAAAAAACCGAGAGAGGTTATTGTAGATGGTCTCAACACAATCCCATATCCTTAGTTGAAGAGTCTATAAGCATCATGATTTCCGAGAAATAGTCTGTCAAAGATTGCTGCCTTTTAACACTTTGAACTCTTAAGGGAAAACGTCGCTCCAATGCAGCTCAGAGCGATTCGGCATATTTGGGTGAAAAAAAGAACCATACCTAGTGTAAACGTACCCATCCGCACGTGTTGGAATAGTCTATTGGGTCGTACGAGTTCGAGAATGAAAGTTACACCACTTTGCAACTTTACACTACTTGCATTTGACAACTTTTCCCTCAATTGAAAACTCATCACCATGGAAAAACGCATTCAAGATAGAAAAAATCGAGAGAGGTTATTGTAGATGGTCTCAACATGATCTCGTATCCTCAGATGAAGAGTCTATAAGTATCACAGTTTCTGATAAATAGTTCGTCAAAGATTGCTGCCTTTTAGCACTTTTGACTCTTAAGGGAAAACGCTGGTCCAATGCAGCTTAGAGCGATTCGACGTATTTGGGTGCAAAAGAGAACCATACCTAACATAAAAGTACCCATCCAGACGTGTTGGAATAGTCTGTTGGTTCATACGAGTTTGAGAATGAAAGTTGCACCACTTTGCAACTTTACACCTCTGTAGAGATTTAGGGATGTCCTCTTCGATCACTCTATTCTGAATAGGTTTGCGGAGCTACCAATGTTAAATCCAAGTTGACTGACTTTGAGAAAATTGTATCCTAGTGAACACGATAAAGGTCCCACTTCTTCTTGAATGCAGGAGCACCATCTGACCCTTTATCTCCATTCCTCTTGAAGCATCTTTTCTTTCCTCCTTTTCCTTCCTTCTTCGAGGATTGAGCAGAAAGAACATGAATGTATTCATTTGTAGGGCTTCGTCCAATACCTCTCGCAACCAACCTTGACACCTCTTGAATATAGTCAGCCCTCAACCGATCAAACTTGGGGAAGTTTTGATCTCATGTTGATTCCTTGAATGTAAGACTCCCAAGATGAAGGAAGACCATTAAGAGCCAACATGGTCAAATCTTTTTCATCAACAATATGACCATTTCTCTCGCTGTCTTCAACTTAGAGATCAGATAATACAACTGAAAGCACTCAAAAAATGAAACACATAAGACAATAAACACAACAAGAAATTTGCTTACAACTCAGGCTCAGCTCATGGATGAATTTGATACAATGAATAATAGCACCTCTCGTAGATGCAAAGATATAATCGAATATGCTTCTTCTTGAAATCGGCTTGCTGCTGCAAGATGAAGCGCTGCTGATCAAGTGCAAACTTTTGCTTGGATTTCAAATTATGCTGAATGAACTTGATTGAGGAAATGAACAAACATCACCTCGTATTTATACAAAATAAGGTGACTCTTCAAGGAGGTTGGCCTCTCTTGAAAATAATAAATTACAAAATAATATAAAGGAAGGTCGACCTCATCCATTTAAATAAAATGAGTATAGATTAAATAGCCATAGGCTATCATTTAATTTATTACAACTTAATGTGATCGCTATCATGTATGAAAAATGTGGTAGCATAGACAAGGCAGTGGACTATTTGAAAAAAAGCTTCAAAGAAATGTGGTCTCATAGAATTCAATGACAAACAAATACAATTGACAAGTGCTCATAGTTTTTAGTTATGCAATGTGAAGTAATTGCATAATTGCTTAGGTTGACTTTGTAAGAACTATATTGTAATTAAAATTTTTTCATCTATGAACATCTAGTTGTTAGTTATGCAATGTGAAGTAATGATTTGAGTTTGAAAGATGTGTAATGCAATGTAATGAGCGATATAAATATAAACTACATAATATAACCATTTAGTTTTAAGCTATTGTACATTGATATTTAACCATTGCTCAAGATAAATTTTTCAAAGAGTTTAATCATGCACACAAGGAACAAATTAAATTTTGATTGTCAACTTCTATATATCAAATTATCCAATAATCAAGCGTATGTCCATATACAAAAATGGCATCGACGCCAACTCAAACAAAGTTTTACAAAATGTGGCATATGCCATCTCAATATGTATTCAAAATTTACATGCCAAAATGTCTATCTCATCCTAAACTACCGGTGGATCATCAAAATGGATTCTTTGAAGCACTCGTTGGCTTTGAAGGTAGCTGCATAAGAAAAATTCAAACCACAATTGAGATTAGTTATACTATATAATTTAAAATCGAATAATTAACATCAAAATTAATATACATTGAATTTTAATTGAACTCTAAAATTGAAATCTTGATTACTTGAAATATACGTCTCTTCAAAGGGTCAGGAGTCCTAGAATATACCAAATTAACTTTTGAAATTCCAATCTATATATGTGAACAAAAACATAAAATTGATCCAAGTTAGCATACGATTATTGGTAATAGGAACTTATTTACCAAACACAAAATAAAATAAGCACATACCTCTTTAGGTTGATCTTTTTCTTTATCTCCTCGAGGTGTTTCGACACCTCCTCCTCGAGGTGTTTCAACACCTACTCCTTGAGGTGTTCCAATAACTACTCCTTTAGGCGGTGTGTCCCTTGTCATCATATCTGTATAGCTCATAATTTCCTGTACATAAAATTGACAAGTACATATGAAACTACCAATCTATGTCGACATATGTATAATCAATATAAGATCTTAAAAATCTTAATTCAATCCAATTTGAGTTCAATTACCTTCCCCTTATCTAGATTTGCGCCTCCATAGTTTGGACAAGGCTGCACCTCACTCACACTAGGTATTTCCTATAAGAGGAAAACAAGATAAACATATAAGTTATTATATAATTTCATTAATGACAATTCAAATGACAAGCAAGTATATAATATAAAATGTAAACAAGTGAGTGCAAAAATATATACTGCATGTGTGTCCAAGCCAAATGAAATGGCCCTAAGGGTGCTATCAGTCACCCCTGTGAGCTCCTCCTCAGACATCAATTGTTAAATAGACCATGTAAATAAATATTAGTACTTGATACTATCTCTTATTAATATTCATTTAAAAAAAAATGCAAGTTATGGAATTACAACTTAAATCTTACCTGTGTCACTATTCCAGCATCTCCCTCTCTAGCAGGAGAGGACTCTGTAGGGTGCGCTCCACTCCCCTGCGACTGATCTGTTGGTTTTTTTCTTGTAAACCACGTTTGTCTCCAAATCTACCTATGGAATTGCCAACTTCCAATCAAGGGAAGCTCAGAGGACCTGGACCAACTGACGAGGATTTTAATAGTTTATAACCTCCTACACTTTGGGCTCTACAAGACCTAGGAGGGTGATCTCAGTAATGAGTTTACAACTTCTGCAACAAAAATCATAAACAATCATTAACTTCAAAAATAGATAATCTCACTTAATAGCTCAACATAATGGGATAAGACTGAAATGAATTAGCTGTTCATCAGTAATATCAACCACTTGGAGCGTGAGATATTTACAACACATTTTCATGGTGAAAGATAAATCATTATGTTTAAAATTTGTGGTAGCAAGCCCTAGGTGAAGACAAACAAAACACTGCATCACAAAGAACAGATGCAAATCAGACCAGTGCCATATCCATTGGAGGAGTCAAATTCACCAACATCTAATGGTTCATAGTAGATTTCAACACATAACATGTAATATCTTTGATCATACTACCTTACAGTATTACCAATTTGTACCTCAGCTCAATAATTCTTACCCAATCCTTGTATAGAACATATCAATCTGCAATCTCATTTAAGTAGTTTAATTAATTTTTTGAATCAAAGCTAAAACCATAATTGCACACACCACAACAGTGAGAAGAATAGAATAACCCTTGATTATTTCATTCAAAATTCGAATACATTTGCACATAGGAGAGACATGAGCCTGGATTTGTCAATTAAACTCAAATGCCAGTATTGCTATGAAACACTGAATCCCAATAAACTCAAATTCTACAATAAAATGACACAAAACCCACTTGCATTTCCTCTGCACCTATTACAATTTGAAAATGCAGCTCCACACTAGAATTTCGACTAGCTTACTTGCTAACCTAACTTGCTAACTTGCCCACCTCCTTTTACAATGAGAGAAGAAAAGAATAAGAAAAAAAGAAGAGATTCCAGAAGAAACCCTAAATCCAAATAGGAACATTCATTTGGAAACATCTCCACCGTTGAACAATGATCTGCAGAATATTCTTTCCATTTCCCTGTAGCAAACTTCAATCTGTTTCAAAAACAACATGTGCCCAATTCATTCCTCAACAAACAAAATGCCATGTGTCCACTCTACTCATTGCAATAAATTGATTTTGCAGCTGAAAGAAAACTCTCCACCCCCGTGAAAAATTCATTTATCTTTGTTTTTGCATTTTCCCCTTTGCTGCATTTTACACTGTATATTTACTTACTGCTGTTTTACTTTACTCACCATCAGTAAATAAAATATTTCATTTTACTTTAATGTTCATGCAAAGTATTTAAAAATACTCCTCCCAGCAATTACAAAATACTCAGCATTATCTTTTACATTTTACCCCAGCATAGCCATATTACAAAACATTTAAATTTATTCACCTATTCCTGTGCATTAATGTTTTAAAATCTTATTTAAAACACTCCCTCATTTTAAAACAAATGAAACCTCATAAAATATTTTCCCCCGTGCTTCAAAATGTTTTTCACATTTCATTTAAAATATTTACTCCAATCCTTAAATAAATAAGAACTTCGTAAATTATTCCCCCCGAGCTTTTACCATTTTCATTTTAAAAATTCTTTGTCTAAGGAAAATCGGGCCCCACCCCCCATTTCCTTCCCGTGGAAAGGGAAATTTAATATTAAAAATTGGAGGCTTCCACTTAAATTTTTTTTTGCCAAAACTTAGGAAAACATAGAAAATTAAATGTTTTTAGTTGCTTCATCCTCTCTCCCCGCGATCGCGCAATGGGTAACCTGTGATCATTTCCAAATCATGATATGGCGGGCAACGACGGGGATTTGGTTGGAGTTAACCTCATCTTTTGATCGTTGATCTCTATTTCAGCTTGTTTTGTGCCCTAATTTCCATCTTTCGCTTGAGCATTACCATGCTCTGCTCATGTGTATTCATGGCGGCCTCTCCATTTTATTGGTGCATGAGCCTTCCTTCACCCTGCAGGTTCAATCTTCCCCCTTTTTTGTGTGTGGTTCTCCAAGCTCGAGCTCTTCAAGAGAATGGAAGCTCCAAGTCACGCCCACCTCCACTTGCATGGGTCTCTTTCATGTTTGGTGTGGGCCTCCTTTCATTGCCAGGCAGGCCTTCCTTTCATTCTTGGTGCGTGGTCTTCCCACACTGGTTGCTCCATCATTGGCTGCGAGCTCCTATTTGCTGTCCACGCCCAAACACCATGGTGGCTCCCCTCACATTGTGGCCTTCTTCTTTTGGCGCGAGCCTCTCTTTCCATAACACATTGGCCTCCTTTGAGCCTCCTACTGCAAGTGCGGGCTTCCATTTTCATTCACCTATTGGTGCGGATTCCTTCATTTACAATTGGTCTTCCCAACTGGCTTGGGCCTCTTGCACTTTCCTCAGCTGGTCGCACCCTTTTCATTGCCGGCAGTGTCTTCCTTGCCACGGTCTTCTCCACCTTCTCTTGCTATGTTCCGAGCCCTCCCTACATCTGCATGTGGTTCTGGCCGCGGACTTCATTCCCCACTAGCGCATCAGAACCTCCATTTACCAGTCGCGGGCCTCTCTGCTCATAGGTCTCCCTCTTTCTAATGGCCGCGAGCTCCTATTTAGCATCGTTGCCTGGTCTTCACCAGATGCACCCACCTCCTGGTTGTGCCCTGCTCAACTGTCATGGCCGCCCATAGTACATACAGGCCACACCCCTGCACCTTCTCTTTATTTGCTGATGGATGAGCACACACCCCATCCACTGGCCATGTGCCTATCAATTGGCGTCCATTAATGCCTTTGAGGGATAGCTGCACGCACCTTTGCTTGAATGTGCCATGCATTCCCTTTCCATTAACGTGCTCCACAATGTTCGCACCCTTATTGGCTGAAACCCTTTTGCCTTAGAATTTTCCAAAACCCTCTTTACAGTCACTTTCTGCATATAGTCATACATGGTGCCCAAATGTGACTCAACCCCTTCAGACATTGCTGCATTCAATCAACTCCAGGCAAGTTTTGATGGATATCCATCCTTTGGCACCAAGGTTACAAAACATTTTATTTGCATTTGAAAAGCACTCTAGAATTTGTATGTCAAATTCCTTACACTACGCAACTTTGTCTGGTTCCATTGCCTTGAGCTCATCCATGATAAAATAATACATTCAATTTACACATCAACCGCTAAGTGGATATTATCCATGGAGACAAAAGATTGCTTTAGGATTCTTCTGTAGGCCTCATAAATTTTCCAGTGCCATAAACATCATCAATGTCGCTTGAAAAGGTAAACAAATCTGATCCAACATTAGTCTTCTTCGCTTTATTGAGCTCTGAATCAAACCCAAATGATAGGCCGTCTTCACATGTCTCCATAATCCTACATACAAACTTTGGTGAGTTTTACCCACCTTCCACACATGGCACAAGCTACAAAAACAAATTCAAAATCCTAGTTGAAAAATCCACAAACAAATTCTTTGCATCGGTTCACAGTGTGCAATTGTATTTGTTCCTTTTACTCATAGTCATTTTTCTATTTCACCTTAAATGTCGCTAGCATACAGGGGATTTGATGAGAGTTACTTTCATCAAACATAACATATGGGGAATTCAACCAATCCCCTTGCACTCATTGGAGATAGAGAGAACACAATTTTACCTTCAAAGCTAATCGCCATTAAACACCTTTTGTAACCCGTGGATCAAAATTATTGAAAGAATTTATTTGCCAGCTTACCAATCTAATTCATATAGTTTGAGGGACTGAAAAGATAAGCAACCCTGTGTAAAGTGCAACAATTCACATGCTCACATGTGTAAAGCATGTCGGGCTCCATGTGAGCCTGACTAAATTTTTTTTTCGTTTTCAAACAAATTTTTCCCTCAATTTACCTTGGGACAACTTCTGGATGCAATTGAAGTGAAATGGTAAACTGGGTTGCTGTCAGAAAATGTTTTCTGTCACCTTCAGAAAATATGCAAAATTGACCTAGTAGGCTTTGGAATCGTCCTGGGAAACTAGTTAAATAACCTCGTGAAGCAATGAGAACTTGCAGACATGTAGACATTCTTTCCAGGAATACAGTGCAACAAACGACTCGGAAAAAAAAATCATGAGGAGAAAAAGATTAATCAGCAAAGTTGCTTAGCTGAACTTTTTTGAAACAACAGCTGTTCTGAAACAATTAAAACCACTCGACTGCCAATTTGTAAAAATAGTGAATCAACTCCTCGCGAGCTGCCATCAGACATAGTAAATCATTAAGATACCCTGAGCATGTGTGCAAAAGTAATTTATTTGAAATGACGTTGAGCAAAAGATATTAACGATCAAAGTTGACCACTCAGAAGGGCTGTCAGGAATGCAGATGTGAAACTAAGCAAACAATATTTGGTGTCGATCTGCTAAAAATAGCAAATCAGGTCATGAAATTCTGCAAATTGACATTTGAGATCATTTAGGTATGGAGAACACATAACAACATTCATTTTGACATAACAGTTAACTGGTTGTGAAATCCAAGCTCAAACAGGAGGCTGTTTCACAAATTGACAAATCTGCAAACAGCAGAACAGTGCAAAAACCCTCCAACTTCACTTTTCAAAACCCTGACAGAACCTATCGTGGGAGGCTGAAAATTGAAACACACGCTCAAATATGTCAATCAAATACGTCTGCAAATGGGTTTTGCTTGGAAAACAACGTGCCTCAAGTTTTGATTCTCCAAAGTAGGTCACTTAAACTGACCCCTCAAGTGCACTTCTGAAAGTGCAGAGACAAATTTCTCGAAATGGGCACCTCAAATTTTGCAAATTTTGAGAGTGCCAATAGTGGCTCCGTCTAGGGATGTATGCCCCTTGTGGGCAAAAGAAGATTCCAGATCTCTGGGGAGAGTAGACCAAATTCTGAATCTGTCAAGTGCCTTCAAACTGCTCCCCGATTCAACTTTCATTTTTTTAACTTCATTTGATGACCCCAGGTCACCAAATGAAAAATAGGAATCAAAATTTACCTCTATCAAATACAACTTTATGAAAAGAGCTGATCTCCCTCAACTCATGCTTGCATTTGTCAAACTATAACAACATGAACAACTGCATCTTTGCAAACATAAGTGTCAGGCTGCCATTTAGCAAGTAGAAACTTTTTTTCTATTCAACTTCATTATATGGAAACCAGATCAAATAAGTCATACCACTATTACTTTCTTCATTTTCTGACTTTTCATCAAGTGGCATGATTTGAAAATAGTGATCAAGACCATATGAAAACACAGTTTGATCACAACTTTCTGCTTGACTAAACATGCTAGTACCTCGTAATAGGCAATCATTCACAACATTATCAACATGTTCACAATCACTGTGCATCTGAAAGTCAGACATAATTTCAAAATATTGATCATCATGTGGCAACAACCTATCACATTCATTACATGGATCATTTTCAGGCAGAAAACAACATGTCTCAACATCTTGAACATTGCCACATTCTATGAAAATTCCTTCCAGCTGACAAAAATAACACTCACACTCTGCTGTATGGATGGAACTATTAGGCTCAATCCGATTATCAATTTGCAGATCCAAATCAACTTGCAAATCAAACTGAAAGCTGTCATAAATAGTTTGGTGTATTCCCTGCAAATCATCTTGGCACACGTCAAAGATAAAAGATGCATACTCAGGAACATCCTTGTATTGATCACTGCAACCTAGGCCCATCATTTGACACCCTGGTTTAGGCACATCAGAACACAACTCGGTATCAAGGTCATGAGAAACAAATGCATCATTAACATCCAAGGAATGAGTAAAAACATTTATCTCAGGATTGAGAACAAGTTCTAATTCATTTTTCATATCATCATTCCTTTCAAAACCAAATACCTCAAGTGAAGGCTCAAACAAATCATCATCAACAAGGAAATGAGAAAGACAACCCTGTGAGCTAGTATCCCCATATACAACAATGCTTCTCACATGTGGTGCCAACATATCCATGTGCACATTCTGAAAATTAGGAGCATCAAACAAAAGGCAATTACATTCAACCTCACATTCATCAACATGAGATTCACCATTAATGTCACTGCTTGGCTGCTCCACATATGGATTAACAACATCTGTCATATCAACACAAACTGAAGCTTTACTGTCACATAAGTCAGCAAGCCTTTCAATATCATTAATTAATATTGATTCACGCATATACATGCTTAATGAATCCATAATTTTATCATCATGCTCATCATGCATCACAAACCTTTCCATCTTTGCTTTAGTCAAACAAACATGAAGAGCAGGAACATAAGCACACTCATCGACACTTTCATCATATTCAACATTATGTTTTGAATCAATACATGTTCACACACATGTTTGTCTTCAAATTCTGCATCGCTCTCACAATGAACATGCTCTTCTGATTTTGAACTCGAATTACATTCAATACATTCTTTACATGTTCCTTGTTCTTTCACTTGTGGATAAATGACCTTATGAACATTTACATCATTGCATTCTCTGAGTGAGGAATATGCTTCAACATCACTTTTAGAATAGCAATCATAATCTTCAGAGAAGCAATGAGAACTATCAACCCCATCATGACTTTCTTCACAAGAAAAATCCTCACTACAACAGCTTGGGGCTGCACTTTCACAACCAGAGTCACTATTTTCTAATGAAATATCAACAATACATGCCTTGTAGTTGCTGGTCACAACATGACATGAAGTAGCACTTTGTATCTCATTCACTACTTCTTGTCTTCTCATTTCATACAACTCTTGTACAAAAGACTTTTGATCAACAATGCCCAAATTTTGTTGACATTCAACTTGGAGCTCACTATGATCTTCATATTTTGATGATGAAGAAATTACATCAGCAGAGGCATTATCAAATTGACAATCATTTCCATTACCTAGTCTTTGAATTCCACAATCATGAGTTGTTCTTGGGTAACCAACATTTGTAGCTAGACACCCTTTCATCATAGAGTATTTTAAATTGTTCTCAATATCCATGGCAGTTTGATATGCCTGAAGTAAAGTTGCAGGCTCTTTATCCCTTAACAAGAATCCCATCTTATTGTGAAATGCACTAAGATACACGACCAAGCATTCAACATCATTTGGTCTTACATACTCTAGGATCTCTCTTATTGCCTTTGCAAATCGAAGATTGAAAACAGGGACCAACTCATTTTCACTTATATGGATCTCCAAAAAAATTTTTCTTGCCTCACTTGGATTCACCCTTTCACCGAATTGCTCAACAAAAGTTCTCATAAACTGATTCCAAGAGGCTACGGAACATGACAGTAAATATGAAAACCAATCCCTGGCATCATCCTTCAAGGATTGAACAAACAGTTTCATAACTACATCCTCATGATTTACCTCATAATCCCCCATCACATCCATGAAATTTTGTAGATGCTTAGAGGCTGATTCTGAATTTTGCCCTGTGAATATGGGCAAATTCTTTCTAACATCTTTAGGGATTAGGTTCGGGAAACCTCCAATACCACTGAAAACCAATGGCATATATCTTTTAATAGCAAAATCCCTTTGAGGGCTTGGGATTACTTGTTTTCCTTGCATACTTTTACTTTCCATTTCACAGGGAAACCCTCTTGTGTACAAATTCAATCAGTATCAACTTCATACATGGTTATCAGTTTCATCATTTACACAATCAACCATGATTCTAAAACATTGATTGGATACCTATGCCTTAAAATTTCTCAAAGACATAACTCATAATAAACATACTTCTCTACTCATGTTACATATTACATTTCAGAAGTATGGAAAGAAATATTGTTGTTATTGTTCCCTTTCATAATGCAGATTCATCAAATAGGGAACCAAAATTTTCCTACAACGTTCGCATATGGTTTCAATACACAATTTTTTGAAAACCAAGAGTGAAAAATACCTGGAACTGTTGCAGCAATTGCAAATGGTTCTTCTGATTGGAAATATTTGTAGATCTTGAACCGTATTCACATCTTCATTAGGTTCGTTGGTAGAGTCACCACCTCTTTGCAGAGGACAAAAATTTGAGCAGCTGGAAATTCTTCACAGGTCAAATTCATTTAAAACCAGTATAAGTACTGCAACACCTTCATATCCAACAATATGACATCATATGGATTCCTTCCTCAACTTGTCAGGGTACTTCATCACAAGAGCTCGAATCTACTTCATCTCTATTGCAAATCTGTTGGGTTCTTTCCCACTTGTTCTCAAATAATGCACACAAGTGCATAGATCTTGGAGTCGCCACTCACAACTTGTGAGGTATTATGAAATAAGCATGAAGTATGGACAAATATTGACAGACTTACATTGAAAGATGAATTACAACAGACTCTCTGGCAACATTCATGAGAATTGACTCAGCCAACAAGGAGAATAGACTTATCAGGCTCATGACTCTCTAAGGCAGAAATAATTTTTAGCAATGGTTACAAAAATAATTCAACACTTTACTGACTTTGTAACAGCACCGTCTGCAACTGGAGATTCAGAACCATCCCCAACAGAGTCGCCATTTTGTTGGTGTTTTTTCTTGTAAACCAGGTTTGTCTCCTAATCTACCTATGGAATTGCCAACTTCCAATCAAGGGCAGCTCGGAGGACCTGGACCAACTAATGAGGATTTTAATAGTTTATAACCTCCTACACTTTGGGCTCTGCAAGACCCGGGAGGGTGATCCCAGTAATGAGTTTACAACTTCTGCAACAAAAATCATAAACAATCATTAACTTCAAAAACATATAATCTCACTTAATAGCTCAACATAATGGGATAAGACTGAAATGAATTGGCTGTTCATCAACAATATCAACCACTTGGAGCGTGAGATATTTACAAAATAGTTTCATGGTGAAAGATAAATCATTATGTTTAAAATTTGTGGTAGCAAGCCCTAGGTGAAGACAAACAAAACACTGTATCACAAAGAACAGATGCAAATCAGACCAGTGCCATATCCATTGGAGGAGTCAAATTCACCAACACCTAATGGTTCATAGTAGATTTCAACACATAACATGTAATATCTTTGATCATACTGCCTTACAGTATTACCAATTTGTACCTCAGCTCAATAATTCTTACCCAATCCTTGTATAGAACATATCAATCTGCAATCTCATTTAAGTAGTTTAATTAATTCTTTGAATCAAAGCTAAAACCATAATTGCACACACCACAACAGTGAGAAGAATAGAATAACCCTTGATTATTTCATTCAAAATTCGAATACATTTGCACATAGGAGAGACATGAGCCTGGATTTGTCAATTAAACTCAAATGCTAGTATTGCTATGAAACACTGAATCCCAATAAACTCAAATTCTACAATAAAATGACACAAAACCCACTTGCATTGCCTCTGCACCTATTACAATTTGAAAATGCAGCTCCACACTAGAATTTCGACTAGCTTACTTGCTAACCTAACTTGCTAACTTGCCCACCTCCTTTTACAATGAGAGAAGAAAAGAATAAGAAAAAAAGAAGAGATTCCAGAAGAAACCCTAAATCCAAATAGGAACATTCATTTGGAAACATCTCCACCATTGAACAATGATCTGCAGAATATTCTTTCCATTTCCCTGTAGCAAACTTCAATCTGTTTCAAAAACAACATGTGCCCAATTCATTCCTCAACAAACAAAATGCCATGTGTCCACTCTACTCATTGCAATAAATTGATTTTGCAGCTGAAAGAAAACTCTCCACCCCCGTGAAAAATTCATTTATCTTTGTTTTTGCATTTTCCCCTTTGCTGCATTTTACACTGTATATTTACTTACTGCTGTTTTACTTTACTCACCATCAGTAAATAAAATATTTCATTTTACTTTAATGTTCATGCAAAGTATTTAAAAATACTCCTCCCAGCAATTACAAAATACTCAGCATTATCTTTTACATTTTACCCCAGCATAGCCATATTACAAAACATTTAAATTTATTCACCTATTCCTGTGCATTAATGTTTTAAAATCTTATTTAAAACACTCCCTCATTTTAAAACAAATGAAACCTCATAAAATATTTTCCCCCGTGCTTCAAAATGTTTTTCACATTTCATTTAAAATATTTACTCCAATCCTTAAATAAATAAGAACTTCGTAAATTATTCCCCCCGAGCTTTTACCATTTTCATTTTAAAAATTCTTTGTCTAAGGAAAATCGGGCCCCACCCCCCATTTCCTTCCCGTGGAAAGGGAAATTTAATATTAAAAATTGGAGGCTTCCACTTAAATTTTTTTTTGCCAAAACTTAGGAAAACATAGAAAATTAAATGTTTTTAGTTGCTTCATCCTCTCTCCCTGCGATCGCGCAATGGGTAACCTGTGATCATTTCCAAATCATGATATGGCGGGCAACGACGGGGATTTGGTTGGAGTTAACCTCATCTTTTGATCGTTGATCTTTATTTCAGCTTGTTTTGTGCCCTAATTTCCATCTTTCACTTGAGCATTACCATGCTCTGCTCATGTGTATTCATGGCGGCCTCTCCATTTTATTGGTGCGTGAGCCTTCCTTCACCCTGCAGGTTCAATCTTCCCCCTTTTCTATGTGTGGTTCTCCAAGCTCGAGCTCTTCAAGAGAATGGTAGCTCCAAGCCACGCGCACCTCCACTTGCACAGGTCTCTTTCATGTTTGGCGTGGGCCTCCTTTCACTGCTAGGCGGGCCTTCCTTTCATTCCTGGTGCGTGGTCTTCCCACACTAGTTGCTCCATCATTGGCTGCGAGCTCCTATCTGCTGTCCACGCCCAAACACCATGGTGGCTCCCCTCACATTGAGGCCTTCTTCTTTTGGCATAGGCCTCTCTTTCCATAGCACATGGGCCTCCTTTGAGCCTCCTGCTACAAGCGCGGGCCTCCATTTTCATTCACTTGTTGGCGCGGATTCGTTCATTTACAATTGGTCTTCTCAATTGGCTCGGGCCTCCTACACTTTCCTCAGCTGGTCGCACCCTTTTCATTGCTGGCAGTGTCTTCCCTGCCACGGTATTCTCCACCTTCTCTTGCTGTGGTCGGAGCCCTCCCTACATCTGCATGTGGTTCTGGCCGTGGACTTCATTCCCCACTGGCGCATCAGAACCTCCATTTACCAGTCATGGGCCTCTCTGCTCACAGGTCTCCCTCTTTCTAATGGCCGCGGGCTCCTATTTAGCATCGCTGCCTGGTCTTCACCAGATGCACTCACCTCCTGGTTGTGCCCTACTCAACTGTCATGGCCGCCCATAGTACATACAAGCCGCACCCCGACACCTTCTCTTTATTTGTTGATGGATGAGCACACACCCCATCCACTGTCCGTGTGCCTTTCAATTGGCGTCCATTAATGCCTTTGAGGGAAAGCTGCGCCCACCTTCGCTTGGCTGTGCCATGCATTCCCTTGCCATTAACATGCTCCACAATGTTCGCACCCTTACTGGTTGAAACCCTTTTGCCTTAGAATTTTCCAAAACCCTCTTTACAGTCACTTTCTGCATATAGTCATACATGGCGCCCAAATGTGACTCGACCCCTTCAGACATTGCTGCAGTCAATCAACTCCAGGCGAGTTTTGATGGATATCCATCCTTTGGCACCAAGGTTACAAAACATTTTATTTGCATTTGAAAAGCACACTAGAATTTGTATGTCAAATTCCTTACACTGCGCAACTTTGTTTGGTTCCATTGCCTCGAGCTCATCCATGATAAAATAATACATTCAATTTACACATCAACCGCCAAGTGGATATTATCCATGGAGACAAAAGATTGCTTTAGGATTCTTCTGTAGGCCTCACAAATTTTCTAGTGCCATAAACATCATCAATGTCGCTTGAAAAGGTAAACAAATCTAATCCAACATTAGTCTTCTTCGCTTTATTGAGCTCTGAATCAAACCCAAATGATAGGCCGTCTTCACATGTCTGCATAATCCTACATACAAACTTTGGTGAGTTTTACCCACCTTCCACACATGGCACAAGCTACAAAAACAAATTTGAAAATCCCAGTTGAAAAATCCACAAACAAATTCTTTGCATCGGTTCACAATGTGCAATTGTATTTGTTCCTTTTACTCAGAGTCATTTTTCTATTTCACCTTAAATGTCGCTAGCATATAGGGGATTTGATGAGAGTTACTTTCATCAAACATAACATATGGGGAATTCAACCAATCCCCTTGCACTCATTGGAGATAGAGAGAACACAATTTTACCTTCAAAGCTAATCGCCATTAAACACCTTTTGTAATCCATGGATCAAAATTATTGAAAGAATTTATCTGTCGGCTTACGAATCTAATTCATATAGTTTGAGGGATTGAAAATATAAGCAACCCTGTGTAAAGTGCAACAATTCACATGCTCACATGTGTAAAGCATGTCGGGCTCCATGTGAGCCTGACTTTAAAAAAATTTTGTTTTCAAACAAATTTTGCCCTCAATTTACCTCGGGACACTTTTTGGGTGCAATTGAAGTGAAATGGTAAACTGGGCTGCCGTCAAAAACTGTTTTCTGTCACCTTCAGAAAATATGCAAAACTGACCCAGTAGGCTCTAGAATCATCCTGGGAAACCAGTTAAATAACCTCGTGAAGCAATGAGAACTTGCAGACATGTAGACATTCATTCCAGGAATACAGTGCAACAAACGGCTCGAAAAAAAAAATCACGAGGAGATAAATATTAATTGGCAAAGTTGCTCAGCTGATCTTTTCTGAAACAACAGCTGTTCTGAAACAATTAAAACACACCCGACTGCCAATTTGTAAAAATAGTGAATCAACTCCTGGCGAGCTGCCATCAGACATAGTAAATCATTAAGATACCCCGAGAATGTGTGCAAAAGGAATTTATTTGAAACAACGTTGATCAAAAGATATTAACGATCAAATTTGACCACTCAGAAGGGCTGTCAGGAATGCAGATGTGAAATTGAGCAAACAACATTTGGTTTCGATCTGCTAAAAATAGCAAATCAGGTCATGAAATTCTGCAAATTGACATCTGAGATCATTTAGGTA
This sequence comes from Sequoiadendron giganteum, assembly GCA_007115665.2. NCBI lineage: Eukaryota > Viridiplantae > Streptophyta > Pinopsida > Cupressales > Cupressaceae > Sequoiadendron > Sequoiadendron giganteum. The sequence goes on along the minus strand of CM021100.1, from coordinate 883,440,445 downwards.
TGGAGAACACAGAACAACATTCATTTTGACATAACAGTCAACTGGTTGTGAAATCCAAGCTCAAACAGGAGGCTGTTTCACAAACTGATAAATCTGCAAACAGTAGAACAGTGCAAAAACCCTTGAACTTCACTTTTCAAAACCCTGACAGAACCTATCGTTGGAGGCTGAAAATTGACACACATGCTCAAATATGTCTGCAAATGGGTTTTTCTTGGAAAACAACGCGCCTCAAGTTCTGATTCTCCAAAGTAGGTCACTTAAGCTGACCCCTCAAGTGCACTTTTGAAAGTACAGAGACAAATTTCTTGAAATGGGCACCTCAAATTTTGCAAATTTTGAGAGTGCCAACATGATCTATAATGTCCACATCATGGAGGTCATAATCAAAAGTGTCCAAGGGATGCTTAGTGGGCTGTACAAGAGGACCCATGCATATCTGGCGACACATAGTGCAAGTATGTGGCACACAAATATGTGGACCTGAGGAGGATGATGCAATAGCACTCGAGCCTTTGCCAACATCACCAAAATGTGGCTGAGGTACTGTAGAAGCATGCAAAACCAAATGACCACTCAAAGAGTGAATAGACTGAATAGTTTGTGTGGATGCATCCTGGATAATCTCTAGATGATATATTGGAGGTGGCAGAGGAAGGGGAGGAAGGGGAACGTTTAGGCATGAGACTACTCTAATTGCCCCTGGTCTATCTTGGGGCATACCTCCATCGACACATTGGAAGGGTTTAATGTCAAAGTAATTGACATGATGCCTTAACACAAACTCAACATATAATTTTTTAATAAAAGAAAATGGTATATCAGAATTATTGTTCGGTGGTTTATCAAAAACCATACACCAACAATCCAAAAAGTTAGCTACAATGTCCCTATGCATGCACGATTTTATGGAAAGTTTTGTTTTACTAACATTCACTGGCAAATCGGTGTGGGGGTCAATGAATAAAGAGGCTATTTGGGCTTTGGTTATTTGGAGATCTTTCACATCATCGTAAGACAATCCACATCGATAATATTCCCTCATGTCTTCTCGCCATGAATAAAAGGAATTATGTTGGGTGGAGAGGGTTTCTATATTTGTAATTATTTCCTTCAATGTGTTTGTCATATCTCTCAATCGAGGCATTGTCTAATAAATTTCACAAATGCCCCTCAATTGCCCCAATTTTTCACCAATGAAGTCTTCAATTGGTGGCTACAGAGGTGGTGGAGCATTTGGCTGTGGAGGTGGTGGAGCATTTTACATTTGTGGATTTTCATTCGTAGCCATAATACCTGATTAAAGTTAAAAACTAATTAAATTAATTGAAATTATTGTAAAAAAACCCTAGTTTTTAATAAAAATCCCCAAAAAACCATACTTTTTCACAAAAATCAATAAAAAACTCTAATTTTTGATACAAATACATCAACAACACTAATTTTTAATCAACATCCATTTCAAAACATTAATTTTAAAAAAAATCAATGTAAGCTCTAGTTTTTTTAAAAAATCAATAGAAAACCCTATTTTTGAATTTTTTTTAATAAAACCTACTTAAACTTAAGAGAATCTTTTGAAAAACCGATTACAAGATTGAAAAAACCAAATACTTACCTTTGAAATCGGATATTTAATCGAAGCGGATATTGGATTTTGGTTTTTCCTTGTGCGCCCATGTGCAAACTGTGAGAAATGAAGTTGAAAGAGTCTACTGTTTTTTATATACTGTTTTCCAGAAATCGGATATCCGATTTGTGGAAACTAGGTTTGGTTTTTGGTTCTGGTAAATGTACTGACACCCGAACCTAGAAAAGTCAACTCGGCATTTTCGCATTTTTGAGTCGATCCAAAACGTGATTTTTTCTCATTGCCACTTTTTGGCCCATTATGATCCTGCACATACCCGACGATTGTAATATACAGACGGCTACCCTTGAGTGGGGGCTACACTGTCTATGGGCAACGCTCCCTCCACATAACTGTGGAGGGTGCTACCCACAACAACCACACCCTCCCACTGTGGTCGGTGGCTGTGGGATAATACCCCTAGCCCCAAAAGACTTAAAAACTTAACATCAATAACTCCGAATTTCCTGATAAAAAGAATACGTTGTAGGAAAATTTCGTATGGTAGCTTTTTCATTTTGGGTTTTCACAATAAACATTTTTCCCAGAAGATTTATCAAAAATACAAAAAAATATGTTTTTATAAATATATGTATATATACATGTATATGTATATATATATATCCACATATATATATGTATATATATATAAATTTCCTCAGAACGAATGCCCTAGTCGGGCAAATAATTCTCATGGATAATTTTCTACAGGAGAGTTTCTCAATTCTACACAAAGGTTTTCAAATTCTTACTAGATAAACAAATCTATAGGAAGAAGAACAATAAATTTCTACAGACAACAAATTCAACAGGAAAATGGAGCAATATTTCTCTACAAATAACATTTACAAAAATTCTTGAGAGGTTCTCTACAAAATTCTACAGAGAATTTTAATTCCTTCCCAACATAAGTTTTCCAGTTTCCTATTATTTTTCTTTTAGGTTCTTCATTATTTAACAAAAATCCCTACAAGAATTTCCAAATCTTCTCTGAAAATTTATAATTTCAAAACAAATAAAAAATTCAACAACTTCTATAGAAGCTTTCACAGTAAGTTCCAGACACAACTTCTTACAATTTTACAAAAAACTCAAAAGCTTCTAATCTTGTATAGGAAATCTTTTTCCAGACAACAAATTAATCTAAGAACCTTTTCAAAATGAAATGAAATGAAATAATAAAGGAACCTGAATTCCAAATGCTTGAGGGGATGTAGATTGATGTAAAACTTCTTCCACAAAACAAGCTTCCTCCAGAAAAACAAAGCTTCTTCCAGAAAACAATGCAACTCCAGAGCCAAAGAATTTTCTCGAGACTATCCTTTCCCAAATTTTTCAACAACCAGATTCAACAACCAAAACTTAATTTTTAACCTCTGCACAAAAAAATATCTTCTCCTCTCTTTCGTGAAGTAACTTATTACCTCCCTTTGTTACAACAATTATTCTCTCTGTGAAAGAATTTTCCCAACAACCGTTATTAAAATTTTCCAACACATGTCAAAAAACAAATATTCTCACAATCAATTAACACTAATCCCTCTAGATATTTTCTAGATATTAAAGCATTTAATAAATCAAAATCACATAATATTTCCTAATTTAAAGGTAATCCAACTAATTTAATTACTTAATAAAATAAATTTAATCATAAGATTAAATCATTTTACCAAATAAATTAAATTAATTTATTAAATTAAATTACAATCTTCTAACACAATAATCCAGATTAATTAAATAATAAACTTAAACATTTAAAGCATTTATTTCTCTTAAACATACTTTGCAACATAAATAACATCAAGGAAAAAATGGACAACATAACCAACTAAAATTGACAACACACTATGACCAGGGTTGTGGCTTGACAAAGGAAACCTAGTTACTATCTCCCAATCAACAATACCATTGGGCAATGGACACGCTCAAACATGTGAATCCAGGTGGAGTCGATGTCCTGTACCTACAAACCTACAATCAAAGCATATGTCAAACATGCATATATCATAATCAGTCACACCATGAAGAAAGAATCGCAGAATTGCAGGGCACTCGCAAGCGACTGATGCAATCTCATTCCCTTCACTAATACAATGTCACATCAACTGACAAATCTATACATCAATAAACTGCATATGAGCATATAACACTATCAATTCAAATAAACACTATGCTAATAAAAAGCATGCTATATGTAGTGCCACTCCGCTTGGGTCCTTGGTCGATAGTGTAAGTGTTATGTTTGAATTGATATGTTGATTATTTTATATGGAATCATTAATGATTGGCTAATCATTTATTTTAGTTGTTAATTTAAAATGTCGTTTTAATTAGCACATTATTAGAATGTCATTAATTAGTAGTTTGATTTTATAACGTTTATTTTTGTGGAGACTAATGCAATTGATTTATTAGATTTAATTATTAAAGTGAATTATACAAAGTGGTAAGTATTTAATTAAAATATTAAATATATTTGTAAATTGAAATGTTTATAGATTTAAATTGAATATTGAATTATTACTTAGTCAATATTAAATATTCTTAATTGTAGATGAAATAACATTTTATTGCAACATTGTTAATTGTAAAATTAATTTATTATTATGGATTTAATTTAAGGAATATTGTCAGATTTGGAAAAAGTATTTTGAAAAAAATTAGAATTGGAAATATTTTTGCATGCACTTGCATGTGTGAATCAAAACTGAAAATGGTTTGGAAACTTTCTTTTTTGCACTCGTGGTTGTTTTCGAAAATGTTACTTTGGTTTTATAATGTTTTTCTTTGGGAATTTTGGGGGTTAGTTTTTAATTTGGAAAAGAAAAACAACTTTCTGGGTTGTGAATAATTAACTTTTGGGGGAATAGTCTCTAGATTGGGAAAATATTGTTCTTCTGAGAGGGTTCTCATGGGGTGTTTGGCTGAAAGAATAATTTGTCTGCAGATTTTGAAAAATTGTGGATTTTGAATTAGGATTTTGGGGGAGAATCAATTAGCATTGGTTGGAGTTCTTTTGGGATAAATAGTTAAGTTAAGAAATTCAGCAAAGGAGGGGAGGTCGACAGAGTCTTATCCTTCTAGATTGAGTCATCATAAATGCCAATCAAGGATAGCCATGGAATGGGTGGAGATAATCTCTTTCAGACTGTTCCATCAATTACGTGATAATCAGGTACATTTCATAAAAATAACTTTTCTATCAACGAATTATTATCATTGGTACATTGCATTATATGTGAAAGAAATTAAATTATAGAATATTTTGAATACTAGACTGGGTAGATTCAAGTGGTCAAAATAAACTGTTAACATTACATTTTGTACACTCATGGTAATAAGTAGTTTGGCAAATGAATATCAAATCATGCCCATACACCTCATTTTGCATGCATATCTATCAGGCCAATCGTAAATTGGCATCTCGCTACCTTTCATGTTTGATGGATGCCTTCACCCTTTCTCAAAATATTTCATTTTAGCACGGACATCAAGATTTAGGTGCAAGTTACGAAGAATTGGCTTTACACTCACCGATCGCTTCTTAGAAAAGATTGTTTCTTGCTTTGCATGGATTGTGTTCTTGCTTGTCCTCTATATAATTTCTACCGACTGTAGATGACAAAAAAAAAATGTATCACGTTATGCATAAAGGGTTTGATTAAAAGACTTTAGAAACTTTAAAGCAAGTGAAATAAATGGGTCGATGTAAGGATCGAAAGCCTAATTCCTATTCAATCTTTGTATTGAGGCTTGACACCGAATGCAAATCTTGTTTGGTGCGACCAAGTCCATAATGCTAGTTTGCATTTTTAACTATTCTTTGAATCTATAATCCCTTTATCGACTTGAATTTACGTCGTTTTCACTTCAATTGTTATATCCATATTTTTTTTGGAATTCGATATCGTGTATTGGTTTTCATTTGTTGGTTTTCTGAACTTGGACCTTGGCGATTTACATTTGTTTCAATTTTTTTGGCATTCTGTTTTGATGGTATTCGATAGAATACTCTATGTTTGCTATTCCAGGCTTGTATACTTTGACATTCGATACTTTAATACTGCCCATACTTCGATTCCTCTTCTATGAATTTATTTATGCAGGAATTCAATTTTTATGCTCTGCATTTGACAACCGATGGTTGCATGGTGCCTTTATCTCTGTAATTCATATTTGATGATGAGCATATCCAAGTTTATTTGCTGGCTATTGGCTGTGGATGTCATTTGATAGTTATGCATTTTTCTTGGCGTTTGATATCCTTACCATCTTGGCATTCACCAGTATAGGTTGTGCTTTTATTTTGTGTGTGTAATTCAATGATGAATGTATCGAAAACATATCCTAGATTATGTTTTACTATTTGCAATCAAAACTATGTATTACATATAATATGTGCTTAATATTCGATTATGTATGAGTCGATGAATCTATAATTGTGCTTAGAAATCACTACTCTCTTTATTCGTTATTTATTCAAGGTTAAATGTGCGATGCATTCTCTATGTAGATTTCGCTTATAGTGGATTAGTTGATAGATATATCCTATTTGATGAATGGTATTGATGCCTTGTTTAGTACGATTTATATGTTTGATAGTCCACAAGGTTGTGATTTCATATACAGGGCATTCGATAATTGTATTGTGTCTTTAGTGCAATGAAAATATTTTATGATTAGTGTTTGATTTCATGTATATAAATACACATGTCAAATTGTAAATTTATATATGGTTCTTGAAAACTGAACTAATGATATTAGGATTACATATATATATATAAATAACGATAATACTAAGAGTGATATTTGGTAACACTATTTTTATTAATGAGAATAGTAAAGTATGAACCTAGTGAGTGTCATAATCAGTAGAGTATGTTCATAAAGGGGTGATTTATTTATCTTGAGAGTTAAAGGTTATGGTAGGAACATAATAGTGATAATATAAATAATGATTTAAATAAATGAAGAGGTTATAAATAGGAGTTTGTTAACAATAGACTTAACTTCAATACAATGTGAAAATCAAGAATATTATTTCTATTGTATTATAGATCATAGAGTAATTAGAAACATATAATATTTTCTACTCCATTAAATTGATTGCTATGCTAATACTAGGAATTAATGTTAGAAATTGGTTGCCTAATGCATTGTAACCTTACTATATCCATACTTCATTAAGTGTAAGGTATTTAATTACGAGGGATTAATTTACTCTTAAATTGGGGTATTAAATAAGGGAAGATTGATTTAATTATACAATTGGAAGGTTGGTAAATGAGAAACTGAATTAATTATATTTAATTGATTGAAGGACTTAGTTAAATGAGTGAAATAAATGATCTTTTTGAATGTTGTTTTCCTTTCATAATCATGTATTGATGGATTGTGAATATACGTTGATTTCATGGTTGCCTTGGTAATTGGTGTTCTTGTTTTAATAATATGTTTAATTAGTATAATTAAGATGATTTTGGAAATTGGTTTAAAGGAGAGTCTTTTATGCAAAGTGAATTATTTTGGCTTCTAGAGGTTTAGGAGGGAGTAGTTTTGCATGTTTTTTTTTATGTTGTTTCATTGAGAAAATGGGTTGTTGATTTATTTATTTGTGAAGAGCTATTTATTGTACACCTAGGAACTTTGATTTAAGTTGTTTCATTATTTTGGGGAAACATGTGTTATTTTAGTTCCTAGGTATATGTTTTCTTACCTCCAAAGGCTAGGGGAAGTTGTGTGTTTGCGCATGTGTTGTTATACTTTTATATCTATATTTTTACCTTGAGGATATGTGTATGGGTGGTACCTCCTTGTTTCATGGTTTTGATACTTTATGTATTCATGAGATAGTCATGCCTAATGCATCTTGTTTTGAAAGAATGCCTTTATGTTTTTGAGGATTGAGGATTGAGGTACAGCCTTTACTTGTCTTTGGTTTTGGGGTAACCGTAGGGGAGAATGGCTCTTCATGGGGGCCAGTGTACAAGTGGTCGTCTATGAAAGAGTTCCTTTAAATAAGTGATAACCTAAATAAAGTATCTAGTGGGTTGGGTTAGTTAAACACATAACAAGACAAAAACATGAACCTCACCTCTACCATTAGTGCTCTCAAAGGCTAAGGATGGGTGGGAAGATCTGGTTGGTAAGGTCACTGCCTTGTCTTCATGAAAGGTAAGTGGCTCCACATGAGTCACCCTATGGGGTGGTTCCTTGAGATAGGCTGCTAGGTTAACCATAAATGGAGGCTGTTCTTAGTGTTAGGTAGCTTGATTAATCCACATAGATGGAGGCAGTTCCTAATGTTAGGTAGGCCTGTGAATCCATGTAAGGCCATGTGATGAAACTCTCCTACTATTCCAGTTGTCTTCCCTTGTTCTTGTTACCTTTGGAGTATTATTGTCATTGTTTTCGTTTATGTTTTTATGTGGTTTTGTGTTATGTGGTGTTAGTCCTTTATGTTTTTGACCTTGCTGGGTGGGGGTCCTCTTGTCATCTCCTAGCACGAGGGGTGTTCCTTCGGGTTCACATGGTCGGGTGGAACGTGATACACACCCATTGGGTTCCCCATTGACGATCGTGATGTTGTGGAGATATATCAGTTGTAGTGATCTCAGAGCTTCTCTTAATTGAATATTGTACCATGTGATGTAATCAATTCTCCATTATTGTATTCTTCTGGATTTTGTTGTACTCTTCCCATTTTTATAAGGGAAGCAACTTTACAATGGAATATTGGTTTCTAAATGTGTTGCATTTGTGGAAATATGTTCTACGAATTTAATTATGAACTTGGAGGTTATAATGTAAGAATCGAGATTCATATATTTCTTTATCTATCATATTCATGTTTGGATGTATGCATATCTATGCCATTTCTTATCTACGGTTCTATCATTTATTTAGTTTCGTATCATTTAACGTAGTAGTTGGTTTGGGTTCATTTTGAGTAGCACACCATGTTACCCCATGGGACTAGGTTGATGTTATATGATACATTTATGTTGATTAATTATTTATTTATGTTTAATGTAATTGTTGTTTCAAAAAAATAATTATTCTGTTATTGCTTAGTAGTCGTGTCCTATGGGGTTTGTGTGGTGGGGCGTTACATCATAAACAATAAACATCCATATAGTGTACTCTCACATCATAATATAAAAACCATCACTCCAAAGTTAGCGATCAAATAATAACATAGTATCATGGTCTATCAAAGTAAATATACTGTCAGAAAACATAAGCATATCAGAGAAACACAATGTCTGAACATATGAGAAAAATAGAGGGGTGTTACAGTAAAAGTATTTTAAGTTGTCATTTAAGTGAGGGTTCTAACACCATAGGCCCCCACCATGTGTTAATTTAAAATTAAGCAGGATTAATTATTAAAAAATCAGCAAATTATAAATTAATAGAATGTGCAACCATTTTGAGCCATTAGATTTGTTTTAATCTTGGCCTTTAGATTTAGGGTAACCAAAGAAAGCCCTAAATCCATAAGGATTTTCATAAAACCTATTTTCTTTCCTTGTTTATTCATTTGAAGCTTGTAGGTTTGAGGAAGATTGGAAGAGAGAGAGATCTTGGTTTGGTTATAGGTTTTCGTTTGATTCATTGTTTCAAAACACATAATGTCCATTATTTTCTCTTTATTTTTAATTTCTCAAGCATCTATAATTTTAATTCCTTGAATCTTTGATTTATGATGCAAATTGAAGATTTGCACATTCGATTTCCATTACTCATGAACCTAGATGGCCCTTATTCTTTACCTCGGCGTGACAAAGTTATTCCCTTTTTTTCTTTTTTCTTTTGTAACTTCCTTTCATGGCAACGATTAAGACACATGTTTAATTTTTTTTCTCCCCATTGTAAGGGTTTTGTAACAAGGAAGATGTGTTGTAATGACCCGCCATGAAACTCCAGGACAACACCTCTAACTAACAATTATGACACAATTTTTTAAAGTAAAGCAACATATAAATTATACTATAATTACATAGAATGTAAAACTACACATACATATGCACTAACTATGTCCTTTAGGGTATCATGACTGCATTATGAATACATCAATTATCCAATAAAAACATACATTATAAAATAACTATTAACAAGAGTTCATTTACATCCACTGCATTATATATATACTTCCACATATACAACACCATTCAAGAGCATAGAATACAAACCAATGGATACATGTACAACTTCCCAAACATGGGGTAGATCATTACACTATTTAAAAGATTACATCAAGCTTCCCTACTAACAATGGGAAGGATACATCATATAAATGATAAGATACAACTAAAATGATTGCATTACATAACATTAATGCTAACTCAAGTTTGGTACAAGATCTAGAATTTCTGCATGAGGTACAACATCCATGCTCACGAACATCAAATAGAAACCCAATGGAGTGCATGAAACATTACACACAACCATGTGGAACCCTCAGGTCCACCCACCGTGGGGCATGTGTGGGATTATGATGGGCCAAAAAGTGGCAATATGAAAAAAGTAGCATTTTTCACTCACCAAAAAATGCAAAAATTCTGAGTTGACTTTTTTTTGGGTTGGGTGTTAGTACATTGTTCCATAGCAATGCCCAAGCCTAAGTTTTACAAATCGGATATCCGATTTGGGGTCGGGAAATATTTGAAAAATATTAAAAAATGCATTGTGGCAGTAAGATTTTGGTTCCACAAATCGGATATCCAATTTGTGGCTTACATAGATCCAAGAGTAATTAGGAGGTGGAGGGTGACAAGAGATAGAGAGAGAGAGGGAAAGGGAGAGAGAGAGAGGGAGGGAAAGGGAGAGAGACAGAGAACAAGGAAGGGGAAGGGAGAGGGGAAGAAGGAGAGAGAGATAGATAATCAAGAGGGGAGGAGGGAAAGAAGGGGAGAGAGAATTAGGAGGGGGAAGGGAGAGTGGAAGAGGGGAAGAAGGGGAGAGATAGGGAGAGAGAATTAGGAGAGAGAGAGAGAGAGAGAGAGAGAGAGAGAGAGAGAGAGAGAGAGAGAGAGAATTAGGAGGGGGGGAGAGGGCAAGAGGGGAAGAAGGGAGAGAGAGAGGAGAGAGAATTATGAAGGGAAAGGGAGAGGGGAAGAAGGGGAGAGAGAGGGAGAGAGGGAGAGAGGGAGAGAAGGAGAGAGAGTGTGGGACAAAGAGAGATGTAGAGTGGGAGAGACAAAAAGAGATAGAGAGTGGGAGATAGAGGGGGACAAAGGGAAAGAGGGAGAGTGGGAGAGAGGGAGAGATAGAGTGGGAGAGTGGGAGGGAGGGAGACTAGGAGAGAGAGGGAGAGAGAGAGGGAGATAGGGAAAGAAAGAGAGGGAAATACTTGAGAGGGAGAGAGGGAGAGAGAGGGGGAGAGTTGGAGAGAGGAGAGAGGGAGAGAGTGAGAGAGGGGGGGAGAGAGAGGGAATGAGAGAGAGTGAGAGGGAGAGAGTGAGAGAGGGAAATACCTAAGAGAGAGAGAGAGAGTGAGAGAGAGAGAGAAGGTTCTGAGAGGGAGAGAGAATTAGGGGGGAAGGGAGAGGGGAAAAGGAGGAGAGAGAGAGAGAGGGAGGGAGAGGGAGAGAGGTAAAGGGAGAGGGAGAGAGAGAGGGAGGGAGAGAGAGGGAAAGAGATAATATTTAAATATTTTATATATTAGTGATATTAATTAGTTATATAATATTTTATATATTAACTTAATATATATATAAATATTTATACATTAACTAAAATATATAAATAATATATAAATATTATACATAATAATATAATATATTATATATTATACATAATTCCGTAAGAGATTATCATAAATTATATACTATATATTGAATTATAAACTATATTGTATATTCTCAAGTAGATATATTAAAATAAACTATAAACTATTTATTGCAATTTTTTAAATCATATATTAAAAACTATATTAGTTTTTTTCAATTATATATATAAAAAATTGGATATCCGATTCAAATCGGATATCTGATTTGGATATTGCAATTTTTTAAATCACATATTAAAAAGTATATTAGATTTTTTAAAATTATATATCTAAAAAATTGGATATCCGATTCAAATCGGATATCCAATATGTCTAACACAAAACCTACTACCTAGGGATTAGCCTCGAGTTTTCTTTGGAATTTGGCTAGGACATGCAAATCCTAAGAAGTCAACACAAAAAACGTGTTTAACAACTTACCTTGTTTTTCTAGACTTCACCCATGTGGCTAACGACTTTTTTTTTACCCTAAATTGATGAAATGAAAAGGGTTTTGAAAGGAGATTCTCAACTTTCCACCAATATAAATTATGCTTTACTTTGAATTTAATAAATATTTTTATTCATTTTCTATTTGAATTACGACTAAAGTCCTGATTGATAGGCTAATTGAAAAACATCTATATCTTTCAAACGTATCACATTTTTTGAATCCAAAACATGCATCACATTCTATGCTTCACATACTATAGGATTAAAAAAAAAAATTGAATTTCATAAAATTTTGACCAAGTTAAGGTGGTCAGACATACAAGTTTTTATATTTTTTAAAAGTTGTAATAAAACATTCATAATTAATTATTTACTTGGAAAAAAAATACAAAAAAATATGCATCACATCGAGACATGAGTCCTCTACTTATATCTAAAATATTATAAAAAAATATTATCATTTTATTGTGGTTAGGGTGATTAGACAAACACCTACTTCTTATTTTTTACTTGAAATTTTAGTTCTACTGCATTGAAATTTCAAATTTTCACCAAATAGATTTAAAATAAAATAAAATATATCTAGTAATTTAGAAACTACATTCAATTTGCTACAGATTCTATTCTTACATATTTTTGAAATAATATAGATAACTTATTCAAATTTTTACGTCAAGTTGCCTAACTCTGATTTTTTTGAATTTTCATTTCCACTTAAGGGCCCGTTTTTTCCATGATGATCTTGCACATACCCCATGCTAAGAGATAACGAAAGGGTCTCACCACCAAAGTAGACAAGAAAATAGTAGCATGACACAAGAAGGCTAACATGACTCCAACATACAAGGTACACACAGTTTCACATGATAATGACTGCTTCCAGAGGTACACAACAACAAAGGGGAAACACAAGATAAGGGTATGCTAGGTTGCTATAGGGAGGAGTGTCATCACATAGATTGCTATGGGTTAGCCTATAGAATCTTCCTAAGCTACTGGAACCCCATTCTAGGTTACCTTGGCTACCTTAATCGATTCTCGGCCCCCATACAAACTCATGTGGGATCAACATACCTTTCAAGAGGACAAGGAAGTTGATCATTCCATTCCAGGCCTTCCCACTCATCTCAAAACTAAATAAGCACTTGAGCCATGAGTGAGGCATACCATTATCTTGATTAATGTGAACTACCCAACCCCTAATTTATTTTAGATTATCACCGATTAAAGAAACTCTCAATGAGTTACCCTGGACACCACTTTGGGTGTCAACCCCCATTGAAAGCCACCCCCTACTAACAAATAGAAGACCCAAACATATCCAACCGGGTAAAGCCATCTTGCACACCAAAATGAAGCCACCAGAACACATCCAAAGCAAGGCTTGGACCCTCTTTCTCAGAATCTCAACCATAATAACGAGTATGAAGTGCAAGACTAAAGACCCCATGTACACATCTCAACACATAACCAATCCCTTCCAAGATGGGCAATCATAAAATCCACATACAAGATACTTTAAAATTCAAACAATCATAAAATCCCTCATGCAAAAGAACTTCCCCCTTGCCTCTCGAAAATCAATATAAATCCACTTTGAACAGTAGACTCCTACTTGATCAATAACCAAAATTCACCTCAATACAACAATCAAGACTCAATGTAAAACATAATCAATTAATCATAGTATCACAATTAACAAATAATCCAAATAATACGACATTCTTTCAATCACTCAATTTCACTTAATCCCCATGATTCAATAATCAAAACAAATGATTTACTACACCCAATTATTCACAATGTTAACCTTGGCAACATTCCTTTAATCAGACACTAATTCCACTCTCTTATCAAACATAATTTGATAAATCACATAGGCAAAATTATATTCTTTTCCTATCTAGCAATATCCACCTTTAGTCTACTATCAAGTAAACCTAATCATTTATTTCCTTAAAGAAAATTTAATTGTCTAGAAGAATAGGAAGATAATTCATATAATTTGAAGTAATTTATCTTGATTCCTATTTATGATATTCGAACTAAAAGATTGAGAACATACAACCTGATTACTTAAAAATAACTTTATATTATAATACTAATTTTCTTTGGGATAAAACATGAATTAAGGTCTTTTCCTTACCTATGCTTCTACTAATGTCAAGTCCAATATCTAAACCTAAACAAAGGTCATGTATGAAGATCAAGCCTAGATATCCTTTTAGTTATTCCCAATTCAAAATATCATTCCATTCTATATTATCTTGAAAGAGTGTTATTAAATACAATTATAAGATGAATTCAAATCCACTAAATGTCAATAAAATACTTATTGATTTTCATACCCAATGTAAGACTTCTAAATTAAACAACTTTCCTATTATATCAAGGTTTTAATACTTTAATCAACATGTTTTAAGGTTTAATTCTATATGAATTCCAGATATACACCAATGTTCCCAACACTAAAGTTCAAGCAACAACATTCCTAATTTTAATATATGTAACACCTTTGCATATGATTAATCCCTTAATAATGCACGACTTGTAATAGACCAAGACCTCATTGTCAGTTAAATCAAAACCTAGACTATTACCACTATATTCCTACTTCATTTATAAGAAACCACCTCTATCGTACTAGAACCCTAATATTACAATAACAACAATATTCTAATTTACATAGAAAATTATTTTAATGAATTAATAACCATTCTATCTACTCTAAAAAGGATATTCACATATTCTTAAAATCCCCTATATGCATGATCTAATTTTGGCCTTTCATTCTTGTAGAATCATTGTATAGGCATCAACCCTAAACATAGGCATAGCACCAAGTTGGTCACTATATCCATGTAGGAATAGGAATTACCAAATTACTACCTGCATTATCCATATCAATCAACTAAGCCATTTGTTCAATTCTATTATATGAACTAAAAAATCTCAATTATTGTATTGATGACTTGAGATACTAAACGATGCTTTATAAATTGAATTGTATAATATTGGTATACACGATTCTCGGGATAGTATCATCTTGATGTTTATCCATTCCATCAAATGTCTAACTATTAATCTCCTATATTTGATTTAGAAACTATTGAGTTCCCTTTAAATCCACATATATAAATCATTATAACTATGGTCTGAAAATTAAATACGGTTCTAAACCTATACATATATATAAATCATTATAACTGATGCTACTATCGATCTCAGATTATACTGCATCAGAATACAAAACATATGCAGTGAATCACATCGAAGTTCATTCCCTATTCTATACACTCAAAGTGAAGTATAAATCAAATCAAGGAAAGACTATTTTGACGCCTAGGTTCATACACATTGCTGAGTAAGAAACACAAAATACTAGTATATCTATCTTTATAGAAAATCTATATAAAAAATTCTGAAAGATATATTCTTACAAATGTCATCACAATAGGTAATTGCTAACTTTAACATAGTGATTGCAATTGTAACTATTAACGATAACTATCAAAAAACAACATAAACATAATTGTGGTATCAAATGTTGTAACATGTGAATCAAGAACCCAAAACATAAAATACAATCTCATCTATAATTTATATTTATCTACAACTACCTTTCAAATTGCGAGATGGATTATGGACACGGAATATACCAATTGGGTCCCTTCGAAAATATTAATGTGGTTAATTTTTCTCAGTGGTGAATTGCTAGTGGTGAATTTTACTTGTGGTGAACTTGTCATGGCGTTGAATTTTCCCATGGTGAATTGTTGACGGTGAATTGCTGGTGGTGAATTTTTCGTCGAATATCCATGGATCCCAACAAAGATCATGTCCTACATTTCTACATTCTCGTGCATAAGATTCTATTCAATCAACTCCCCCACTGCTTCCATTTAGGATTGTCCAATAAGGATATGAGTAAAATTTTAAAAATATGATTCAAAGAATTTAATTTACAAGAATAAGCCTCTTCTGAAGAGAAAGTCGCACCCAAATACATCAAATCTTGTTTAAACTTGAAACCCAACTTGAGTATTTCCACTGATAAGAAGAACTCTTACATTTGTCTTCCCAAATGAAAAAATTAAGAGCACCAACAAGTCTAATAAAAAAATCAACTCCTGCACTCTACGCTCTTCACCATTGCCCTCTTCTCCAAATAACTTTCTTCTCCATTTGGCCTCTTCAAATTTTGATACAAAATTTTGCCCATCTCCTGACACATCAGCACCCTCAGCAATCCCATCAAAGTGCTCTTCTACTGAAACCCTAACCTCTTTATTCTGTGCATTATCTTCTGAAATTCGACAAGCAATTTGGAAAATAGAGACTTTGGGCGTCCTGCTTGAATTCCAACAATAAAAGCTTGCTCAATCGGCCAACAAAAGAGATGAAATTCTTCTGAATCCGTCGAATTAACGAAAAATATTCTCTCTTCTAACCAGATTTATCCAGAAGGTCTTCAAATAGTGCCCTACGTCGTCTGGTGTACATTTTCTTGACTGCGCGATTCAAAATTGTTGTGTTTTGAGAGCCGAGTAATATTCAATTCAACTTGCCTGCTTAGAATTTTCTTTGAATGATTGAAAATCTACCGTGTATTGATTTGATTTGTATTTGTGAACATGTTCTCCTATTACTTATCATAGACACTTGAATTTGATGCATTCGCTCCTTCAGAGATTACAGAAATCAGAATTCCAATTGCCTTGTTGGGGCTGCTTATCTAAAGTCTTCTATGTTTCCGGTCTAGTGTTCTTCTAAGGTGGATTGAAGCAATTCATACAAGGTCATTAGTTGAGAGATAAGATGAAACTTAAGTGCACTGGTGTTCTTGCTAGTGCTCGTATTCATTGGATGACTCAGAGCCATTTAGAAATTTAAAGAAAAACGTTTCTAGTACCCATTTATGAACGTCTCCAGAAACCGTATGAAATTATTAGAATGCACACCTTCATGGCTTTGATGTCAGGCGAGTGATCTATCATTACGCCGAGAATGTTCCATGACGGGTAGAGTGCACGTAAAAATAAAAGAACCTGAACGTCAATTTCAATCAACTGGATAAAAATGTAAACGGAAAAAATGCCGCTGCAGTGGAAACGCTTTTCAGCGTTAATAAAAGAATCCCCATATTCAGCATGCATAAAAAATTTACAGGCTTATTACATTCTGATCATCTAGTTTGAATGCCAAATCGAATGCCATGCAAATAAACTCAGATGCCCTCCAAAAAATAGAATAACGAATGTTAGAGAAGTAATAAGGGATCCAATTTTATATTATTAAAATCAAATACTGAAAATAAACCAAGCGTTGCCAAAGTCTTATGGCTTCCAGGCAGTGACAAAGTAAAGGAGAGAAACAAAGCAAATTGGATACTATGGATTGTGTATATGCTCGAGATACAGAGGATAAGGACGCCGATCTGGTTTCCTAAAGACAATGCTTTGGATTGGTCCAAGACTATGGGATTCTATATAATATTAGAATCAAGATTTGATTAGTACTTTCTAAATCCCTTTGAAAATAAATTTCAACTTATGCATGAATGATATATATTTGGAAGAAATAATCGCGGACATGGGCAACCAAAGAGGAGGAACTACTGTGCACTTTTGTAAAAAGGATTTCTAAAATATAAAATACTTAGGATTACAATTATAGTCTAAAGCTAAGAGGATAACCCAAATCGATATGCAAGGATCAGATGTGCAAGACAAGATCAATTTTTTTTTATATGCAAATGTTATCATGATTCCAACACTAAGACTTAAGGGACAGTAAGGGTATGGTCCCATGGAGGGGGGCTTCCTAAAAAATTTTAGTGGATGATGCTTAGATTTTGTAGGAATATTTTAAGGCCAGTGGTCCCATGAATTCAATTTTGCAATTCAGCTTAAAAGTCTGTGCTCCAAAAGTTAAGGATCAAATGGAGTATTTTTGGTAAAAATTAATAAATAAATAAAAATTCTATCATTTTTTTTTTTTTATGAATTTAAAATTTTAAGTGATAGACAAGTGGCAGAAAAACTTTCTAAAAAATTCCTAAGCTGTAGGGGCAATTTCTAGCCTCACCTCAATTTCACCTGCTGAAAGATTCATTTTTAAAAGGTAGGGGCTCCTATTTTTCTGGAAAAGATTCTAATTAATCTTGTAGCACAATTTTTTTTTCTTCATGGGACCGCTTGATCCATGAAAATAGAAGCCCAAGCCCCCCCATGGAACCATACAGTAATTCAATTCTATTACTATTCCGTTTATACTGTTTTGAGCATGTTCGGATTCAAGAAATGTCAATCCTAAATATGAACCAATTATGTGAGGATCCTAAACCTTTTTCTATCACATTTCCCATTGCTTTAAGTGCATCATTAAATTCATTAGGAAAAAAAAGGAGCTATTATAATTAACAAGCTATTCTCAACAACTTCCTTCAAAACCTAGAATATCCTTAACTAAAATCTCAGAGGAAACTTCTAGGTTCAAATCCCATCCTAGCCAAAATGTAAAACCCAGAGGGAGGAGACAATCACCTCACGGAGAGAAATGCTAGCAGGATGTGCGTTAATTGTGTTTGACATTAACAATTCAAGAACTTGCATAAAGATATATTAAAATACTAAGTCGAAAACTGATGAAGGAAATGGCATGAACAATATTGCTACCTAAGAAGCTCTGATGCAGAAAATGCGATCCCCTACTGGTGGAATCTTCTCTACGCTCCTCCCTATATTCCTTCTAAGATCCATTAGGAAGAAGGAAAAAATTCATTGCATGGGAATTCCCCACTTCAAATTCTTTTTATGAAAACATTCAATTGAGAATACTTATTTTCTTACAAATATAGTTTTTCTCTTTGAAAATCCAACATGAAAAACCCAAAATCCCCTCAAAGAGATAATAAGGAAAGCTTTTGTTTTTTGAAAAACAAAAAATAGAAAATATCTAGTAAAAACAACAAGTTTCTAAACAATAACTAGTTCAAAGTCACACATGTGTTTCGACAAGTCTTTTTCCCTCGTTTACAATTGTTTCTATTTCTTTATCATCTATCTTCATTCAAATTTAATATTTTATTTCTTTTTAATATTTTCTCACTTTTAAAATTATTAATTAAAACTCAACATTAAATAATAATTATCTTTATATTTAATTATAAAATCACTTTATAACTTAATAATTTAATTATCCAAAAGCAACATACATATCTATTTGCCAACATGGTTTATTTAATAATTTATTTAATTCAAAATTTAATCCAACAACCTTATTAAACTAATTTAATTCAAACAAATCAAAATAAAAATTATCAAACATCGTGTAAAGGGCCAAACACAGAGG
This sequence comes from Sequoiadendron giganteum, assembly GCA_007115665.2. Classification (NCBI taxonomy): domain Eukaryota; kingdom Viridiplantae; phylum Streptophyta; class Pinopsida; order Cupressales; family Cupressaceae; genus Sequoiadendron; species Sequoiadendron giganteum. The sequence continues at coordinate 883,421,237 of CM021100.1, read as the reverse complement.
GGCACTACATCCTCCCCCCCTAAGATTTGACTTACTCTTGGAAGTCACAAGGTTAAAATAAAACATACACACATTAATCCTAGAATTTGTTAAATATTACCACATTCACCTTTCTATACATAAATGTAACAACATCAAATAATCAAGCACACCAAATGCCAAACAATTACCTAAACCTTAATCAGGATTGAGAAGCAGGACTAACTGACCACAGACAAAAAAAAGACTGATGGGGTGACCACTAGATACTCATCTTTGTCGAGGATGATGGCAAGGATAGGGAACCTTTCGTCATCTCCATTTTCAACAAATTTCCATTGGGTTTAAGGTACACTTAGACCTGCCAATTTAGGTGGAGTTGATGCCTAATACCTGCAACCTGCATCAACCAAACAGTTGAACAACATATATATCTAATCAAATAGTTAGACACACTATGAAAGGAAATCACAACATAACAGGGTACTCATGAATGAGTAATGCGGCACTATCCCTTTCACCAAGACACCTCAAACATGTAACCAAATCAATGTATAACCAACAGTCACATAACAAACAACATAGAATAATCACCAGACAATCGCATAGTAACCATGACCAAAAAAACACATCAATCAGAATAGCCCTAATAATTGAATCAACTCATAAATAATATGCTACTTAACAACTAGAACAATAATCACATAACGATCATAACCATGAATCTATAACATGTACTATATCATAAAATAGATCACTGCTTAACATGTTATCTATGACATACTTAACATGAAGACATTCTTTCTTTGATTTCCATCGTATGAAAGATTGTTCCTTTCCGTCTATGATTTTTTTTTTGTAAACTTTACCAATGTGATTTTTTATAGTGTCAAGCTTTAGCTGCATCGTCTTCTCTCTTCCATATTTCCAACTACAAATCTTACATTTGACCTCTATTTCCCTTTCAATATCATTTTCATTTAATACCTTCACTGGTTCAAGGAATGGGTACTTCGACAACCAACCAATTTGAAAATTCCTTGTCATTTCCCACTTGCGCCCCAATTTTGATTTGCCTTTTCTTTTCTTGCTACCAACATCATCCTCATCCAAGTCAATTATCTCATTCTGGCTAACCAGAGTATTCCTTGGAACATCTTCTGCGTTATTGCCATCCTCATTTGATACATTTTGATTTAACAAAATGACAATCTCACCTTGACCTTCTTCTGGCAGTGAGGTATTGTCAATGCCATCTTCAATAATATTTGGTGGAAGAGTTGATGGTGTAGCTCCACCTTGATCTAATGGATTAGAAGCTTTGCTAATTCCAAAGTAAGACTGTATGGTACCTCCACGTTCGGGGCATTTTGATGTCCTCCCAATCTCTTCATTACCCTCAAGAGTCTTACCCTTACAGTTGCTGCTCAACATATTAATATCTCACTTTGAATAAAAGCTAGAAAAAAATGTCTTCTTGTTTAAGAAGGACAAACCGACAGAGAATATAGATCCCATTCCCTACTCAAAATCATGTTTAAGACTGAAGCAAGAATGGAAAATAGTTAAAGAAATATTATTATTATCACTAATAACTAATAACAGTATGAAGAAATGATCACTCACCTTTGAGTCTACGTTTTCGGGTTTTGCTAACTTCTGAATCGAGAAGTAGAACCTCAAAATTGAAAAAAATATGTAAGAACAAATAATAGTTTCAATTGTATTTATATCAATCCATATTTGGTGAATTTCGTGAGATTTTTAAATGGTATGTTAAAAATTTGGTGAATCCCGCATGCTTATACAACGATACCTTGTAATTTTCAAGGCAAAATAGGTCCTCATAAGCAACTATTTATAAATTTTAATTGGTGAAATGGGTCTTCACAAGCAACTATTTATAAATTTTAATTGGCGAAATGGGTCCTCATATAATGTTGTTTTAATAGTATTGGCGAATATGTTGGTGTTTTATGAAATGCTCCCCAGGATTCCAGGCAAAAATATTAATCGGTCCATTGGAAACGCATAGTCTGTTATGATGAATTTATTGCCTAAACATGCCTCATAAAAAAACCCGATGGCGAATGGACATGCATTGGACTGATAGTTCATGTAAAGAGCGAAACTCTTTAATTAAAAAAAATCAACAATACTTTAAAAAAATTCATTTATATTCAAAAGAAACTCGACACTTCATTCATTAGAATTCATAAAATCCAAACGATTTCAAAACAATGACTTAAATTCTACCAATAGATTCAAAATACTTCCAGTTAAATTCATACACATGTCATCTTACATGACATTGATAATAATACAAAATTATTTGTAACATAAGTTTACAATTCGAGACTTAGCCATTCTATCACCTTAGCTCAACAATAATTAATTAAAGAATACAATAATACATAAATGAAGAAATCATCCTTTGTTCTTCAATCCAATAGAATATCTTCAAACATGAAGACGAGAACAAGGTTCAGAAGATTTTTCTGCCCAACCTCAAAGCTTACGCTTCCCCGAAATTCCTTAGTCATTCAAAGAATACCCGACCCTGCACAAATTGCTTAGCAAAAAGCAGTCGACAAGCAAGATGGAATCTGATGTGTGCCTAGTATAACTAGTAATTCCACAAGAATTTTCATTTTTCTAATTCATTTAAGAAACAAGCAAGTTCGATACTAGGATATGGTAGAGAGTTATAAATATTCCATCCATTTCAATGGTCCTTACGTTACTTGGCCAAGTAAAATGTCATGCATGAAAAATAATAGTAATTTTGGAAAAGCAAAACTACGCTCTCTATAAACCCATATTCGGCACCCGTCCCGAAAGTAACTTTCCAAACACATGACATGCACATTCAATTATCAAGCATGCATGGTTCCATTCAAAATAAATTGAATAATCTTTCCCAACACATGTCATGCGCATTCCATATCAAGCATACACGGTTCTATTTAAAATAAAGATTATCTTTCCCAATCACATGAACTACACTTCTATTTTCAAGCAAACCCAGTTTTATTGCAGTCATTTCATAGATTTAAATCACAAATGACATTAAGTTCATATTTAAAATAAATAAATTAAAGAAGGTGTATCTCAAGTATGTAACTAAGTACATATAAAACAAGAAATGAATAAATGAGCACACATTCTTTCGGTTCATTTACTCATATAATTTAACTACACTTCAATATAATCTTTGTCTAATTCGTTTCCTTTTGAAGTAATTATATTTTACTTTTACTTTCTTTTATTTTTGTTTTTTCATTTTTCCATTAAAATATTATCTTTGCAAAAACATAAACCTCATATTTAATTCCATTTCGTAGGCAATTTTAGAGTCATTTCTAAAGATTTATAAAATTTTCACTTTTACTTTTCAAGCATATTTAAATACACAAAAGTTATTTAATCTTATATTCTGGAAATTTTTATTGAAACCAATAACATTCAGCTATGATAATTCTGCAAAAGCTTCCCTATCTTTTCTATTTCCTTTCTTGCAATTTCCAATGCTAGATTGACACAGTTTAGCATAGATTAGATTCTAAAGCTTTTCAAAATCTAAATAGATCTAAAACATACTGTTTTTTGTTTGCATCTTTTCAATTTACTAATCAGAATCTCTAAAAAGAATAAATAAATTCACAGTCTTTTATAATTTTCTGTTTCTAATTGTTCAATGGTTTTCTGGTAAACACAGTTTGATGTTTAATCTTATTCTTAAATTTGACAACAACAATTATTTTATTTATTTTTCAAAACTAAATTATAAGTAAAATAGAAAAGAATTTAACTCAGTATTGTATTAATATTGAAATGGTTTTCAATTTGTCTACCTGGCAATTTCCTGAATCTAGAAATGAATTTTTTCTTCTTGTCAAATCTTTTCCTATTGTTGTTCCTCTGTTCCTGGCATACTTTATAAATTCTTTGTTCTTTTATTACTTACCTCTCCCTGTCCTCCCTTTGGCCGCACCCTGCCTTCAATACTCTCCCACATGCCTCTCCCTTTCTACCTTCCACCCTGCTGCCTCCCTCCTATCTTCCCTTTATACTGGTTGCCCCTTCACCTTCCTCATGCATGTGGGAACATACCTCCTTCTTGGCCACACCTCTTTCTCTAATTACCTTAGGCCGCACCCTACCTCCTTTCTACTTTGTTCAGAGTTTTTCCCTCCCTCTCAGTCACGCAGCATGGTATGGAATAATCGAATTTCATAAAATGCTTATTGTTTCATTCTCATTTTTCTCCTTGGCCACGTGGGGAATAAGGAAATGAATAAGGTTTTTTTTTAACAAAAAGTAAAAATGTTCCTTCTAGCCTCGCATGGCATGAGTAGAGTATCAAACCTCCAAATAGAAACAAAATACCAAACTATCTTCTAGCCTCACGTGGGGAGAACAATCAGATGAATCCCACCAGATAAAAAAATCAAAATGTATTTTCTGTTTGTGTTTTTTAAAAACAGATTTTTCACTCCTCCCTCTTGCAATTTGAATTTTCTCCTCCTCTTTGTGTTTTCTCTCATGCAATTGATATTTGTTATCAAGAAATCAGATCCAACTTTTGTGTTTGATCTCCAGTTTAAATTTAAACCATGACTCCAATATTAAAATTTTGATTGCTTTCAATTTTGATTGAAAGATATTTTCTTCAATTTGTTAACTTCTGTTTAAATTCCATTTCAAATTTGAATGTAATTCTTGTTTTGATATTTGTCTATTTCTTCAAACAAATATTTCTTCTTTCATTTATCAAATGAGAAGATATCCAATAAATTATAAACACTATTTTACATTTTTATATTTCCGCAATTAAAAGTTTATTCCAAAAATAAAAATAAAACATTATTATTTTATAATAAAATATTGACACAAGGAATTCAATTATTTAAATAAAATCAATTTCCTCACAAAAATAATCAAATCGCTATTTAAAGCAAACATATACTATTTCACATATATTTGAGCAATCGAAATAAACTTACTTAAAAATTTCCCATAATAATCATCACGAAAATGCGTTAAAATAATAACTAAGTGTGTGTGTGAGATTCCATCATCCTCATAACATCTAATGGCTAAAATGGCTCTACCTGATCAATGTTCTCGCCTTCATTCTCATTCACCTATTCTTGCGCTCACTTGCACTGAATTTCTCATCAGCAATGACAATCCCTGAATTTCATAATAATGAATTCAAAATCATTTCATTTGCATTTAAATTTAAATTTCAATTTCAATCTCAATTTCAATCTCAATCTCAATTTCAATTTATATAATCATCTAATATAAGCATTGAAATTCTCATGATTAATAATTGTAATAAAATAATTGATAAAATCAGTACGTGACAGTTCATGAAATCCTGGCGATTTGAACACCCTGCTAGATACGGTAAATTCACCAATTTTGATTTGCCCGATTCCTAGAATTCGCCAATTGGAAAAGATTCACCACTAAATTTTTTCCTGATTCATGGACTCATTAAGAATTAAGTCCTTATAGATAATTTTTTCATGAAGTTATTTTAAAGGAATTTTTCCTTTCTATAACAGGTGCTCTATAGGATTGTTGTTTGGATTGTTTGGACTGAGAGGGGGAATGTGTTCCCAGGCTTGCTTCAAAATTGAATAGGTTCTCAAGATGGAAGGGGGTAGATTAAACTCTTGCACCTCTTCCCATTTATTAGGATATCATTCAAGACTCTAACCCCAGTTGCTGCCCATTTTTTGATAGAGCATCCTTGGAGCAGTGCTAGTGGTTTCCCATTGTGTTCTAGGTTCCACCAAATGCAACATTTGGGGTGTAGAGTATTGCCATTATGGACAGTGAAGAGGGGGTTAGAGACATTCTTTTTAACACTTTCCTAGGCCTTCCAAATGCTTCTAAACACCATTGAAATAGTAGGGACCATTGGGTTCTTTGATAGAAGCAAGTCACTAAACAATAGTTATTTCCAGGACTTTGCATGCTTTGGAGTAGCCAAATGAATGTTGTTTTGGACCAACACTTTCCAAGGTTCATTCCCCTCCAATGATTTGAAGATCCATATTCTAGCTAGCAGTACCTCTTGTTTTTCCACATCCTTTAGCCCCATCCCCCCTTGTTCTTTTCCCATGCAACACTAGTCCCATATGACTGAGTGTTTCTTCCTTCTTCCTTTTCCATTAGACTAGAGGAAACCTATAATCTTATATTTTATTTATTTCACTTGGTAGCAATTAAAGAACCAAACTGATCCAAAGTAAATAGAATAAGATGAGAGGATCCTTTGGAAAACCTGGAACCTGCCTACTAAGGAGAGGTACTACCTATTCCACCTATCTATATTCTTATCTATTTTTCCTTTGATCCATAGCCACATGTATTTTAGATATGGGATAACTGCAAATGGTATGCCAAGATATCTAACATGCTTGTTCGGCCCCCCCATTGGAAATCAAACCTTTGTAACTAGTCTGGGAGGTTTTCTATCCAACCCAACATTATAGAATTTTCCCTAGATATCTTTGCCCCAGAGGCTTTGTAATATAGGTTGAGGTTGAAAATTAAGTTATCAAAATTTTCCTCTTATAGCTCTACAAAGATTGATGTATCATCAAGAAATTGGATATTCAGTAGTTCATTATTGTCTAGAAGGTAAAGTCCTCTTATTCTTGGTGTAGAGGTGGTGTCTCTGAGCAAGAAGTGCAATAAATTGAAGGAAATGATAAATAAGGCTGGTGCAAGCGGGCAACCCTGCCTTATGGATCTTTCCAACAAGAATGATTTAGAGAGTGAGCCATTTAGGTCCACTTGGGCTGATGCATCCTTCAATAGTGTATTGACCCTGTTGAAAAATTGCTATGGGAAGCCAAATGCCTCAAGAGTCATCCTCAAGAAGGCCCACTCTACCCTGTCATATGCTTTTTCAAAATCCAACAAAAACATGTCAAATTTTATCTTGGATGTTCTAGACCATTCCATAGCCTCCTAGCTGGTGGTACGATTCTCCAGAATATAACTTCCTTTGATGAAGCCAATATAGGTACTATTTATGAACTTAGGAAGGATCTTGACTAATCTTATGGCTAACACTTTAGCTAGGATTTTATAGGATACATTTAAGAGTGTGATTGGCCTCCAGTTCTTCATGCTTGTTTCGTATCCTTATTTGGGGAGAAAACTTATTATGCCTTTGTTGATGTTACCCCTAGAGACCCCTTTCTAAATGCTTCCATATAAACTTGGTGTAAATCATCACAAATCTAGTTCGCGAATGTCTTGTATAATTCAACTAGGAGCCCATCCGCTCCAGGTGATTTTCCATTGTTCATTGAGCTAATGACATTCTTGATTTATTCTTTTCTGATTTCTTTGGCTACGAGCATAGCATCCTCTTGGGAGATTTTGGATGGGATCATGATTTTAATGAGGTTTCTTGCATTTCATCCCTCCTCAGTGTCACCTTCAGAGAAGAAGAGTTATTTGAAGAAGAAGTAGAACTACAAGACCATTATTCCATTATGATTGATTTGATCAATTTGTTCTTTGACCCCCTTCTCCTTTAGGAACCTGAAAAAGAATTTGGACCCCTTGTCCATATTTTCAAGCCAATTGATTTTGGCTCTCACTTTTAGGCCTTGAGTCCTATATGATTGGAGTCTCCTTAGCACATTATTAGCAAGGATCATTTCCTCATTGTTTCTCTCATCCATTGGATTATTCTGTAAACTTATTTTTGCCTTCAACAATTCTTCTTGGAGAAGGTTTTCCTCCCTCCTCCTTTTCGGTGCCTTGTGTTTCCCAATGGTTTGGCATAGGAATTTCCATCAATTGACATTGGCCTTCCATATTTTTATCACCCCTTCACCCCCAAGATATTTTTGTTAATTTCCCTAAGGGTGCAAATGTTATCTTTGCAACTCTCATCCTTTAACAAGCTAACATTGAGGATAAAGTTTTGTCCCTTATTTCTTTCCTTTCTCTTGGTAGAGTTCAAAATTAGGGTGGCCTTGATTGGATGGTGGTTAGAGAGAGTATATGGGTAGACCATTACCCCTTTCCCTTAATCTAGTGGGGGTGAAGCTATACCAATTCTTGTCTACATAGAATCTATCAAGTTTGTAATAAATCCTCCTTCCCCCTTTCTGAGCGTTACACCAAGTGTACCATATCTGCTTATTGTGATATTTTTTTCCCTTCTAGGAGGTCTATGGGATTAGGCTTATATTTAAATCTGAGCTAGAATTGATTCTCATTTCCTTTCCAGTTCATGTCAATACCTCCTTTTTTTATCCTCCAGGTTCTCTACCATGTTGAAGTTCGCCCCAATTATCCATGAGACATCAAGCAAGGTTACTAGCCATTCCCATAGCTCAGTGCATTCCCTATAATCATTTGAGGCATTTACTAAGCAAATGCCAAATTTGGCTCCTCCTTTCTCAAAGGTTTCCCAAATAGCTCTGTTACAGGGGGATATGCCACTCTTGGTGAGGGATTTCTCCCACCTCTTCACCATTAGTATAGCAATTCCCCCTTTCCCCCTCTCAAGCTTAATGACCAAGAATGAGGCATTGTTCCATATGAATCTTAGATTGGTTTCTAGTGTAAAGACAATGGCCTTTACTTCATGGAGAAGAACAAAGTATTTGTCTTTCTCTAGGTTAAGGAATCTCCTCACTAAGTATTTCCTATCGGGGGATTCTAGTCCCCTCACATTCCAAGAGGTGCAGTTAAGGTTAATTAGGAGTAGGATTGGTAGAAACCTCTTTCTACTTCCTAAACATTTCAAAGTATTTAGGAGATGCTTCCTCACATTCCAGCCTTTTGGTGCTTAGGGCAAGGAGCACAATGCTTGTCTTTTTCATTTTTTTCTTGCTTAGCATGATGCTTCCCCCATTAATCTTGATGACATACCCTTTCTTTCCACCTCTTGTTTTTGGGCCAGGGGTGACGTGCTCACCATCCAAGCACCCCATAAGCCCTTCTTGTTCAATGTCATGGTTTAGCTCATTCTCAAGGGTTTTAACTATGTTTATTTCTAACTTGCCAACCTGGTTATCCCCCTTCAATCTTGTACAGTCCAGTGCATCCTCATTTTTATTTATTAGTGTACTTAATATCTCTTGAATTTTTTTAACAATGTCAAGGACATGGTCTATTTTCTCTCCCCCATTTCTGTTGGGATCCTCCTTTCTTTGGCTCCCAACCTGACTGTTGGGTGCACTCGGGGTACTATCTCCCTTTTTCTCTCCATTCCTATCTTATCTCGTGCAAGTTTTAGAGGGTTTCTCCTTTATTAGGGATTGAAGGAAAAATTTCCATAGTGCCTGAGGGGTATCAACAATCATTTTAGTAGTTCCCATTTTCAAGATTGCACACCTCCATCTCTAGGTTTGGCACAACATCAAATGGTTTGCAAGATTTATCCCTATGAGAGTTTGAGAGCTTGAAGTTTTTGTATTGGAGAATTTTGCATTCAAATTTTTTGGTTTCTGCCCCTCTGTTTATCTCCATGTTCTTTCTTAGATTTTCCATCACTATCTATTGTGCATTTAGTTTCATCACACCAACCTTATTGTTACTATTATCTTTATTATAGGTTTCAATAACAATTCCAAGGTGTTCACTTCCTTCACCCACTATCAAAAAGGGGTTGAAGGGATTATCCATGGCCACCAGGCCTTAAGAATTTAGGGTAGGGGATGCCATATTTAGTTCCACCATAGGGGAGGGTTGGTTTGAGGGGTCTAGGCCAAGGCCACCATCGAGACCCTCCATCATTTCACTGTCTAATGCAACTTGGGCAAGTGGATTAGGGTACCCATTTCTGCTAGCCTCTTTGGTATTTTTCGTGGTTGAGCCACCACCTGATTAATTAGGGTTAGGATTTCCCTTATCCTTCCTTTTAATTATTATAGGATAATCTTTCATTATGTGAGCTTCCTTTCTACAAAGATAGCAAGCATTAAGATATCTTAACACTTCAACTTGACATACACGAACCCCATAATCCATGTGCAGGTCCAAAAAATTGGGCACTTCTTGGCTAGGTGCAAGAGTGATTAAAAACCTTTCATTCATATCCGAGAGAGCGACCCCGAGTTGTAAATTCTTAAAACGGTGCCTAATGGCACAAGCAACTGCAAGATTACTGCCCACAACTTGTGTGGGATATCTCTAACCAACAAACATCTAGGGCTGGAAAGAGCCATTATTTCCTCCAAATTTGCCTCATGAGCCCTAGTTATTGCCCTAAAAATACTTTTTCCCACTTTCCAAAAAGGGTTTTTGGTTATTTTTTGTTGCATCTTATGGTTTTTCAAGAACACTAAAAATAAGCCTTTCTAAATCATGCGACAAAAAGATACATTTTGCCCATTTTTTTATGTTAGATGTTTGCAAAGAAATTATCTACAAATTTTCTCGAAGGGGTGTTATTGATGTCAGCAACAAAAAAAATGAAAGTGACATTTCTTAACTTATCCCTTTTAGACCCTATTACATCTTTCTTGGCATCATTTAGTGAAACCGAGAGTCTTGGTGGTAGGGTGGGGGAATCCTTACCTCGTTCCTTTCCATTGCTATTGAAGCCCTTTCTATTGCCTCTCGAGATTGCCTCAAACCTCACCCTCACTATGATAGGAGACAACCCCTTAGCCATGACATCCTTGAAAGATCTTGTTCTTTCCTTCGTCAAAGTTTTCAAACCGCCAACCAAATCAGGAGAGTCGGGTGGGGGGGGGTCAGCCCTTCATAAAAAAATTGGAAACCTCCAGACCCTACGGAGTGAATTAAATATAGGGAACGAAGGCCGAATGTGGGCGAGGAAATCCTCCCCTAACAAAACCTTGCTTCGAAGCAAGTTAGAGAGTGTACTTTTTTCAGTTGTTTTTAATTTCCTTTTAAGTTTTCTCCATTTTATCCATGCATATATGTTTTTCTTAATTGAGTAATATCAAAAGACATAGAAACACAACATTAACTAAAAGTTTCTACAAGTCTATTTTAATATATCTTATCAATATAGTTTAATTCATTAATCACTTAATTCACCGTAACAAATCATAATTTCATCAGTCTTCTTGAAATAATTGATTTATTCACACTAAGGACACCCACATCCTTTATGGATAACACCTACTTGTATAGGTTACTGATTCCTAGATGACATATAAATTTTCTTATTTGGCTCCAACAAGTTCTCTCATCTCTAGAAGTGTGCAAGAAGAACACAAGTAATATTTTCCAACTAATATTTTAACCCCTACTTTACATTTTGACAAGGTCCTTTTTACAAGATATTAAGTTTAATTACTAACAAGGTAAATAATTAAACATCACATTAATTGATTCCCAACAATTATATTTTAGTTATTTTCTTCCACATATTTTTACATTTGACTTGATTATTAGCACTCTTGTTCTCCTCCTTGCTATTTTAGGCTCTAAACAATAAACCATACTAGTTTGATAGTGGTTATAGTTCTCTTTAACTTTGCTTAATAGTCATTAATTGAAAAAGTGATTAGGTAAATTTATAATTTCACCTTTTAATTCTAGGTAGAAATATGATTTTTACCACTTTTCTAACTTGAATGTACTATGTACTGCATAAAACTTGATCATTAGTTGGTGTCACTCCTGATGCAATTTTACTACTAACCACAAGTCTATTGTCTTTGAGATTTCAAACCTTTTTTATATAAGGATTCTATCTTATCTGAAGCGATGGTTTTCAATTAGAAGGAAGGTTTAGGGGGGATTATATGTTATCGATGCCTGAGTTCCATGTTGATTCTAACCCATTCTTTTGTTGCATTTAAATACCATTACATATAGGACCAATATTTAAGTTCTTAAAAAAAAATACTCATTTTCCCCTTTTTTTAATCAATTCTCTAATTAAAAATAAATGTGTTTCAACTACATACATGATGGAAATTATTTTTTTTATATTGTAGTACACCTTTTTGATCACATATTTTATTTGTAAGTGAAACTTAGGAAAATCTTACTTTAACAACCATGCTTTAGGACATGCTATGCATATTTATGGCTCAAGCATTTCTTCCAAGGGAATTGTGAAAAAATTATTATTATAAAATTCTTGGTCTAAGATAACATTGCTTAATTATGTTGCATTCAATTTAAACATTAAACCCATCATCATCCTTTTAATAACACTTAAATACGAGTTTCGATTTAAACCTTGCTTAAGATTCACTAGGAGGAATCATTACTTAATCTTCAAACTACTCACTATGTTTTTTAAGGTTAAAGGAATGATTTAAATTTTCTTAATGTTCGACTATACAATAAACAATAATTTATTTAATTATTCTAGGTTATACTTCTTCATCCATGATAATTGAAATATTTCAAGTTTTCTGTAAGTTCCATCAATGTCCTTTCGAGGACTAGAGTTGCAATGGTGGAAAGAAATTAGGGCTTTGAAATTATAGATATTAAGATACTTTACATTATTCCCCTAGCTCATTAGGCTCATATTAATAATATTTAACCTCATCACTTTCTTTTTCCAAATTTTGAAATGGGGAGTGAAAATGGTTATGGATATTTCCCTAATTAATCTCATTAATTGAACTATCATCTTTTACCAACATTCACATCATCTATAAGAACATGATTCTCTTGTTAGTCTGGTCTTTGCAAGATTTTTGTTTCTTCTAGTTAATCATTACTAGTTAATCACTTTATAAGCTTAAATATGTAACAATGTCTTTAAAATTTCTAAGGTAAGATGACTAACAATCATTTGATTTCAATGTTTCAATATAAGGCTGACTCACAAAATTTACTAATTTTCCTCTTCAAAATTTTAAGCTAATTGTTACAAAGGAGTTCACATGTTTCCAACATACATAATAGCTAAGAACCCTCTTATTCCTAGAGTACCCAATTTTGCAACCTAGGTTCTAATACCAAGTGTCATGCCCACATTTTTAATGTGGATCTAACACAAATTCCACTATTTTTTTAAAACATAGGTTTACAACTTAACACACTCCTAACAAGCCACCATTGTGTAACAAAACTACTAATTCCTAACATTATAAGACATGATTATACTAGTGGTCACATGATATAACTAGTTACTAGATCATGTTGATCAACTCCTTTAGCTAAGCTTTATAAATGTTGGCTTGATTCCCTTATTAATGGCTTGATGATATATTGTTAAAATTAATGTTACGATCAATAAATTTATTATTTAACTTGAATGTTGGCCTCCACATTATCATAAAGTGTCATAATATCTTGACTTGTTCAAATTAATTTAATTAAAAGAAGTTGACTCTAGTATAGTAATTCTAGATATTCACGTGTACTAGGATTAAGAGTCTCGCTACCGATAATACATGAACTCTACATTTTAATTATCCAATTAGAAAATATTGAAGTAAGTATTAGGTTGATTCACTTTACTACTCAAATGATAAAAGGCTTCACTTTGTGAAATAATTAGGTAAGGGGATTAAAATAACCATACTCGTCATTCTCCTTATCATTGTTTCAAAACTTATTAAATTATACTATCCAATGTTTGAGTTAAAAATCAATTAGTTCTCTTAATCCTCTAATAATAATGTTTCACACGAGACACTTGTTATATATATATTGTTAACTACATAGCTTTAGTAGCTAATAAATAACTATTTAATCCACATATGTATATTTTCTCATAGATGAAATTTTTTACGCTTCAATTAATAATTTTCATTAAGGATGCACTGGATTGGAGAGAGTCAATTTTAGAATAACATTTTACAATCAAAGAAAATTTTCTTATTCAATATTTTAAATTAAATCTCATATATTTAATCAATTTCATAACTTTAATATCTCATGTGAATTAATTAATGTGAACAATGTTCGACTAAGCCTTGATTTTAATTGACAACAAAAAATTCTTATTTAAATTTTAATAACCTTTTTTTAGATGGAAGCATATTTAAACCAAGTGAAATGATTGGACAAGACCATCCTTAAATACTCAATATATGATAATTTAAATAATAATTTATTCCTTATTTCAATTATTCATCATAATTCCTGTATTTAAAATTCATTCATTTGATGAATAATTTATTTCTCACCTTTATTGTTTGTCAAGAAAAATAAATAGATTCCTAAACATTTAAATATTTAATTTACACTAATATAATTTTAAAGCAACTAATTACTTTAATAATATGATTTTCAAAATTTCACTTAATAATTAAAAAGTTATAAAAATAAAATGGTAAGATAATAATCAATTGTAAATGTAACGCCTCGCCACATAACCCTAGAGGAAGATGCAACTATAACGAAAGCGTAACGTTTAAAAAAAAAAAGTGTAATTAATAACATGTAAAGTGCACTACACTAACACACACAACCTCTAAGGTACACGACCAAGCTTACAATTGAATCCCATAACATAAAACAATAACTCATTCATAGCATATAAACCATTACTCATGAATTAAAGATCATACATCCAAAGCAATAAATACATCTCATAAGATAAAATTACATAAAAGATCCATAGATTACATTCATTCCCAAATAATATTTACAAAAATCATTTCCAAAATGAGTAAGATCTTACAATAATGTTACAATAACAAGAATCCTCCTCAAATACAATTGAGGAGTGATTCATATACATAGTGACCAATTGATACCATAAAACATAAAAGATAGAACATAGTATTTGGTACACATGACCTCTCTAGTCTGGGAGATCCCGCCATCACGAACATAAGAGGGAACCCAACGGAGTAAGGTGCACGTTCCACCCCAACCAAGTGGTACCTGAAGGCCCACCCTCTATGCTAGGAGACAATGAAAGAACTTCCTAGGAAAAACCTACAACCTCTAGACACAGGCAATTCACAAGACTAAAACCACATGAGTACAATACTTAACCTAAATGGTAACTATGCTTCCAGAGTTAAATAATCAAGCACATCACAAAACCAAAAAAACTGCTCTCATAGGAGAAGCATCATCACAAAGACACATGGGTTACCCTGGCAAACCTTCCTAGGCCCTGACCCCCATCGTGAGTCACTTCCTTATAGAAAACACGTGGATCCAATCCATAACCCAAGGGTAAACTAGTGCACACAACGGATAATGATTCACCATCCAACACACAGGAGGCAACACATCCCCATTCGTGGTAACCGGGTGATTAACTGAATACAACTAAACACACTACCCAAGGGAAATCAAAGGGCTGACAATAAAATACTACAACCCCCAACTATAAAACCACATCTGGAAGACTAACAAAATAACTACTAACACTTTTAAACAATTTGCCCCAAAACATGAACATAAGAAATCACATTTAAAAGGGCAATAAAGACAAGAAATAAATCTATCATTTGAATTTCCTAAATCCAATTTCCTTTAGTGAAATATAGTAATATATATTGCCTGAATAAAGTAATTAAATAAAATCTCTTTTACAGACATAAAATAAATTAAATCTATCTAATGATTTCAATTCCTCAATTACTTTAAATAAAATATCAATTTCTTCTTTTAACACATATCACTTTAAGCATCATTTGATCGTGTATTTCATGCATGCACCTCTATCAAAATAAATCATTTAACTCTCTCTCTCTCTCTATATATATATATAGAATATACACATAATTATATATACAAATTTATATATAATTATGTATATATACTAATATATTTATATATAATTTAAATATTAAAACCAATCCCAATTTCCTAATTAATTACAAAGTATATATATATATATATATATAGACATAAACACACACACATATATATATATTAATATAAATATATTTATGCACAATATATATAATAAATATATATTAAATTCAAAATATAAATAAAGTTTGTAGTTCATAAATTTCAAAATCATTAAAATTCATGTTATTAAATCACATCCCCAAATCATAATAAAAAGGGCGAATGAAATTCAAAGGGCGATGATTGTAATATACAACCGACTACCCTTGAGTGGGGGCTACACTGCCTGTGGGCAACACTCCCTCCACATAACTGTGGAGGGCGCTGCCCACAACAACCACACCCTCCCACTGTGGTCAGTGGTTGTGGGATAATACCCCTAGCCCCAAAAGACTTAAAAACTTAACATCAGTAACTCCGAATTTCTTTATAAAAAGAATATGTTGTACGAAAATTTTGTACGGTAGCTTTTTCATTCTGGGTTTTCATAATAAACATTTTCCCCAGAAGGTTTATCAAAAATACAAAAAATATATTTGTTTATAAATATATGTATATATACATGTATATGTATATATATATCCACACACACACACACACACACACATATATGTATATATATAAATTTCCTTAGAATGACTGCCTTAGTCGGGCAAATAATTCTCACGGATAATTTTCTACAGGAGAGTTTCTCAATTCTACACAGAGGTTTTCAAATTCCTTTTCTAGATAAACAAATATATAGGAAAAAGAACAGTAAATTTCTATAGACAACAAATCCAATAGGAAAATGGAGCAATATTTCTCTACAAATAACATTTACAAAAATTCTCGAGAGGTTTTCTACAAAATTCTACAGAGAATTTTAATTCCTTCCCAACATAAGTTTTCTAGTTTCCTATTGTTTTTCTTCTAGGTTCTTCATTGTTTAGCAACAATCCCTACAAGAATTTCCAAATCTTCTCCGACAATTTATAATTTCAAAACAAATAAAAAATTCAACAACTTCTATAACTTCTATAGAGGCTTTCACGGTAAGTTCCAGACACAACTTCTTACGATTTTACAAAAAACTCAAAAGCTTCTAATCTTGTATAGGCAATATTTTTCCAGACAACAAATTAATCTAAGAACCTTTCCAAAATGAAATGAAATTAAATAATAAAGGAACCTGAATTCCAAATGCTTGAGGGGATGTAGATTGATGTAGAGCTTCTTCCACAAAACAAGCTTCCTCTAGAAAAACAAAGCTTCTTCTAGAAAAAAAAAACAACTCCAGAGCCAAAGAATTTTCTCAAGACTATCCTTCCCCAAATTTTTCAACAACCAGCTTCAACAACCAAAACTTAATTTTTAACTTCTGCCCAAAAAAATATCTTCTCCTCTCTTATGAAGTAACTTCTTACCTCCCTTTCTTACAACAATTATTCTTTCTGTGAAATAATTTTCCCAACAACCATAATTAAAATTTTCCAACACATGTCGAAAAACAAATATCCTCACAATCAATTAACACTAATCCCTCTAGATATTTTCTAGATATTAATGCATTTAATAAATCAAAATCACATAATATTTCCTAATTTAAAGGTAATCCAACTAATTTAATTACTTAATAAAATAAATTTAATCATAAGATTAAATCATTTTACCAAATAAATTAAATAAATTTATTAAATTAAATTACAATCTTCTAACACAATAATCCAGATTAATTAAATAATAAACTTAAACATTTAAATCATTTATTTCTCTTAAACATACTTTGCAACATAAATAACATCAAGGAAAAAATGGACAACATGACCAACTAAAATTGACAACACACTATGACCAGGGTTGTGGCTTGACAAAGGAAACCTAGTTACTATCTCCCAATCAACAATACCATTGGGCAATGGACACGCTCAAACATGTGAATCCAGGTGGAGTCGATGTCCTGTACCTACAAACCTACAATCAAAGCATATGTCAAACATGCATATATCATAATCAGTCACACCATGAAGAAAGAATCGCAGAATTGCAGGGCACTCGCAAGCGACTGATGCAATCTCATTCCCTTCACTAATACAATGTCACATCAACTGACAAATCTATACATCAATAAACTGCATATGAGCATATAACACTATCAATTCAAATAAACACTATGCTAATAAAAAGCATGCTATATGTAGTGCCACTCCGCTTGGGTCCTTGGTCGATAGTGTAAGTGTTATGTTTGAATTGATATGTTGATTATTTTATATGGAATCATTAATGATTGGCTAATCATTTATTTTAGTTGTTAATTTAAAATGTCGTTTTAATTAGCACATTATTAGAATGTCATTAATTAGTAGTTTGATTTTATAACGTTTATTTTTGTGGAGACTAATGAAATTGATTTATTAGATTTAATTATTAAAGTGAATTATACAAAGTGGTAAGTATTTAATTAAAATATTAAATATATTTGTAAATTGAAATGTTTATAGATTTAAATTGAATATTGAATTATTACTTAGTCAATATTAAATATTCTTAATTGTAGATGAAATAACATTTTATTGCAACATTGTTAATTGTAAAATTAATTTATTATTATGAATTTAATTTAAGGAATATTGTCAGATTTGGTAAAAGTATTTTGAAAAAAATTAGAATTGGAAATATTTTTGCATGCACTTGCATGTGTGAATCAAAACTGAAAATGGTTTGGAAACTTTCTTTTTTGCACTCGTGGTTGTTTTCGAAAATGTTACTTTGGTTTTATAATGTTTTTCTTTGGGAATTTTGGGGGTTAGTTTTTAATTTGGAAAAGAAAAACAACTTTCTGGGTTGTGAATAATTAACTTTTGGGGGAATAGTCTCTAGATTGGGAAAATATTGTTCTTCTGAGAGGGTTCTCATGGGGTGTTTGGCTGAAAGAATAATTTGTCTGCAGATTTTGAAAAATTGTGGATTTTGAATTAGGATTTTGGGGGAGAATCAATTAGCATTGGTTGGAGTTCTTTTGGGATAAATAGTTAAGTTAAGAAATTCAGAAAAGGAGGGGAGGTCGACAGAGCCTTATCCTTCTAGATTGAGTCATCATAAATGCCAATCAAGGATAGCCATGGAATGGGTGGAGATAATCTCTTTCAGACTGTTCCATCAATTACGTGATAATCAGGTACATTTCATAAAAATAACTTTTCTATCAACGAATTATTATCATTGGTACATTGCATTATATGTGAAAGAAATTAAATTATAGAATATTTTGAATACTAGACTGGGTAGATTCAAGTGGTCAAAATAAACTGTTAACATTACATTCTGTACACTCATGGTAATAAGTAGTTTGGCAAATGAATATCAAATCGTGCCCATACACCTCATTTTGCATGCATATCTATCAGGCCAATCGTAAATTGGCATCTCGCTACCTTTCATGTTTGATGGATGCCTTCACCCTTTCTCAAAATATTTCATTTTAGCACGGACATCAAGATTTAGGTGCAAGTTACGAAGAATTGGCTTTACACTCACCGATCGCTTCTTAGAAAAGATTGTTTCTTGCTTTGCATGGATTGTGTTCTTGCTTGTCCTCTATATAATTTCTACCTGACTGTAGATGACAAAAAAAAAAATGTATCACTTTATGCATAAAGGGTTTGATTAAAAGACTTTAGAAACTTTAAAGCAAGTGAAATAAATGGGTCGATGTAAGGATCGAAAGCCTAATTCCTATTCAATCTTTGTATTGAGGCTTGACACCGAATGCAAATCTTGTTTGGTGCGACCAAGTCCATAATGCTAGTTTGCATTTTTAACTATTCTTTGAATCTATAATCCCTTTATCGACTTGAATTTACGTCGTTTTCACTTCAATTGTTATATCCATATTTTTTTTGGAATTCGATATCGTGTATTGGTTTTCATTTGTTGGTTTTCTGAACTTGGACCTTGGCGATTTACATTTGTTTCAATTTTTTTGGCATTCTGTTTTGATGGTATTCGATAGAATACTCTATGTTTGCTATTCCAGGCTTGTATACTTTGACATTCGATACTTTAATACTGCCCATACTTCGATTCCTCTTCTATGAATTTATTTATGCAGGAATTCAATTTTTATGCTCTGCATTTGACAACCGATGGTTGCATGGTGCCTTTATCTCTGTAATTCATATTTGATGATGAGCATATCCAAGTTTATTTGCTGGCTATTGGCTGTGGATGTCATTTGATAGTTATGCATTTTTCTTGGCGTTTGATATCCTTACCATCTTGGCATTCACCAGTATAGGTTGTGCTTTTATTTTGTGTGTGTAATTCAATGATGAATGTATCGAAAACATATCCTAGATTATGTTTTACTATTTGCAATCAAAACTATGTATTACATATAATATGTGCTTAATATTCGATTATGTATGAGTCGATGAATCTATAATTGTGCTTAGAAATCACTACTCTCTTTATTCGTTATTTATTCAAGGTTAAATGTGCGATGCATTCTCTATGTAGATTTCGCTTATAGTGGATTAGTTGATAGATATATCCTATTTGATGAATGGTATTGATGCCTTGTTTAGTACGATTTATATGTTTGATAGTCCACAAGGTTGTGATTTCATATACAGGGCATTCGATAATTGTATTGTGTCTTTAGTGCAATGAAAATATTTTATGATTAGTGTTTGATTTCATGTATATAAATACACATGTCAAATTGTAAATTTATATATGGTTCTTGAAAACTGAACTAATGATATTAGGATTACATATATATATAAATAACGAAAATATTAAGAGTGATATTTGGTAACACTATTTTTATTAATGAGAATAGTAAAGTATGAACCTAGTGAGTGTCATAATCAGTAGAGTATGTTCATAAAGGGGTGATTTATTTATCTTGAGAATTAAAGGTTATGGTAGGAACATAATAGTGATAATATAAATAATGATTTAAATAAATGACGAGGTTATAAATAGGAGTTTGTTAACAATAGACTTAACTTCAATACAATGTGAAAATCAAGAATATTATTTCTATTGTATTATAGATCATAGAGTAATTAGAAACATATAATATTTTCTACTCCATTAAATTGATTGCTATGCTAATACTAGGAATTAATGTTAGAAATTGGTTGCCTAATGCATTGTAACCTTACTATATCCATACTTCATTAAGTGTAAGGTATTTAATTACGAGGGATTAATTTACTCTTAAATTGGGGTATTAAATAAGGGAAGATTGATTTAATTATACAATTGGAAGGTTGGTAAATGAGAAACTGAATTAATTATATTTAATTGATTGAAGGACTTAGTTAAATGAGTGAAATAAATGATCTTTTTGAATGTTGTTTTCCTTTCATAATCATGTATTGATGGATTGTGAATATACGTTGATTTCATGGTTGCCTTGGTAATTGGTGTTCTTGTTTTAATAATATGTTTAATTAGTATAATTAAGATGATTTTGGAAATTGGTTTAAAGGAGAGTCTTTTATGCAAAGTGAATTATTTTGGCTTCTAGAGGTTTAGGAGGGAGTAGTTTTGCATGTTTTTTTTTATGTTGTTTCATTGAGAAAATGGGTTGTTGATTTATTTATTTGTGAAGAGCTATTTATTGTACACCTAGGAACTTTGATTTAAGTTGTTTCATTATTTTGGGGAAACATGTGTTATTTTAGTTCCTAGGTATATGTTTTCTTACCTCCAAAGGCTAGGGGAAGTTGTGTGTTTGCGCATGTGTTGTTATACTTTTATATCTATATTTTTACCTTGAGGATATGTGTATGGGTGGTACCTCCTTGTTTCATGGTTTTGATACTTTATGTATTCATGAGATAGTCATGCCTAATGCATCTTGTTTTGAAAGAATGCCTTTATGTTTTTGAGGATTGAGGATTGAGGTACAGCCTTTACTTGTCTTTGGTTTTGGGGTAACCGTAGGGGAGAATGGCTCTTCATGGGGGCCAGTGTACAAGTGGTCGTCTATGAAAGAGTTCCTTTAAATAAGTGATAACCTAAATAAAGTATCTAGTGGGTTGGGTTAGTTAAACACATAACAAGACAAAAACATGAACCTCACCTCTACCATTAGTGCTCTCAAAGGCTAAGGATGGGTGGGAAGATCTGGTTGGTAAGGTCACTGCCTTGTCTTCATGAAAGGTAAGTGGCTCCACATGAGTCACCCTATGGGGTGGTTCCTTGAGATAGGCTGCTAGGTTAACCATAAATGGAGGCTGTTCTTAGTGTTAGGTAGCTTGATTAATCCACATAGATGGAGGCAGTTCCTAATGTTAGGTAGGCCTGTGAATCCATGTAAGGCCATGTGATGAAACTCTCCTACTATTCCAGTTGTCTTCCCTTGTTCTTGTTACCTTTGGAGTATTATTGTCATTGTTTTCGTTTATGTTTTTATGTGGTTTTGTGTTATGTGGTGTTAGTCCTTTATGTTTTTGACCTTGCTGGGTGGGGGTCCTCTTGTCATCTCCTAGCACGAGGGGTGTTCCTTCGGGTTCACATGGTCGGGTGGAACGTGATACACACCCATTGGGTTCCCCATTGACGATCGTGATGTTGTGGAGATATATCAGTTGTAGTGATCTCAGAGCTTCTCTTAATTGAATATTGTACCATGTGATGTAATCAATTCTCCATTATTGTATTCTTCTGGATTTTGTTGTACTCTTCCCATTTTTATAAGGGAAGCAACTTTACAATGGAATATTGGTTTCTAAATGTGTTGCATTTGTGGAAATATGTTCTACGAATTTAATTATGAACTTGGAGGTTATAATGTAAGAATCGAGATTCATATATTTCTTTATCTATCATATTCATGTTTGGATGTATGCATATCTATGCCATTTCTTATCTACGGTTCTATCATTTATTTAGTTTCGTATCATTTAACGTAGTAGTTGGTTTGGGTTCATTTTGAGTAGCACACCATGTTACCCCATGGGACTAGGTTGATGTTATATGATACATTTATGTTGATTAATTATTTATTTATGTTTAATGTAATTGTTGTTTCAAAAAAATAATTATTCTGTTATTGCTTAGTAGTCGTGTCCTATGGGGTTTGTGTGGTGGGGCGTTACATCATAAACAATAAACATCCATATAGTGTACTCTCACATCATAATATAAAAACCATCACTCCAAAGTTAGCGATCAAATAATAACATAGTATCATGGTCTATCAAAGTAAATATACTGTCAGAAAACATAAGCATATCAGAGAAACACAATGTCTGAACATATGAGAAAAATAGAGGGGTGTTACAGTAAAAGTATTTTAAGTTGTCATTTAAGTGAGGGTTCTAACACCATAGGCCCCCACCATGTGTTAATTTAAAATTAAGCAGGATTAATTATTAAAAAATCAGCAAATTATAAATTAATAGAATGTGCAACCATTTTGAGCCATTAGATTTGTTTTAATCTTGGCCTTTAGATTTAGGGTAACCAAAGAAAGCCCTAAATCCATAAGGATTTTCATAAAACCTATTTTCTTTCCTTGTTTATTCATTTGAAGCTTGTAGGTTTGAGGAAGATTGGAAGAGAGAGAGATCTTGGTTTGGTTATAGGTTTTCGTTTGATTCATTGTTTCAAAACACATAATGTCCATTATTTTCTCTTTATTTTTAATTTCTCAAGCATCTATAATTTTAATTCCTTGAATCTTTGATTTATGATGCAAATTGAAGATTTGCACATTCGATTTCCATTACTCATGAACCTAGATGGCCCTTATTCTTTACCTCGGCGTGACAAAGTTATTCCCTTTTTTTCTTTTTTCTTTTGTAACTTCCTTTCATGGCAACGATTAAGACACATGTTTAATTTTTTTTCTCCCCATTGTAAGGGTTTTGTAACAAGGAAGATGTGTTGTAATGACCCGCCATGAAACTCCAGGACAACACCTCTAACTAACAATTATGACACAATTTTTTAAAGTAAAGCAACATATAAATTATACTATAATTACATAGAATGTAAAACTACACATACATATGCACTAACTATGTCCTTTAGGGTATCATGACTGCATTATGAATACATCAATTATCCAATAAAAACATACATTATAAAATAACTATTAACAAGAGTTCATTTACATCCACTGCATTATATATATACTTCCACATATACAACACCATTCAAGAGCATAGAATACAAACCAATGGATACATGTACAACTTCCCAAACATGGGGTAGATCATTACACTATTTAAAAGATTACATCAAGCTTCCCTACTAACAATGGGAAGGATACATCATATAAATGATAAGATACAACTAAAATGATTGCATTACATAACATTAATGCTAACTCAAGTTTGGTACAAGATCTAGAATTTCTGCATGAGGTACAACATCCATGCTCACGAACATCAAATAGAAACCCAATGGAGTGCATGAAACATTACACACAACCATGTGGAACCCTCAGGTCCACCCACCGTGGGGCATGTGTGGGATTATGATGGGCCAAAAAGTGGCAATATGAAAAAAGTAGCATTTTTCACTCACCAAAAAATGCAAAAATTCTGAGTTGACTTTTTTTTGGGTTGGGTGTTAGTACATTGTTCCATAGCAATGCCCAAGCCTAAGTTTTACAAATCGGATATCCGATTTGGGGTCGGGAAATATTTGAAAAATATTAAAAAATGCATTGTGGCAGTAAGATTTTGGTTCCACAAATCGGATATCCAATTTGTGGCTTACATAGATCCAAGAGTAATTAGGAGGTGGAGGGTGACAAGAGATAGAGAGAGAGAGGGAAAGGGAGAGAGAGAGAGGGAGGGAAAGGGAGAGAGACAGAGAACAAGGAAGGGGAAGGGAGAGGGGAAGAAGGAGAGAGAGATAGATAATCAAGAGGGGAGGAGGGAAAGAAGGGGAGAGAGAATTAGGAGGGGGAAGGGAGAGTGGAAGAGGGGAAGAAGGGGAGAGATAGGGAGAGAGAATTAGGAGAGAGAGAGAGAGAGAGAGAGAGAGAGAGAGAGAGAGAGAGAGAGAGAGAGAATTAGGAGGGGGGGAGAGGGCAAGAGGGGAAGAAGGGAGAGAGAGAGGAGAGAGAATTATGAAGGGAAAGGGAGAGGGGAAGAAGGGGAGAGAGAGGGAGAGAGGGAGAGAGGGAGAGAAGGAGAGAGAGTGTGGGACAAAGAGAGATGTAGAGTGGGAGAGACAAAAAGAGATAGAGAGTGGGAGATAGAGGGGGACAAAGGGAAAGAGGGAGAGTGGGAGAGAGGGAGAGATAGAGTGGGAGAGTGGGAGGGAGGGAGACTAGGAGAGAGAGGGAGAGAGAGAGGGAGATAGGGAAAGAAAGAGAGGGAAATACTTGAGAGGGAGAGAGGGAGAGAGAGGGGGAGAGTTGGAGAGAGGAGAGAGGGAGAGAGTGAGAGAGGGGGGGAGAGAGAGGGAATGAGAGAGAGTGAGAGGGAGAGAGTGAGAGAGGGAAATACCTAAGAGAGAGAGAGAGAGTGAGAGAGAGAGAGAAGGTTCTGAGAGGGAGAGAGAATTAGGGGGGAAGGGAGAGGGGAAAAGGAGGAGAGAGAGAGAGAGGGAGGGAGAGGGAGAGAGGTAAAGGGAGAGGGAGAGAGAGAGGGAGGGAGAGAGAGGGAAAGAGATAATATTTAAATATTTTATATATTAGTGATATTAATTAGTTATATAATATTTTATATATTAACTTAATATATATATAAATATTTATACATTAACTAAAATATATAAATAATATATAAATATTATACATAATAATATAATATATTATATATTATACATAATTCCGTAAGAGATTATCATAAATTATATACTATATATTGAATTATAAACTATATTGTATATTCTCAAGTAGATATATTAAAATAAACTATAAACTATTTATTGCAATTTTTTAAATCATATATTAAAAACTATATTAGTTTTTTTCAATTATATATATAAAAAATTGGATATCCGATTCAAATCGGATATCTGATTTGGATATTGCAATTTTTTAAATCACATATTAAAAAGTATATTAGATTTTTTAAAATTATATATCTAAAAAATTGGATATCCGATTCAAATCGGATATCCAATATGTCTAACACAAAACCTACTACCTAGGGATTAGCCTCGAGTTTTCTTTGGAATTTGGCTAGGACATGCAAATCCTAAGAAGTCAACACAAAAAACGTGTTTAACAACTTACCTTGTTTTTCTAGACTTCACCCATGTGGCTAACGACTTTTTTTTTACCCTAAATTGATGAAATGAAAAGGGTTTTGAAAGGAGATTCTCAACTTTCCACCAATATAAATTATGCTTTACTTTGAATTTAATAAATATTTTTATTCATTTTCTATTTGAATTACGACTAAAGTCCTGATTGATAGGCTAATTGAAAAACATCTATATCTTTCAAACGTATCACATTTTTTGAATCCAAAACATGCATCACATTCTATGCTTCACATACTATAGGATTAAAAAAAAAAATTGAATTTCATAAAATTTTGACCAAGTTAAGGTGGTCAGACATACAAGTTTTTATATTTTTTAAAAGTTGTAATAAAACATTCATAATTAATTATTTACTTGGAAAAAAAATACAAAAAAATATGCATCACATCGAGACATGAGTCCTCTACTTATATCTAAAATATTATAAAAAAATATTATCATTTTATTGTGGTTAGGGTGATTAGACAAACACCTACTTCTTATTTTTTACTTGAAATTTTAGTTCTACTGCATTGAAATTTCAAATTTTCACCAAATAGATTTAAAATAAAATAAAATATATCTAGTAATTTAGAAACTACATTCAATTTGCTACAGATTCTATTCTTACATATTTTTGAAATAATATAGATAACTTATTCAAATTTTTACGTCAAGTTGCCTAACTCTGATTTTTTTGAATTTTCATTTCCACTTAAGGGCCCGTTTTTTCCATGATGATCTTGCACATACCCCATGCTAAGAGATAACGAAAGGGTCTCACCACCAAAGTAGACAAGAAAATAGTAGCATGACACAAGAAGGCTAACATGACTCCAACATACAAGGTACACACAGTTTCACATGATAATGACTGCTTCCAGAGGTACACAACAACAAAGGGGAAACACAAGATAAGGGTATGCTAGGTTGCTATAGGGAGGAGTGTCATCACATAGATTGCTATGGGTTAGCCTATAGAATCTTCCTAAGCTACTGGAACCCCATTCTAGGTTACCTTGGCTACCTTAATCGATTCTCGGCCCCCATACAAACTCATGTGGGATCAACATACCTTTCAAGAGGACAAGGAAGTTGATCATTCCATTCCAGGCCTTCCCACTCATCTCAAAACTAAATAAGCACTTGAGCCATGAGTGAGGCATACCATTATCTTGATTAATGTGAACTACCCAACCCCTAATTTATTTTAGATTATCACCGATTAAAGAAACTCTCAATGAGTTACCCTGGACACCACTTTGGGTGTCAACCCCCATTGAAAGCCACCCCCTACTAACAAATAGAAGACCCAAACATATCCAACCGGGTAAAGCCATCTTGCACACCAAAATGAAGCCACCAGAACACATCCAAAGCAAGGCTTGGACCCTCTTTCTCAGAATCTCAACCATAATAACGAGTATGAAGTGCAAGACTAAAGACCCCATGTACACATCTCAACACATAACCAATCCCTTCCAAGATGGGCAATCATAAAATCCACATACAAGATACTTTAAAATTCAAACAATCATAAAATCCCTCATGCAAAAGAACTTCCCCCTTGCCTCTCGAAAATCAATATAAATCCACTTTGAACAGTAGACTCCTACTTGATCAATAACCAAAATTCACCTCAATACAACAATCAAGACTCAATGTAAAACATAATCAATTAATCATAGTATCACAATTAACAAATAATCCAAATAATACGACATTCTTTCAATCACTCAATTTCACTTAATCCCCATGATTCAATAATCAAAACAAATGATTTACTACACCCAATTATTCACAATGTTAACCTTGGCAACATTCCTTTAATCAGACACTAATTCCACTCTCTTATCAAACATAATTTGATAAATCACATAGGCAAAATTATATTCTTTTCCTATCTAGCAATATCCACCTTTAGTCTACTATCAAGTAAACCTAATCATTTATTTCCTTAAAGAAAATTTAATTGTCTAGAAGAATAGGAAGATAATTCATATAATTTGAAGTAATTTATCTTGATTCCTATTTATGATATTCGAACTAAAAGATTGAGAACATACAACCTGATTACTTAAAAATAACTTTATATTATAATACTAATTTTCTTTGGGATAAAACATGAATTAAGGTCTTTTCCTTACCTATGCTTCTACTAATGTCAAGTCCAATATCTAAACCTAAACAAAGGTCATGTATGAAGATCAAGCCTAGATATCCTTTTAGTTATTCCCAATTCAAAATATCATTCCATTCTATATTATCTTGAAAGAGTGTTATTAAATACAATTATAAGATGAATTCAAATCCACTAAATGTCAATAAAATACTTATTGATTTTCATACCCAATGTAAGACTTCTAAATTAAACAACTTTCCTATTATATCAAGGTTTTAATACTTTAATCAACATGTTTTAAGGTTTAATTCTATATGAATTCCAGATATACACCAATGTTCCCAACACTAAAGTTCAAGCAACAACATTCCTAATTTTAATATATGTAACACCTTTGCATATGATTAATCCCTTAATAATGCACGACTTGTAATAGACCAAGACCTCATTGTCAGTTAAATCAAAACCTAGACTATTACCACTATATTCCTACTTCATTTATAAGAAACCACCTCTATCGTACTAGAACCCTAATATTACAATAACAACAATATTCTAATTTACATAGAAAATTATTTTAATGAATTAATAACCATTCTATCTACTCTAAAAAGGATATTCACATATTCTTAAAATCCCCTATATGCATGATCTAATTTTGGCCTTTCATTCTTGTAGAATCATTGTATAGGCATCAACCCTAAACATAGGCATAGCACCAAGTTGGTCACTATATCCATGTAGGAATAGGAATTACCAAATTACTACCTGCATTATCCATATCAATCAACTAAGCCATTTGTTCAATTCTATTATATGAACTAAAAAATCTCAATTATTGTATTGATGACTTGAGATACTAAACGATGCTTTATAAATTGAATTGTATAATATTGGTATACACGATTCTCGGGATAGTATCATCTTGATGTTTATCCATTCCATCAAATGTCTAACTATTAATCTCCTATATTTGATTTAGAAACTATTGAGTTCCCTTTAAATCCACATATATAAATCATTATAACTATGGTCTGAAAATTAAATACGGTTCTAAACCTATACATATATATAAATCATTATAACTGATGCTACTATCGATCTCAGATTATACTGCATCAGAATACAAAACATATGCAGTGAATCACATCGAAGTTCATTCCCTATTCTATACACTCAAAGTGAAGTATAAATCAAATCAAGGAAAGACTATTTTGACGCCTAGGTTCATACACATTGCTGAGTAAGAAACACAAAATACTAGTATATCTATCTTTATAGAAAATCTATATAAAAAATTCTGAAAGATATATTCTTACAAATGTCATCACAATAGGTAATTGCTAACTTTAACATAGTGATTGCAATTGTAACTATTAACGATAACTATCAAAAAACAACATAAACATAATTGTGGTATCAAATGTTGTAACATGTGAATCAAGAACCCAAAACATAAAATACAATCTCATCTATAATTTATATCTTATCTACAACTACCTTTCAAATTGCGAGATGGATTATGGACACGGAATATACCAATTGGGTCCCTTCGAAAATATTAATGTGGTTAATTTTTCTCAGTGGTGAATTGCTAGTGTGTGAAATTTTACTTGTGGTGAACTTGTCACTGGCGTTGAATTTTCCCATGGTTGAATTGTTGACGGTGAATTGCTGGTGGTGAATTTTTCGTCGAATATCCATTTTTGGATCCCAACAAAGATCATGTCCTACATTTCTACATTCTCGTGCATAAGATTCTATTCAATCAACTCCCCCACTGCTTCCATTTAGGATTGTCCAATAAGGATATGAGTAAAATTTTAAAAATATGATTCAAAGAATTTAATTTACAAGAATAAGCCTCTTCTGAAGAGAAAGTCGCACCCAAATACATCAAATCTTGTTTAAACTTGAAACCCAACTTGAGTATTTCCACTGATAAGAAGAACTCTTACATTTGTCTTCCCAAATGAAAAAATTAAGAGCACCAACAAGTCTAATAAAAAAATCAACTCCTGCACTCTACGCTCTTCACCATTGCCCTCTTCTCCAAATAACTTTCTTCTCCATTTGGCCTCTTCAAATTTTGATACAAAATTTTGCCCATCTCCTGACACATCAGCACCCTCAGCAATCCCATCAAAGTGCTCTTCTACTGAAACCCTAACCTCTTTATTCTGTGCATTATCTTCTGAAATTCGACAAGCAATTTGGAAAATAGAGACTTTGGGCGTCCTGCTTGAATTCCAACAATAAAAGCTTGCTCAATCGGCCAACAAAAGAGATGAAATTCTTCTGAATCCGTCGAATTAACGAAAAATATTCTCTCTTCTAACCAGATTTATCCAGAAGGTCTTCAAATAGTGCCCTACGTCGTCTGGTGTTACATTTTCTTGACTGCGCGATTCAAAATTGTTGTGTTTTGAGAGCCGAGTAATTTCAATTCAACTTGCCTGCTTAGAATTTTCTTTGAGAGATTGAAAATAATTGAATATTGATTTGATATTGTATTTGTGAACATGTTCTTCTATTACATTATCATAGACATTTGAATTTGATGCATTCGCTCCTTCAGAGATTACAGAAATCAGAATTCCAATTGCCTTGTTGGGGCTGCTTATCTAAAGTCTTCTATGTTTCCGGTCTAGTGTTCTTCTAAGGTGGATTGAAGCAATTCATACAAGGTCATTAGTTGAGAGATAAGATGAAACTTAAGTGCACTGGACTGTTCTTGCTAGTGCTCGTATTCATTGGATGACTCAGAGCCATTTAGAAATTTAAAGAAAAATGTTTCTAGTACCCATTTATGAACGTCTCCAGAAACCGTATCAAATTATTAGAATGCACACCTTCATGGCTTTGATGTCAGGCGAGTGATCTATCATTACGCCGAGAATGTTCCATGACGGGTAGAGTGCAAATAAAAATAAAGGAACCTGAACGTCAATTTCAATCAGCTAGATAGAAATGTAAACGGAAAAAATGCCGCTGCAGTGGAAACGCTTTTCAGCGTTAATAAAAGAATCCCCATATTCAGCATGCATAAAAAATTTACAGGCTTATTACATTCTGATCATCTAGTTTGAATGCCAAATCGAATGCCATGCAAATAAACTCAGATGCCCTCCAAAAAATAGAATAACGAATGTTCGAGAAGTAATAAGGGATCCAATTTTATATTATTAAAATCAAATACTGAAAATAAACCAAGCGTTGCCAAAGTCTTATGGCTGCCAGGCAGTGACAAAGTAAAGGAGAGAAACAAAGCAAATTGGATACTATGGATTGTATATATGCTCGAGATACAAAGGATAGCGATGCAAATCCGATTTCCTAAAGAAAATGCTTTGGACTGGTCCAAGACTATGGGATTCTGTATAATATTAGACTCAAGATTTGATTAGTACTTTCTAAATCCCTTTGAAAATAAATTTCAACTTATGCATGAATGATATATATTTGGAAGAAATAATCACGGACATGGGCAACCAAAGAGGAGTAACTACTCTATGCTTTTGTTAAAAGGATTTCTAAAATATAAAATACTTAGGATTACATTTATAGTCTAAAGCTAAGAGGATAACCCAAATCGATATGCAAGGATCAGATGTGCAAGACAAGATCAATTTTTTTTATATGCAAATGTTATCATGATTCCAACACTAAGACTTCAGGGATAATAATTCGATTCTATTACTATTTCCCATTGCTTTAAGTGTGTCATTACATTTTTTATGAAAGAAAAGGAGCTATTATAATTAACAGGACTATTCTCAATAGCCGCCATCAAAACCCAGAATATCCTTAACTAAAATCTCAGAGGAAACTTCCAAGTTCAAATCCCATCCCATCCAAAATGTAAAACCCAGATGGAGATAATTGCCTCACAGAGAGAAATGCTAGTAGGATGTGCGCTAATTGTGTTTGACATTAACAATTCAAGAACTTCCATAAAGATATATTTACGTCAAAGGTGTCTCCACGCTGAGTTTTGCTAGCCCCTTTTGATGCTGAATAGAGAAGATTACAATGGACCACGATGAAATGAATCTCAACCGTTCATTATTTTTGCCTTTTTTTCGCCTTTTTTTACGCTGCTTTCCCGACCTCTATTTGGTTTCCGCTCCTCCAAACTCTTCCTCGCTGGTATTGACCTTTCACTTCTCCAATTTGCCGAGCTGCAACCTGAAAATAAGGTTTCGACGAGGGTTTTACAGTATGCATGATATGATGTCTTCTATTTATTTCTTTAGGTATAGGGAGGTCGTAGGTTTGACTTGGATCGAGAATCTTTGATGTGCTAGCATGATGGCAATTGCATCTCGAGAAAATGGAACTTCTATGATTCAACACGCTGTTGTTTATTCCCCTGGCCTACTAGCAGGTGAAACATTTCTTACTCGAATGGTGGAAGCTCGTCCAATCATCGCCGTGGTTTCATGATTATTGGCTCCGTGAAGGCTACGAGATGTTTGAGGAGGTGGAATGCTTTGCAGATTTGTTTCCTGAAACCCTGGAAGATGAGTCTTCCGAGCTCGGGAGGAGATTTTTCTCTGCTCTGCAATAGATGACAAAGAGTTTCTCGATGGATTAGAATTTGATGTGACGCAAAATGTAACAGGTAAAAAATTATAAGGTTCTGGAGTAGGGAATATAATACACGATTTAGTGAAAACCCTACTTATATGTGAATATTACTTTGTAAGTTGAATATATTTGAATGAAATTGTACTGAAGTTGATTTTAAGAGTGTTGCATGTCCCTAATACAAATAAGCAGATTAGGGTATTTTTTTCCATGCTTCTAAATTCGTTTTCTTGCATACTTCAGCTACCAAGACTTTGAATAGAGGAATTGCAGAGTTCGTTATTATGGCAGCTGATACTGAGCCTCTTGGGATACTTCTCCATTTACCATTGTTGGCTGAGGATAAGGTATCTAACTATTTAGACAAGATGTAATTTAGTATATTTTATGGTTTTGTTATTTGAGTTCTATAAAATTAGACTGCTAGGTGTTTGGGTTTTTTTCATCTTGTAGCCCTAGTTCTTGGCAAATCTGATTTTGTTTGATCGGTGATGGATGATTGTTAATTGCGTGTTGGGATGATCTCAACAGAGGCTAGACACTAAAACGTCAAATGGAACACCCACCGACCATGGCGCCTCCACAATGTATTGTAGCCTCTATTGTGATTGGCAACTTTTTGCAAGGATGGGATAATGCTACTATAGCAAGTAAAACCAATTTTTCTTTCATGGTTTTACAAAAAAATTAAGATTATATAGAAGGTGGTAAAACCAAATTTGGGGGAGTATTTATATTTTGATGCTCCCATTTGTGTGTTTGTGGGAAGGAATTTCAAAGCATGTTTTGCATTCCATCGTTTCCCAAGCCCAATCTGTTATGACACATCTTGATAAGCTCGCTCCTGTAAATCTACTGATAACTGTAAACTCTTGTAACTTAATTGAAGCCTCATCTTCCTGTAGATTAATCACAAATTTTGACACTATAGTCACTTTTGAAATGTTTCTATTGCTGATTTTAATGTTGGAATCGCTTTGAAAACATTTACTCTGCTTTATTCGGTTGTGAGCCATTTTTTGGTTTGATATTTCATATATTTTGTTGAAAAATCCTCTTACAAGATCAATATGTCTTTGATTATACTGCCAGTATCTGCTTGTAAATTCAGTTGAAAAGATGACTGCATATATGCAATTTCAAAGGCGAAGAGCAACAAAAGGTTTGAATGAAGGCTATAACTGAAATCCAAAAGAAAACTTTAGGCACTACCTATGTATTTCTTATTTTTTGGAAGATAAAGGCCTCTTGAAAAAATTAATGATCACTACTGTATGTTGCCAAATATTGCTGAAATCACACTGAAAACCTCAATGAATGATGTAGATCGCTGTAGGAATGATGAAAAATCCGAGCCAAATCTGTTGCCTTTGTATATATTTATCATATATTAGGGTGGTATATTATTTTGAGGGATTTTTTAACTTGTACCTTTGAATTGGGATCGATTCGCCCTAGATTTTGTTATGCACCACATAACACACATGATTCTAGAAGAGATGCATGAAATAACAAACTGCAAAAAGTCACGCCAAAACGAAACTCCTGTGTATTATCCATCAATCACTTTGGATTTTTCTATATATTCTTTAACCATGTAACCATATTTATCAACCAGTATATTATTTCAAAATACATACCAATTTGGTTTAAAAAATGACATGTTAGCATTTTGGGAAACATCTTTGTGAATTTTGTTGTCATTCAACATAAAACTAAAGTTGCATCGACATAGATATGTATACAAATATGGATACGGTACCAGATGTAATACCCCTTCATTTTGCTCTTTTGATGTGATGGTATTTTATTCTGATGTTATCATTATGGTATGCTCTGGATTAGCTACATGGATATTTGAATTAATGATGCTTTATGTTGTTGATTAAATTATTGATGTTAGATTCACCAGTTAGTAGTATTGTATTGGTGAAGGGGACAGGATTGCACCACTCGCTTCTGAGAGTCCTGTGATTCCGTGATTTCCTCTTCACGGTGTGTTTTATATGATGCAGATATACATGTGCGATATACTCTTTGCTCGCAGGTTGATAGGTACAGGACATCGACTCCACCTGGTTTCACAGGGTTGAGCGTGTCCATTGCCAACGACATTTGATTGAGAGATAGTAGCTAGGTTTTCCATGCCAAGTCATTACCCTGGTCATAGTATGTCGTCGGCTTTAAGTTAGGTTCGTGGGTTTTAATATTATTCGATCTGCCTTGATTTTATTTTATTGCAAGTTGAAAAAGGTAATTAAATTGCTTTAAGTATTTAAGTGGTTGATTAAATTGATCCGGTTATAATGTGAGAAATGTT
Source organism: Sequoiadendron giganteum (assembly GCA_007115665.2). Classification (NCBI taxonomy): domain Eukaryota; kingdom Viridiplantae; phylum Streptophyta; class Pinopsida; order Cupressales; family Cupressaceae; genus Sequoiadendron; species Sequoiadendron giganteum. The sequence goes on along the minus strand of CM021100.1, from coordinate 883,386,267 downwards.
ATTTTATTTATTGATTAATTTAATATAATTAATAAAAAAATTTAATCTTGGATTAGATTTATTGTATTAATTAATTAAATTAATTGTGTTGAAATGAAGTTAGTTATTCATTTTGAAATTAATGGATATTTTGTTTGAAAGTGAAAATTGAAAAGGTTAAACTAGAAATTTTGAAAAAGATTTTTAAATTTCATTTCTTTGAAAATTTGAAAATGCAAATTGAAAAAAATTGAAGATATTTTCTATTTTGTTTCTGAAAATTGATTATGGTGGTTGAATAGATTTTTTTTTTCTATTATTGAGATATTTTTGGGATATTTTGAGGATTATGTATTTTTCATGAGTTTTTTGGGAGAGCACGAAAATTGAAAAAATAAAGGAAGGAAGAATAGGATTTTGGTTTTGTGGGTTTTAGATTGGAACTGTGAAGAAGTCTGTTGAATGGTTGGGAAGGAGCTTGGATTTAAGGAGAAGGCTTTGCACCATTTTGCCAATCTCTCAAGCTTTTGGAACCAGGTTTTCTACTTCGTAAATTTGTTTCATTTTGAAAAGATTCAGATATTTAGTTGTGTTGCTTGTAAAACCATTTGTTGGAAACTCAAATGATTTATGTTGAAAATAAACCCATGTTCAAACTTGCTCAAACTTTGGAACCCCTGTTTGAAAATGTTGTTCTTCCAAGAAAAATTGCATAATGGTTGTATATGATCATTTGGAGATATTATTTTCTCATCTAATTAAATAGAATTATTTAATCTGTATATATGTGTATATTTGTATATATAAATATATATTGTTGAGTATATATATATATACATATATAAATATTCTGTTTTATTTTGGATTTTATTGTGAGATGTAAAATTAAAAAAAATTAAAAAAATCAAAACCTGGTTAAGGATTCGGATTTCAAAATCCACAGAGTTTTTTTAATAAAAAAATACGTTTTAAAAAAAATATTATTATTTTTGTTTTTGGAGGGTTTGGGAGGGAAGTCGTAGGGGGCTCACCCCACCGCACCCCCCATGGGAGGCATGTGGGGGAGCCGCGCTCTACGCTCCCCACTCCCACTCCCCTCCTACGCTGGTCGCACCCTTACCCAGGGGTTCAACTGTGTGTAACACAGTCGGCCTAGGTGTAGGGGTCGATTGTGGGTTGAGCCAACCTCTGCCCTGTGCAAAATGTGCATGGTTCCCAAGAACACGTGCCTAGAAATCCATGCCCTGGGCATAGTTTGACTTTTTTTCAAAGAAAATATATTTTATTGATATTTAATATTATATTAGAATAATATTTAAATATTAATATATATGTGTAATAGAATATATTTATTAATATTTTCTATATTATATTCATATAATATTAAAATATTAATTTATATAATCATTTGAAATATTAGTGTTTATAATATATATATATATATTTAATAAAATATATATATCATGCTTTAAAGGTAACTGGAAAATTTTAAATCAATAAGCAATAGATGATGTAAAAGATTTATTTTAAAATAATATATTTGGAAAGAACAATTATTCGATTTATGGATATTATGTTTAATAGAGAAATTAATTAATGTTTAAATGCTTTATTTTGAAAAGAAGAAATAGATGATTTAAAAATGACATGTTTTTAAATCGACGAAGTAAATATTTATTCTATTATTAATTACAAGCAATTAAGGATTAAACATTTGATTTAAATTTTATCCTAATTCTAAAAGAGATAATATTGAGTTAGTTTAATTGAGACAACAACTACTGAATTTTATTAAAGGCAGTGGATTTATGTTGTTGGTAAAAGTAATCATGGATTTTAATTATTTATTAAAATTAGTTCTCCCTTCTCTGTAATTAGAAAGAAAAAGAATAATTTTATTTAATTATTCTGTCAGGGCAATTGTTTTCTTTATTGTGAAATGAATGTTAAGAAAAATGGATTTAATATATCCGAAATTAGTTTAATTCCTCACAATTTTTTTATGTGATTAATTCTTTTGTGTTCCTGTTTGAGGAAGTGAGTTAAGTGTCTTTAATATGTAAGTCTTCTAGAGGATCCTTAGAGGATGGGGGATTGTCATTTTGTGATGTCGACTATTTGTCTTTCCCTTGAATAGTGCATGAAGTTATGTCATTGTTATTATCCGGTTTCCATGAACGGGGATGATTTGTGCCTCCTGTAGAAGGAGTGAATTATGTGAAGTTGTTTCCTCCAAGGTTTGGAATGAGTATCGTTACATGTTTCCTCCTAGAGTTGGAGTGTTTGTTTTATCTATTTTGTATGCACTTGGGATCCCTTGGTAATTGGTTTGAATGTATGTTGTCAAGTAGAAGAGTGACTTCCATTAGGGGCCAGAACCGTAAGAGGTAAACTGGGTAACCTTCAGAAGTAGTTTAGTTAAGTGATAACTAAAGCAATATAAAATATGTCAGTAATGTAATGGTGTACTTGTGGTTGTATGGTTCTTGTGATTGGTTGTGTCAATTTGATTCAGTTATGTTCTAGCATGTGTCTAGAGGTAGTTGGTCTTGGCTAGGATTCCTTGTTACTATCTCCTAGCACGAGGGCTAGGCCTTTGGGTACCACTTGGTTGGGTGGCATGCACCTTACTCCGTTAGGCTTTCTTCTTGTTTGTGTTGACAAGATTTCTAGTTGGAGAGCTCGTGGGATCTAGTTACTCTTTATGATTATTTTCATTTCAGTTAATCTTGTAATTTATTACCCCTCTTTGTAATCGAGGTGGAAGTTGTAATATGTAATCATGCTTTTGGATTTACCTCATTCAGGGAATGAGAGTTGTAATCTTATTGTTAAATGAGATCTTATGGTATCTCTAGTTTCTTTGATGAATTTATCTTGTATGGAATGTATGTGTTATTAATTTCTTAGGTAATTAAATGTTGTGGTTTCAATTCTTTAATGTTGTTTGTGGGTTAATAAGTAATCTCAGTCTCATACCCTTAGAGGTTGTTGCAATGGGTAGTGATCTTGCATATTAATTATACTTAAAAAATACAAAAATAGTACATTTGAGTAGTTAATTGCAACTTCCTCTAGGGTTGCATGGTGAGGCGTTACACCGGATACGAATATGGTCATTTTTGAAGACCCTTAATATGGACATAGTTGGATAAACATTCATAAAAAAACATATACACATATATATTTAACACAATTTTCTAAGTTATTAGAGGAGATTTTCATTACTTTAAAAGCAATATAAACACATAATTGTGTTGGAAAAAAACCCAAAAAAATGGGACACTGAAATAGAAAAACATTTCATTTATCTTCCTCATTTGGTGTAGGTGTTGTTTATATAAGAAAATTGCATGAATACAGTTTTTTTTTAATTTAGAAAGATTCACATTAATTTTATTTTTTTAAAATTTGTTTTCTGGGCACGCTAGTATCCAATGTGTATCTGTGCCATATTGATATAGGTACAGTGGTATGCACGACTGAGGATGGGCATGGGTGTATCTGGCTACTCTGCCTATAACCCTCATATCCAATTGACTATTTCTAAATATACTTAATTTCAAAATATTCAGTATTAAATCCATCAATCATTGGTTTTTGAGAAAACATTGACAGCCAATAATATCATGTTTCAAAATTTTATTGTTGGTGTTTTGAATTGTGGAAGTCAGTTCTAGTTTTTGTTGTTCTGCCTTCTAAATAAGAAGCTTCTCGATGACATCTTGCAAAAGAGGGGAATTTTCTCATATTGTTGTCAATGGTGTCTTTCTAGTTTTTAAAATAGGGCAGTGATTTGGATGCAACCACTGAAGTTTCAAAAATGCAAAACCATATGTTCCAACCAAATTACATATTTCTTAAATTATATTTTTTTAATCAGTTTTCCTCTCAAACATCCTCAATTTTCTTCATATATTTTATACTTATGTTTTAGCTTTAAATTGTAATATCCTGAATGGAATATTTAATGAATATCTACCCAATTTTAATTCACTCAACAATTTTTAAGGGCTAACCTTAAAATGAATGAATATTATTATTTTCTATATAATTACCAATTTTTCAACAAGTGTCCACAAGTCCTCAAAATGCAAGGGATTGATGTGACACAAAGCAAATATGATTTACTATTGAATGTAATGGTTGCCAGAGCTATTTTCAAAGAATGAACAGTAGAGATCTGATCATCTTCATATGTTAAACTTAATACATTTTTCTTTACAAAGCTTATGCATTATACAATAAATATTTCCTCAAAAATTTGTGTCATTATACAAGTTCTTGTACTTTCCTTAAATACACTATGTTGATTTTAGAAACTGGCTTGTAATTCCATATATTATTTTGTTAGTAAAATTGAAATTACAATAACACATAAATGATAAGAAATTAAAGGACAATAATTCTATAGCAGAAGTCTGTAGCTCAATAGTATCACCACCAGGTGCATAACCGGATCCTATGCGGCAAGGTAGATGAGCTCTCACTAGGCCACCTCGTGAGCACATTGTTATGCCTTCCGTCATGAAGGAAAGTGATGACGTAGAGACATTGCAGGAAATCAACACTTTGACCCAGAGTGTCATCCATCATACTAGCCCTATTCTATAGTGCCATCCAAGGGAGTCTTCGAGTGGTGGCCTTCGAACACGTGTGTATCAATCTTGTGGGGCTACTTGTTCATATGACCCCACCAACACTCAGGAGATGGTACGTAGGATCCGTCTACAACTATGGAGATGGAGAGGGAAACTTACATTTTGCATGAGGCATATGGCATTGATAGTCAAGTAAAAGTTAGTGCATGTGTTCATTGAATTTAATTTATTAGATTCCGATTTTGAAATGCAAGATTAACTAAAAATGTTTTATGATTTTAATAAAATTGCAGGGTCACAGTGTTGAGACTGGATACATTGGCCCCCCACCAACCTTTTTCTGTAGTACACCTATCGTTAGGGTATGTAACTAGTAAACAATTATAAATTTATTGCATGTTAATAGCATTGTTTTACGAATGGTAATTTAATATGCGATTTTGGATGTTGAACAAACTAATATTGGATGTTTTGATGGAACACTTCCCAATGGCAGTGGATTTACTCAAACCTTCACGTAGGCAATAGGATAAAGAGCTTAACTAATGAATCAAGTACTTAATAGATTTGTGTAGTTTATATGCACATCGTTGATTACGTTGAATATTTTGTTGTTTTATTTTCAGTTGTTGCGAGATGATACACCTCTGAATGTGATGAGGGCAATGGATATTTATGTGGCATCTGCTATACAATCCTCGATGGCTCTGATAGAAGAGGTATGAGGAAAATTAGTAAATTCAAATTTACATTTGTTGTTATAGATGTTAGTTAGTGAAAAATCAAACCATTATTGATTCACGTAGTTTAATTTCTATTCGTATGGTTTATACAGGGCTTGAGCATGCCTGAGCATGGGTGTGAGGATATTTCCCTCATGGAGAGAGATCTTGAGATGGATGTAAGTGATTATTTGTCAAATATATCATTTTTTATATTGTAATTTCTATATATTCATGTCTTTACTTCTTATTGTAATAGTTAAAACTTTACCATGAACTAAACCCTAGGAGGAGTAGCAGGAGCACTCCACGAGTGCAGCAAAAATGAGTGACATAACTATCACCATCCGAACGAAAAGGAAAGGGAAATATTTTATTTCTAGGGCATGGAAAACAATGACTTTTGATTCCAGAGTCTTTTGTTGTATGCCTACATGGCAGTTTTGTACATATTTTTTATTGGACATATTTGACATTGTATGCCTATATGGCATTCTTGTAAGCCTATATGACTAGTTTGTACATATATTTCATACTTATATCGACATATATTGATGTATGCCTACTTGGCTATTTGGTTAATACAAATATCTTCTATCGATGCCTATCCATATTTGCATTCTAAATTGATAGTTCAATAGTTATGAGTTACGTGTATTCAAGGTAATTTCTATGTTAATACAAATATCTTTTATCGATGCTTATACTTATGTGATTGACGCGTGTTTGTGTATGTGATCATAGTAATTTCTATTTGATGATGCTATTGTGTCTTTAAGGTTTATTTATTAAAGGGTGCATGGAACAAGTTTTAAATCCTTAAAAATCATTGAATTTCTTAGGTTTTTCTATTTGTCGAGTCTGGGCTCTGAGCCTGAGTCCAAGTCAAAAATTGGCTTGTCAAGTCCGAGGTGAGTCCAAGTCTTGTAACACTAGTGTGAACACATCGAGGAATAATGTATATGCCGATGAAGAGAGAACCCATCCTTTTTTCCAAACAAACCATGGTATAGATATGGGTGGTCAAGATAAAGCATCACTCTTTTGGATAGTTCGAACCATAATATTTCATGGCTGCAAACACACCTTCATTATGTGTGTTCTTGATCCTACTGAAGAAATGGTGGAACATGTTGTAGATCAATTATTGCAACACTAAGTCCACAAGAAGGTTACTTGTCCCGATTTTCGCAAATGTGTTTAAGATGTTCATCCTTCTTGAGTAATGCCAACCATTATCATCGATTGCCATGCTTCTAATGGAAAGTCAATTTGTTGCAATACCCAAAGGCTAGTATGTTCATTCGCTCTAATACCACTGTAACAACTCGAGCTCTGGATCAATAGATTTTTGATTTATTTCTTATTGGATTGACAAAGGTTGTCATCCAATATTATTAAGATAGATAACAGAGTCCCCAAATTATAAATGAAATAAATTATGAATATGAAATCTAATTCAAATATTAATTTGATAATTGAAATTTGATAAATAAATATAATAGTTGTTTCTAATTAATCAATTAAAATCATGTGCTAGCTTTGAATATAAATTTGCCTATCATTGATATATAGGCCTTGAGAATTGGGATGCCTTTCCTGATCGATACTTTGTACTCATGCATCTAACTTTGAGTCCTTTCCGGATTATATGCTTGAAACGTATACTCCCATATTATAAATTTTTTCTCATATAGACCAATCCCACACTAGGTAATTCAATAATAAAAATAAGTCCACAAATTGATTACCTTGATCTTCCCTTCTTATTCTCTTCTATACTCGAAAACTACACAATTGAATCCTAATAAAAATATCACAATTTGACACATTGTAGAAAATACCTCCTACTTATCAATTGATGAGCTAAAGGGGCTCTATAATGAATGTTTCATAAGGCACAACACTTGCTGAAGGTTTTGTAAATGGGGTTACAAGATAGGTGGGATTAACCTTGGGGAAAAAACTTTGTGGTTAAGCGCTTGAGCTGGAGTAGTACTGGGATGGGTGACCTCCTGGGAAGGCCTAGTGCCTCACCTCTATGAGCATCACCTACATGCAATGAGTGCTAAGTGGGCCATTCATTATCATGAGAGATGGGTTCTTGTGAACTCGGCCCTCTTTCAATCCATGTCAGCCTTGGGATTGTACAGGAAGCTGGAGGTCGTACCAGGTACAGGATCAACAAGTTTGTATAAGAAATCTAAAAAATAGAGAACAATGTGAATAATTCTTATCTTATCTTCTCCAAAAGTTCATCAACAACCTCCATTCGAGACTCTCAAGGCTTTACATAGTGTTTTACACCAATGTCTAACTAATCCATGCCCTCAACTAACTTAAAACCAACTTTCAAAACAAGTAACCGTTGCATTTCAAATTTGTTGCTTTAAACAACTTACAAATTTGCAACTTTAGACTCCTCCAACCTAAGGGATCGATCCGGTGGAACATAGCTCGGAGCGATTTCACATGTTTTGGTGTGAAAGAGGACCATGTCTAGCATAAAAATACCTATTAGGACGTATTGGAACAGTCCGTTTGGTCACACAAGTTGCAAAATGAAAGTTGCACCACTTTCCAAATTTGCACTACTTGCATTTGATGCTTTTTCCATCAAGTGAAAATCCACCACCACGAGAAAATCACTCCGAGATAGCCAAAACCGAGAGAGGTTTTTGTAGAGGGGCTCAACGCAATCTTGTAGGATTAGACGAGAAGTTTCTAAGCATCTTGTTATCCAAGTAATAGCATGCTAAATTTTGCAGCTATTTTTCACTTTGGACCCTTAAGGGATCGATCCAGTAGAATGTAGCTTGGAGTGATTCCACGTGTTTCGATGCGAAACAAGACCATGCCTAGAATAAACATACCTATTTAGATGCGTTGGAATAGTTAGTTTGTTCATACGAGGTGCAGAGCGAAAGTTGCACCACTTTGGAACTTTGCACAACTTCAATTTGACACTTTTTCCATCAAGTGAAAATCCGTTGCCACAAGAAAACCACTCCAAGACAGCCAAAACCGAGAGATATTTTTCTAGAGGGATGCAACGCCTTCCTGTAGGATCAGACAAGAAGTTTCTAAGTGTAAAGGTATCCAAGTAATAGCATGCTGAAGTTTGCAGCCATTTTGCACTTTGGACCCTTCAGGGATCAATTTGGTGGAACATAGCTCAGAGCGATTCCACGTGTTTCAGTGTGAAAGAGGACCTAGCGTAAAAATACCTATTCGGATGTGTTGGAATAGCCCGCTTGGTCACACAAATTGCAGAATGAAAGTTGCACCACTTTGCAACTTTGCACTGCTTGCATTTGATGCTTTTTCCATCAAGTGAAAATCCGCCACCATGGGAAAACCACTCTAAGATAGCCAAAACTGAGAGAGGTTTTTGTAGAGGGGATCAACATGATTCTATAAGATCAGAAAAGAAGTTTCTAAGCATCACGATATTTGAGTAATAACATGTTGAGGTTTTCAGCCATTTTGTACTTTGGACCCTTAAGGGATCGATCCGGTGGAACATAGCTCAGAGCGATTCCAAATGTTTCAGTGCGAAAGAGGACCATGCCTAGCATAAAAATACCTATTTGGATGTGTTGGAGTAGTTATTTTGGTCACATGAGTTGCAGAGCGAAAGTTGCACCACTTTGCAACTTTGCACAATTTGAATTTGACACTTTTTCTATCAAGTGAAAATCCGCCGCCATGAGAAAACCACTCTGAGATAGCCAAAACCGAGAGAGATTTTTCTAGAGTGGTCCAACATGATCGTGTAGGATTAGATGAGAAGTTTCTAAGTGTCACGGTATGCAAGTAATATAATGATGAAGTTTGCAACCATTTTGCACTTTGGACCCTTAAGGGATTGATCCGGTGGAACATAGCTCAGAGTGATTTGATGTGTTTCGGTGCGAAAGAGGATCATTCCTAGCATAAAAATACCTGTTCGGATGCGTTGGATCAGTTAGTTTGGTCACACGAGTTGCAGAACGAAAGTTACACCATTTTGCAACTTTACACAACTTGAATTTGACACTTTTTCTATCAAGTGAAAATCCGCCACCACGAGAAAACCACTCCAAGATAGCGAAAACCGAGAAATTTTTTTCTAGAGGGGTCCAACTTGATCCTGTAGGATTAGAAGAGAAGTTTCTAAGTGTCACAGTATCCAATTAATAGCATGTTGAAGTTTGCAGCCATTTTGCACTTTGGACCCTTAAGGGATCGATCTGATGGAACATAGCTTAGAGCGATTCGACATGTTTCAATGTGAAAGAGGACCATGCATAGCATAAAAATACCTATTTGGACATGTTGGAGTAGTTAGTTTGGTCACATGAGTTGGAGAGAGAAAGTTGCACCACTTTGCAACTTTGCACAACTTGAATTTGACACTTTTTCTATCAAGTGAAAATCCGCCGCTACGAGAAAACCACTTCGAGATAGCCAAAACCGAGAGAGGTTTTTCTAGAGGGGTTCAAAAAAATCTTGTAGGATTAGACGAGAAGTTTCTAAGTGTCATGGTATCCAAGTAATATCATGCTGAAGTTTGCAGCCATTTTGCACTTTGGACCCTTAAGGGATCGATCTGGTAGCTCAGAGTGATTCGACGTGTTTCAGTGCAAAAGAGGACCATGCCTAGGGTAAAAATACCTATTTGGATGCATTGGAGTAGTTAGTTTGATCACAAGAGTTGCAGAGCGAAAGTTGCACCACTTTGCAACTTTGCACAACTTGAATTTGACACTTTTTCTATCAAGTGAAAATCCGCCGACACGAGAAAACCACTCCGAGATAGCCAAAATTGAGAGAGGTTTTTCTAGAGGAGTCCAATGCAATCCTATAGAATCAGACGAGAAGTTTCTAAGTGTCATGGTATCCAAGTAATAGCATGCTGAAGTTTGCAACCATTTTGCACTTTGGACTCTTAAAGGATCGATCCGGTGGAACATAGCTCAGAGCGATTCTACATGTTTCAGTGCGAAAGAGGACCATGCCTAGCATAAAAATACCTATTCGAATGTGTTGGAACAATCCGTTTGGTCACACGAGTTGCAGAAAAAAGTTGCAAATTGTTTACATGACCTTTATATGACCTTTTTCACATTGTTTACATTTCAAAATTCAAAGTTTGCAAATTTTCCTATTCAAGGAATTTACAGAACAAGGTGCTACTACACCAAACATGAACTCAAACCTTACAATATGAGTATATCTCATTATGTAATTAAATCTTATTACAATGCCTTAGGCACTTTGTTCTCACAGATCTTTTACAATGTCACTCATACATTCAAGATTCTCTTTAAATGTCTACATCATAGGTGCTCATTATGAGGTTAACTTCAAATGAGTAACTTGAGATTCCTTCGCTAAGCTTCACACGCTCTTTTACAATGGCTTGAAATCAAAATTGAGATTTGTCAAGATCATCAAAATAAGGATGTTGCATTGCTTTTTTGGCTGAGATTCTCTTTGATGGCTCTTAAATCAACATTTTCTGCAACAAAAGATCAATCAATTTTTAGTAGTTTACTTACAAATACACAAAGTAAAAGAGAAAAATAAAGAGCATCTAAAATGGAAATGAAATAAAAATAGATGGAAGGCACTTACAGATGTTGCATGCAGGCAATAAAACAAGGATGTTGCATTGCTTTTATGGCTGACATTTTCTTGGATGGCTCATATATTTGCGTTTTTTGCAAGGGGACACCAATCACTATAAAAGAAGATGATAGCATTGGTATCAAACAAATTAATGTGCATACAAGTATAAATTAATAAGAACCAATGTGCATATACTTACGAATCAATCCAACGAACCATCTGGGTCTGCTCTACTCTTTATTGTGTCAAGTATTGCCTCATGGTCAGACTCACGAAACTTCCATAACATCTTGTTCAAAGTTCTACCCCCATATTTGGTCAAATGAACATTGGATGCCACGACAAGGTTCAAGTAATGAAGAATCTTACAATGCATGTCAAAGTTCTGAAATAGCCAATGTTTAACACTTGAATGTGGGTACCTTCTAAGCCATGTTCCAGTAACCACAACCGAGCCTGTAGGGTATTCGATGTTTTCTCCAACTATAACTGGGGCCCCCAAATTTTTTTTGGTCTCAACACAACGACACAAGTAATAGTTTGTTCCCTCTTCATTATCTTCATCTGCAATAACTGCATAAACATTCCCTGCATTGATATGTGCAAAAGATCTCTTGAAATTTATCAACATTACAAATACAGTACAAAGTAAGATAACTATATGGAATTTCAACAACTAAGAAAGTAGATATATCACCTGGTTGAACTAGATTTGATATGTGGTCAAAGTCGATCGATGATTCCATCTGTGTCAGTTCCAATACCATCGAAGGGTGATACATGTGAAGTGGGCTAAGATAAATTGTGAACCATTTGTCAACCCACTCCCCTGACTCACAATCATTCCATGCTTGCATTGTACATGAAGAACAAAAGCATGCCATATTTTGTGTATTGATACTCCATGAACCTGCATTTGAGCTAAGGAAAGAGTGTACCTCACTCGATCCTGTTAGTCTATAATAGTCTTCATATGGTGCAATGTTAGTATCATCCATCAACCAAAAAAATCTATGATTTGAAGACATACCTTCATTACCTAGACCCATCAAAGCATTACACCACTCGACGATTGATTTTGCATCTGTCAACTTTGCACTGTCTTTATACTTTAACTCTTCTCGTGCTGATGCTCTTTTCATGCATGCTCTTGCACCATCATGCTCCCCCTTTCCATGTCCAACCCCACAAAAGTTCCACATATGTTGAACACCTGTAATGACATGCATCCTACACAACTAGTAGAACATGCGTGAGTTCTTGAACTGTGTTGCGTAGTTATCAGACCATATTATATGTTGATCGTATTCTATGCCCCTCTGAGCCAAACCACTGTAGAACATATGGAAGCAACCTTGCACGAACTATAGAGAATGTGTGCGATAATCACTAATGTAAAAGTGGTACTCCCTCAATACCTTCCTTTGCTCATCTATACTATCAGATGCATGAATGAGTGCTATGTGCACAAATCTTGAAACTTGTGTGGAGTTGTAATATTGTGACTGCACCTCATGTTGTGGCTTTAGAGTGTAGTTCTTTGCAAAGTCAACCACAAATACTATGCTTCCAACTGGAAAGGTGTCCTTGCATAGCTTGAACTGTGTGTCCAACCATTGGGCTCTATGGGTATGCATTGCATACTCAGACAGTATACTGTCACAAAATGTGGTCATAAATTGGTACACTAGAATCTTCTCAATAACCAAATCACACCTTTTTGCTTGAGACCCGTCTTTTGTAGCATATGCCACTGTTTTATACTTCCTGAACTCTACTAGTTTATGTCCCACCTCATCTGTGCTTTCCATATGTTGACATATTGGCATACGCTGGAAGCCACCGCAATGCTCACATAAATCATCCAAGCATGTTGTCATATAGAATATCTAGCGATCCTATATTTCACATATTTTTTTTATAAGAACTCTCTTGAAGATTTTGGTGGGGCTTCTATGCCACAATCTTGCAAAACATCATTAGTATGCAAATCTAAACATATAGAATGATAAACATCATAATGGTTAGAAAATTCAATATGTAGTCTACAACAACAAGTAGTGCATGTGTGATTTATCTTGACATAAAAAGGTTTAAGCAGCTCAAAAAGTCTTTGAAAAATACTAATTTGAGGATAATCATTTTCAAATTTCCGAAAAAATTGGGTTTGAGTCATATCCAAAAAACTCTTTGGATGTGGCTCAGGATTCTGACTACGAATTCTCCTTCTTACCACATCCCTTTGATTCAGAGATGGCCTTGTGTTATTCTTCCAATACTCTTCAATTAGTGTTCTCAAGGCTTCGACAACTTCTTTATCTTTTCATGACGGTCTCCCCGAGAATGACCATAATTCATTTGTATCATTGCCCTCAATTCTTTGCTGCCTTTGAATGGCTCTTGATAAATTTTTTCTACTAATTCCCATTTGTTCACTAGTCTTTTTAATTAGGCGAGCTCTTTTTGTTTGAAAACTTACCAAAGTCAATGTAATGACACGTCGGGTGAAATTACTATCCTTTGAGCGTGAGCTCTTACCCACACTCTCATAAGCATCCATTAGATTCTTCACAATAGTGTCTTCACTCGATGCATTCGATGTTCTCAACCCAAGATTCTTCATGATGTTCCTATACTTTACACCCCGCATCATTTCAACAAATAGTTGACATCTTGCAGTCTCATTTAGCCTTTCAAAGAATCGTTCCCAAATCTTATCAGCATATCTTCTACAAGTGCATGTTGAAATCTTACCTTCCATGTGCTAAAAAATCTCATCATCAATATTAATCAAATACTTTGGCTTTCTACGCAAAATTCTTGGTGGTGTTCTCCTAGGTACATACATCTCAACATTAGGAATTTCATAATTATTTAATTGAGGTGGGCTAGATTGCATACCTTCGATCGAGGGTGGAGAAGAAGACATACCTTGAGGTTCACATGGGGATGATGTCATACCTTCTTCGTCAATTTCGAGTGATGATGTACTCTCAACTTGAGATGTGTTGGATGGTGTCCAACAATACTCACTTGTGGTACATGGTGTCCCTCCATATTCACTTGCAATAGATGGTTTCCATCCATATTCACTTGTGCTAGATGGTGTCCCTCCATATTCGCTTGTGCTTAATGGTGTCCCTTCATATTCACTTGTTGTAGAGGGTGTGTCTCCAGCTACGATATCTGAATCTGTCTTACGACGATGCTTTCGCATTCGTGCTTGTTGTGTTGCCAATTCCTATTCTCTTTTTGACGGTTGAGGTTCCTCTACAATCAGGTTATTTTCATCAATCATTTCCAATTTCTTCTTTTCATGATATGCCACCACTCGAACTCTCTCCTTTTCTTTCAAGGTTTCATTCTCTTTGTCTGTTAGTTTCCTCTTTGTCTTCTTCTTCGGCATGGTGCATAATTTTATCTATACCATGGTAATGAAACAAATATAAGTTCCTAAAAAATGTATCCATTCAAGTTAATTGAAAAATATATGTCATTGAAGGCTTCATTTAAATAATACTTACAATCATTGTGTACAAAAGTTAACCTAGCATGTAGACAAATGTTTACAAACTATGGAAGCACTAGGCTGGCCAGAGCACATTTCTAACTAAAAGTGAATAACCATGATGGTGATTCTAAAAACTAATGAGTGAACGGCATTGTGAGTGTTTGATAAGTTTGTGGTGTAGGAGCACCTTGACAATCTATGCTTCCATTTTAAAATTTGATTCAATTTTGGGTATCTTCATGTTGTAAGAGGGTCATTAAAGACATTTAGAAATGTACCGGTTATATGAGCTTTCAAAGGCATGATGTTTTTTATTTATAGGCATTGGGGGGAGTTGGTTTTCATTGAAAAAGGTTTAAACAACCTCCATTGGCTCTAAGGGAGGATTTTTGTTCATTTTGATATCCATTTTTTTGATAAAAAAATGTTGTTTTCCAGAAATTCACTGGTTTTTTGGCACTTTCCTACACTTGTATGGATCTATACAACCTCCCCTTGATAGAAAACTAATATAATATTTTTGGCACATGTTTTAACTCTCTAATGCATCAGTTTTGAGGGCTTAACAATATGTTTGAAGGGAGCAATTGACAATTTTCTAAAACTGCTCATTTGAAGCCAGTCAAGGGTTTGAGTAGGATTTAATTATGAAATGACCATCCCACCTACTATTATGACTTGTTTCTCAGTGGGATGGAATGAAAATTGTTAGAGTAGGGTCTTATGTTGTTGAACATTCCTTGGAATGAAACTAATGACAATAGGATGGGGTTTTTAGGCTGAAACAAGCACTTTTCCATGAGAATTTGAGGAACCAAGGAGTGATTTTGAAAAAGTGTTGAAGGAGTAGTCTATGTAATGAAATTTTGAGCTTGTGCAGGGTATTTTGAAGATTTTTGATGCTTTGGAATGGTCTGGGAAGGCCTAGGTATAGGAGTTTCTATAAACCCTCCCTCTTTGCATTAAAAAATGGGGATTTTTGTATTAGAATCCTAGTTGAGTGGGTAAGGTCCTAAGACCTAGAAAATATCTTGTTTTGAGACCTAATTAAAGATTTTTTTTGGGTTTAAGAAGTCTAGTGTGAGGATCTAAGGGTAGTTCCTTTATAAAATTGGCCTACTTGGAGGCCTAAAATAGTGAAAAGGTCATTTTTCTTAAAGTTGTCCCAAAGGAGTCATGTGATGGGTTAAGGTATGTCTTGTAACTCTGAAATGGGTGCTAGAATCATTCTTTTATTTTCCTAGTGTTTTGGAAAGTTTTGGAGTTAAGGTCCCAAAACTGGTTTTGCACAGTAACTAGATTCCAAGGGTGAAATGTGGGAAATAGTGTTTATGTTTGTTGTCCAGCTTGGAGGAGTGTTAGGATTGGTCCATTAGGCCTTTTTAATCTTGTTATATGCTTTGGTTTGGGAGATACATGTGACAGTTTGCAGATGCTTGGCTACTAGTAATGTGGATAATGAACATAGGAACTAAATTTGTGTGTAAGGGCATACTTCTGAAAGGTTTCATTTTTGTTGTACTAACTCAAACAAAGATTTGTTAAGCAAATAATGCTTTGGTTGTGCCTTAAGAATTATAGTTTGTGTTTGTAAACAATGGTGCCATTATGGAAGATTTAAGACAACTTGTGAATGACATAATCATTGGTTGATGTTTTGAGGAACCTAGTTGATTGTAATTAGTTATTTTCAATATTTTCAAGGTGTTTTGAAGGTCCTTAAAAGGAAGTGGGAACTAGATTAATGCTAATTTGATTATACGAATCAAATGTTTTGTGAAGGAAAATATAGTTGAATAAATGTGTCAAGAAAGGTGTTGATTTCTTCCTTTGTACTGCATCAGTTTGTGTAGAGGTATTGGAAGGTGTTTGGACCTTTCAGAGGAATGGGAGAGGCTTGGAGTTGTATTAAAGGATAAATTTTGGTGAATGGTTTTGAGTTTCTAATCAACTTTATGCTATGTTACAATCACTTTTATGATGGTTAATCTATTTTTTTGAGTTTGACAAAGAGTTGAAACCAAGTTCTAATGTTTTAATGAAAAGATGATTGAGTTTGTTTGTTGATCTTCTTCAATTTAATTTAGGGTCACAAGTACTCTTGATGATTTGTGGATTCTGGTAGATGTTCTTCATCAAATTTAAAATAGTAATTGGCAAGTTTATATAATTGTGTATATAATGGTAATTTAAAATGTGCATTGACAACCTAAGGTTATAATGACAAAAAAAAATAAAAGCAAGCCATAATAGAATGAAATAAAATTTGTAAAGACTTCACATACCTAAAAAGCTAGACTTTCAAATGGAGGATTTCAACCCAATTATGTAGCCTTAGCTTCTTCTTTCTTCAAACTCCACAACAATTTGACTTGTTCAAAAGCTTGTTCCCCTCCAAACTTCAATTGTATATCAGTTTTCAATGGAATTCAAACTTCAATTGATATTATATGTCTTTCAATGTGGAAAATATGCTATTTCATGCAAAGGTGGTAGAAAGATCATGGAAAAGGTGATGAAAAGTGAAAAACATGCTTGGACACTTCACAACATCATCAAAAAGCCATTTTTTGTTGGAGCACGCGCAGAACTAGGGGAATATGCAAACTGTGGGCCTTGAAATCATGGGTATATATAGTTTTTTACCGTTTTAGTGGAGTACATCACACGCTCACGTTATAATGCGAGCGTGTTATGTGAAATATGGTTTTATTTGTATATTTCTTTTCTCCCTCTTTGTCTTTACCCTCTATCCTAATTCTATATTTTTCCCTTGTACCCTTATAGTAGAGGAGATAGAGGTGAGTGTGTGTGTGTGAGAGAGAGAGAGAGAGGTAGAGGGAGAGTGGGAGAGAGAGAGGGAGATAGGGAGAGGGAGAGGGAGAGGGAGAGAGGGAGGGAGAGGCAGAGGGTTAGAAATAGAAAGGAGACATGGAGATAGATAGGAGGGAGAGGGGAGAGGGAGAAAGAGAGAGTGGGAGAAAAAGGAGAGAGGAGGAGAGGGAGGAGAGAAAGATGGAGAGAGGGAGGGAGAGGGAGAGGGGGAGAAAGAGAGAGTGGGAGAGAAAGAGGGAGAGAGGGAGGGAGAGGGAGAGGGGGAGAAAGAGATAGCAGGAGAGAGGGAGAGGGAGAGGGAGAGGGAGAGGCAGAGGGTTAGAAATAGAAAGTGGGAGACATGGAGATAGATAGGGAGGGAGAGAAGGGTAGAGTGGGAGAAAGAGAGAGTGGGAGAGAAAAAGGGAGAGAGGGAGGGAGAGGGAGTGGGAGAGAAAGATGGAGAGAGGGAGGGAGAGGGAGAGGGGGAGAAAGAGAGAGTGGGAGAGAAAGAGGGAGAGAGGGAGGAGAGGGAGAGGGGGAGAAAGAGATAGTGGGAGAGATGGAGATAGA
>CM021100.1:883278018-883368354 GCA_007115665.2 Sequoiadendron giganteum | reverse complement strand
ATCCCTCAACCCTATACCCTCAACCCCTATCACTTTCTCTCTATCTATACATCTCACCTCTCCCTCCTTCCCTCCCTTCCACCCTCTCTAATTGTCTCTATCTACCATCTCCCTCTTTCTACGTACCTCTCGTTCAATCAATCCCTACCACCCTCTCTCACTCCCTCTATCCATCTCTCTTTCTGTCCCTCCCACTCCATCCCACTCTCTCCCACTACCTCTCTCTCCCTCTCTCTCATGTCTCTCCTTCCCACCCCATCTCTCTCTTAGGTCTCTCCCTCTAGCAACCTACATAGGTAACTCTCTCTTTTTCTCTCTCCCTTCTCTCTATCTATCCCTCCAACCCAACCTAGATAAGTCACCCTCACTCCACCCCCCTCTTTCTCTACCTCTATCAGGTCACTCCCTCCCACACCCTCTCCCTCTCTCAGGTCTCTCACTCACATTCCCTCTCTCTCACACTCCCTTTCACTACCTATCTCTCAAGTCTCTCCCTCTCACCCCCTCTCACTCTTGAAAGTCTCTCCCTTTGGTACCCTACCTACATAACTCTCTCTTTCTCTCCATCTCTCTCTCCCCCCCTCTCCCTCTCCCTCTCCCCCAATTCTCTCTCCCACCCCCTTCTCTCTCTCCCTCTCCCTCAATTCTCTCTATCCCACCCCCTCTCTCTCTCTCCCTCCCTCTCTCCCTCCCACCCTACCTAGCTAAGTCCCCCTCACTCCAACCCCTTCTCTCCCACTCCCTCTCTCTTAAACTCTCACTTCCACCCCCTCTCCATCTCTCTAGATTCTCTCTCTCTCTCTAAATTCTCCCTCCGTCTAAAGACATACATAAATGCATACATACAAGAATAATACATATAATCTTACATCCATACAAGCATACATACATACATGACATACATGTACATACAAACATACAAATATATTAGCATACATTCAATATATTGACATTTAACATAAAGGAAGACATAACGCGAGCGCGTTATGTCCTAGTTGACATGTTCCCTGTAGAAGCAAAAACCATGTGAAAAGTGAGATATAACGCGAGCACGTTATAACGCGCTCGCATTATATCTTTCTTTGGGAATTCCCGAGCCTTAGGCTTGGTATTTTCCTTGGAATACCAACCCAAAGGCTTGGAGGGCATTCCCAATGACCAGAGATGTGTTTTTAAAAAATCCACCATATTTCTCATAATTGAGTTCGTGCTCACCGTCAGGATTGCACGTGGTTCAATATCAAAAAAATCGAACACATGGGTAATGTTGGGTTATCTCTTAGCTATCCAACGATGTAATTTTTTTCACTTTCTGAAAATGTTAAGTCTTTCATCCATAATTTATTTTAGCTGTATGTCTTTTTTTTGCCAAAAAGCAGTGTTTGGTATTTTTTTCGTTATAAATTAACCGTTCATCAATTTTTCAAATAAATTACATTTTTAGACACTAGACTCCATTCTACAAAATTAAAAATAAAAAAATAAAAAAAATCAATTAGTTTCCAAAATTTGTAGGGGTAGCACGACCAAAATTCTATTTTCAGGAAATGTCCACTTTGCAAATTAGTAAAAAAACAAATATTCATTTAAAAATTATCAGAAAAATCATGTATCAACTACATACTATTAGCTAACTTCTGACCATTGTGATTTTAAAAATACTAAAAAAAAGGTCACCGCATGAGGGTTGTACAAGAGTTGCTATGTTACGTTTTTCTGACAAAAACAACACCAATTTGTGTATGTCCCTCGTTTGAACCCCTTAATCTCAACCATTTTGAAAATAAATTAGTAGTTTAGAAAGTAGACTCGGAGCACTTGAATCCTTCTTTTTGTTCCATCTCAAAATTGAGTCTAAGTATCCTCAATTTCATGTCCAAGGTCAGTATTTCCTGATTTCATAAAAAAGTTTTCCACTTAAGTTCCCTTTTTGGGAACCATCTTGGTGCACTTACCGAGTGAGTTACCTCAAGATTATGCACAAATTGTGTCATGTTGTGAAGAAGGTAGATGAGAATAATCGACAGATTCACAATTGACAAGCTCTCCATATTTTAAGAAATTTTAAGACAAGTTGTTTGGAATACCCCAAAAGAAAGTTGTTGTCATGCAATGCTTTGAAAATCATAGTACAAGAACATGTAAGATTTGAGATTTTCACAGTAATATTTAATATTATATCTCTGTCTCCTTGGAGACTCCTCTTTTAGGTAATTATTTGAAATCACATTTAAATTTCATAAAGATGGGAATCCATCCTTGGTATTGTATATTAAAACTTGTAGCATTTGTAACATCAAAATAGCAAAACCTTTAAAACTTTTTTTTTATAGTCTAGCCTTTGATCCTTGAGTCTCACCAACACAAAAGCTTTGAAAATTTATTATAAAGCCTATGCCTCTAAGACCATGCAAATTTGAAGCCAATAAAAATATTGAGTTCATACAATGAATGAAATATGTATGGTAAAATGCACTAGACAAAAGGAAAAGATAATGAATGAATTATTTGATGTAACACACCAACCTTCTAAATTACGGGTTCTATATTGGGTGCCCTGTGAAGGAATTTTATGTGCCCAGTATTACCTTTTCAACCTCGTCTTTTATTGTTCAATGGTGAATATAATTCGTTACGCATCAACTTTTTGAAAACTTTTTTATATTATGCAACACCTTTCATACTGTTGTAGATTTGTCCTTCAATCATGTCAAACGTTGGGGCTTGGTTGATCCTCTCTAAAATGTATATTTAAACCAACTTGCTATTTTCTTGAACAACTTGATGTATTTTTACTACAACTGTCAATCGATTTTTCCATTTTCAAATAAACATTATTAACAATAATAATTAATTATATTGTCTTTTGTGTACCCATTGCACCCCAAGGTGTGATTGCTAGTATAATACTAAGTCAAAAATTGATGAAGTAAATGGCATGAACAATATTGCTACCTGAGAAGCTATGATGCAGAAAATGCGATCGCTTGTTGGTGGAATCTTCTCTATTCTCCTCCCTAGATTTCTTCTAAGATCCATTAGGAAGAAGGAAAACTTTTTTTGCATGGGACTTCCCCACTTCAAATTTTTTTTTTTAAAACATTCAATCGAGAATACTTATTTTCTTACAAATAATCTTGCAGATCAGTTTTTCCGTTTGAAAATCCAACATGAAAAACCCAAAAATCCCCTTGAAGAGATAATAAGGAAAGGTTTTATTTTTTGAAAATAAAAAGAAAAAAAGATCTCATAGAAAAACAAGTTTCTAAACAATAAACAGTTCGAAGTCATGCATGTGCTTCGACAATTCTTTTTCCTTCCTTTACAATTGTTTCTATTTCTTTATCATTTATCTTCATTCAAATTTAATATTTTCTCACTTTTAAATTTATTAATTAAAATTACACATTAAACAATAATTATCTTTATATTTAATTATAATATCACTTTATAACTTAATAATTTAACTATCCAAAAGCAACATATACATATATTTTCCTTTAGCAGGGATGTGCCCTCTTTTGATATTTAAAGATTTTAATATTATAATTTATTATATATATTTATGAATTATATTTAATTATATTTCTCTTTTTTAAAAAATATATAATTCTATAATACATAAATATTGTAAAAATAAAATATGGTATGTATATATTATACTATTCAAAATACAGTATGAAGGTATAAAGTATACATATATTTAATGCACAATATATAAATTGAGTTTATATACAATATATTGTCAAAATGAAATATGGGTTTACATATGTATTTGTTTGAAACTAAAAAAAAGGATTTAATGGGTTGATTAGTTTACCCTTTGATAAATGGTTTATGAATAAAATTCTCTCAAAATTATATTATCCTTTCTTATTGTAAGTGTGCCTTAAATAAACCAATAAATCTCGCAATGAAAGAGTAATGCATTTATATAGATATAAATTATTTGTTTATGTATCCTTTGAATAATCATATTTTACTAAACAACAAAAGCAATAGTTTAGGCTATTCATACATCTAGATATAATAAAACTTTACATTTATAGCTTTTCTTCTTTACAACTAAAAAATAAAGCACTCTTTCTTCAAATAGCATAATGTATAACTTTTGTCTTTTA
Organism: Sequoiadendron giganteum; assembly: GCA_007115665.2. NCBI lineage: Eukaryota > Viridiplantae > Streptophyta > Pinopsida > Cupressales > Cupressaceae > Sequoiadendron > Sequoiadendron giganteum. The sequence continues at coordinate 883,364,233 of CM021100.1, read as the reverse complement.
TTCCATACATATTAAGATTTTAAATTCTGTATTTGCAAGATGACAATACATTCCTCCAAAAAATATTACAATGTATTTTACTCCAATATATTTTTAAGATGAAAATAATAGAAATTATATTTCAACAAGATCTTTCAAATGCCCTTAAGAGATGCCAACCAAAAGGAGAAGTAAAACTCTCGACCCTATTGTTATGGCATCGTGAGACCGTATTAAGACCCTAGCCATCCCCCGAACTGAGAGAACCCTTTTAAAAACCCACTCACATAGGTTGAAAATACAACTCTAAATAATTTAACAACAACTAAAGATATAAATCTAAACACCATATCAAATCTCACTCATTTTCACAATTTAATAACACAATTAAACTATATCAAATCTCACCCATTTTCACAGTTTAATAAAAATATTTAACTATATCAAATCTCACTCATTTCCACAATTTAATCAGACAACTAAACCATATCAATGACTTATTACAACGTCTAAAACATACACATTATCAAAGAAACATCCCCAATGCAAGAAAGCTTTATTTCACTCTTAATATCAACCACAAGCAATGGAGCAAGGAGGACTTAGCTTTCTACATCATAGTAGAGGTGTAGCCTCCTTCTCCATGTTTCCCTCTTTGATTCCATTACTCTTCCTTTCTCCCATAGCTCTCAAGCTTCTTCATCTTCCCAAAAATCTCATGCATGAGAATAAACCCCCCAAAACACAAAATGAACTCTTCAAAACTCTCTACAAAAATGACTAAATTCTCCCCCCAAAAAGGAATTTAAGAAAACCCCCTTTACTAAAACATTTAATGAACTTTTAAAGAATTCAAGACTCCACACCCTTGGATGAGATAATGAATCTAATCCAATCTCAATTGTCTCACCATACCCAAGTTGCCCACTAAATCATCTTCTTTATTAAAGAGGCACGGTGCACATGCATGCCCTTTTTTCTAAGTCTAATCCAATAAATGAGAGGGAATACTAAAGGGGTTGGGGATGGGTCAAGTACATAATTTCATTTCCAAAATTTGTCACCTCCTTTCAAGGCCATATAAGGGAGGTCATAAATGAGGTATGGGAATAACCCCCAACCCATAAGTACTATGTTTAGGGATTTTAAAATGTATTAAATGACTAAATTATGACCTTTTTGACCCTCATAAAGTCACCTCTAAAATTGCATCCGAAAATTACCCTTTTGATCACCACTTGCAATTTAATTGACATGAATCAACAATTAATTAAAACGTAAAGTTCACAACTTACACATAAACACCATTACCCATTAACCATAGACCTTATCTCTCCAAATATTTTCTAGATTCTAAGGTCATCTTTAAAAAATCAAGATAACTAAACCACCACCATTATACTCTCTTGATGCTTAATGCTAGCCCCACATTGACTCACTTTTTATTAAGTGTGATCACATTCAAAAACTTCAACTAAGTGGTGTATTGAAAAGGTTTAAAATTGGCTCTCCCTTCTTCCTAATGACACTCATCTCTTAAGAATTTTGTTAACACATGGTCTAGAGTTCATGGGAGTCACCTAATCCCATTTTCAATATGATTCAATTCAACAGATCAATTCCTACAAATATATCCATATATATAATCTTTATTTCCTTTGATGCAAAACAAGAATTCAAATCTATCTCTAACAATAACGAAATCCAAATTTTGATTAATTATTCAATTATATTATCTAATGGATTCTTGAACAACTATTTGTTACTAAGTATCATTATGCAACTAGATAACAAATTCATATAACTTACCTTGTTAGCTTGTACTTTAAGCAACCTCATTGTCAGTTAGAGTTGTTCCAATTTACCATTGACGATATTAGGAATTTGTTCCATTGATTTTGTTCATGATTTACAAGGGTCTTGTTTAATCCCCAAGCATTACCCCTTTCCAAGAAATATAAAACACATTAGCAAATCACATGTACTAAAATATCGCTTCATTCTTTTGTTCATATAAATTTAAATATGCTTATCTCTCGATGCTTGTAAGAATATAAATTTGCATACTTCTCATGCTTTCATAACGAGTTGTCAAAAAAACTTTAATAGAATACATTTATTACAATCATCCTTTAACTGAGCCATGAAAAGATTAAAAAATTAAGTATGTAGTTGAGCTCAACCATTGATGATCTTTTGTACTTTTTAAACTTGAATATATAACTCTCTCAGTTACACACACACACTCACTTAATTATAATGTTCTAAGATAGTAAATAAAGTAAATATTTAACCATTTTATGCATCCAAATTTTTAATGATATACTATATTTAAATAATATTGATCAAGGTATCACATAATTAATTAATTTAATATAATTAGACTTTATAAAAAGGTCGCAATAAGTAAACCTTCAAGCCATCACTATGCAAAACCCTAAAGTTTCTCACTAGACCAACCACAACAATTTCACCATAAAAATACTTGTATCATTAACCTACCTTTCACCATACACAAAAAAAGAAACCAATTATAGAAATAAGAAAAAAAATGAGCTAGGGTGATATATACTATGGATGTAAAATGACAAATTGTAGCCAAATGGGGTAAGAAATGGTGAATTGAGATAGAAATAAATATGATGCTATGAATTTGTCACCATGAAAAAGGTATTGAGCTATAGTATTTGGGCTAGGGTGAGTCATAGGAAAACAACTGACACTAACCAATAATGTCAATCTATGACCAAATGAAGGCATAACCCATTTTTTCCCAAATAAAAATCCATTAAATAAAATCATCATGAATGTAAGAACTTGATCTAGTTAGTAATTCACATAACATCTAACAAAAAAAATAATCTAGCATAAAGCATGCCATCAACTGAAATTACTAAAAACTGTATGCTCCCAAACATGCATTATTAGGTGGGATTATTTTAAGATAAGAATTAAAGAAACCTTAAAACAAAATTTATTGTTATGCATTCATGATTTATTTGAATTAGTCATTACAATTTTTAACACTATGTGAGTGAGGTTCTCTTGTGTCTATTTATGCATATTTTTTATGTAGTATGTGTAGTTACTATATATCTCAAATCTTGTTAAAAAATGTCATTGCCTACAATATTTTATTTCATTATGCTTCAAATAAAGACATTAGTATGAGATTAGGAAAATAAGAGATTCAACAAAGCTATTTCAAATTCTATAGAAGATGAAGGAACATGACTTTAAAGTTGGTGGAAAGGTCAACCTAATCCTCTGAACAAAGGAAAAAAAATTAATTAAATTGGAGGCAAGCTAAATTATGGTAAAATATCTTAATCTCATTAATAATTTCAAGAAATTACCAATTGGGGCCTAACTCATTAGCATCTACATAAATATCCATAAAATTAATTCATCATGATGCAAGTAAAAGCTCAACCTAATAAAATAATTCATATATCTTGAAAAATGTTAAAGCTAGCTCTCATCAACCTTGTCCTCGATGTCCTAACTAAACCAAATCTATGACTAGAAAATTTACTTAAGATATCCATCTACATCAATGTGACATTAGAAATTTATATGCCTCAAATAAAAAAAAACCCTCCATAAAATTTTGAAAAGTAAATACTCCCACCATAAATTATTAGCTCAAAATAATTTACATGATCAATTATTTATATTTAAAAAATGACCTAAAGTAATAAATCTCATAAATATATATGCTACAATATCATGGATAAGAATGTTGAGGACACATGGAATAAAATAAACCCAAGAAGCTAAGAATAATAATTATTTTCAAAATTCTTTAGAAAAATAGCTAAAAAGACAAATTATTTGATTCTAAACATTCTTGATAACTTTTACAAAAATGGTATAGTTTAAAAATATTAGTCTATCCTTTTGCATCATTAAAATTACTTATGTGTAACTAAGGTCTTGAACTAGTTAAACATGTATTACCAAAACCAATTAAACACGAGTCATTAGAACTAGTTAAACATGTGTGACAAAAAAAAATCCAAGAGAAACTAGAAAATCTTCTATTTTTTTATAGTCTTTAGTGTAAAAGAGAATGCAAAAGAGAACCATACAAGAGAAAACACACTTAACAAAAAAATAGTTGCAATAATGACAAAATAACAACTACATGAAATGGTAATAAACCTTAAAATACTCACCATATAAATCTCCAAAATTTTCTTCCATGCCAACCACCACCACTACATCATAAACAAAAAAAGACATGCACTCCTAACAAATCATGAAAAATTTATAGTTTTTTTTCAAAACCAACCATATCATTACACACAAAAAATTGAACCAAGGTAAATTATAAGAAAACAACTAATCAAATAAAGCAATCTATCATTATTTAAGCACAAGATCATTATAGTTAAAAATTCACATATCTTTAAATAGAAACTCAAGAGAACTAGTGAAAAACAAATATGCCAACAAGAAAACAAAACAAATAGTTTGAAAAAATTATCTAGTGATTTTTTATGACACATATTGCTTGTGTTTAGAAAGTATCTCCAATCAATTAAACACGTATAAATTGAATCAAAAAATTGAAAAATGTCCAACCAAAATCAATTTGATTTTTAAATAGTCCTCACCATTGAAAAACACAAGAAAAAAACTATCAAGATGCTAAAATAAAACTACAACCTTGAAACCCTCATAGCATGAAGCCCAAAATTGCTTTCTAATCCACCAATTAGACCACCTTACCATAAACAAAACAAGAATTTCATTTTAGGCCAAATATGTGATATGCACAAAACTAGAAAAAATAACCATAAATAGACAAATCTAAACCTCAGTCACATAGAGTTGAAAATAATGCAACCAAAGAATTTGAATCAAATACATCTTCTTAACCTACATGTATTTGTATTTAAGTCTCATGTGTGTGTTTGTATTTTGCATCCATCACTACTAGCACATTACAAATTATGTAACATATATGATATGGAAGAAACATTAATTTCACTATGTCACAATGAAACACTATTTTGATGAGTTGGCCACTAGTTTAATGTGCTAGCTTGTGGATTCAATTTAAAAAAAACTGAACATGAATATTACAAAAGGCAAAAAAAAGAATAATAGAAACATTAAAATTCAATTAAATACTTGGTTTAATGATATTTGATTGACTACAATACAATTTGAATGCATTATAGATGCATAAAATATTAAGAGATATTTTTTTATCAAATTATTGATCATAATCTTTCACTTTTCTTCAAATCAAAAAATTATTAAATTATATATTTTTAGACAAAAAAAATAAAATTATATTGAGAAAGGAGAATTTACATTCATTTACAACATAATTACTTCTTGATAACCATAACTATCAATAAAGATAAAAGAAGAAAAATTCATAAGGACCTCCAAAAAATCACACAAAACAAACCAAATAAATCCATGATTTGAACATGAATTAACTCCCAAAAAGATTCAAAATGAAGAAATTAAGCTTGATCATGATGAAGTAATTGAAGAAATTTCTAACTTGTGTTAAGGAATATGGAATAATCCTATAATGCATACTTCCTCATTACTTAAATTTTAGACTACTACAGTTTTTCCTTTGGTTGTTACTCGGGATCTAGGTCCTATTTTTATTCTTTGAAAATTTTGATAGAGAAAAATCACAAGATTTTTCACGATCATTAGAGCATTCTCATTCAAGTTTGATAGAAGATAAAGATTTTAGTGCCAAATGTTCCCTTGAAGAAATCCTTGTCCCTTTTGACTCTCAAATTTCTTGTATTCCTGGGTTTGTCCTCTTCTACATCTTTTATTTTGAATATTTTTTGGTTGAATGATTCTAAAAATGTGAATAGGATTGGTAAATGGTCTCCTCATACTCTTGTTTTCTAAGAATAATTTATGATGTATCCTCTAGAGGCAACTCAGGAGCTGCAAAATTAGTGAAGTGAATTGAGATAATAAAGATTTGGTTCATTTTTATTTTTCTACTTCTATCGGACACTGTTCTAATAAGCAAATGGAGGTCCATGTTATTCTTGTTGCAATGACTTGTCTATTGGAATATAAAACAATTATTTGTGAGATGGAATCTGATCTCGACTACTCTTTAGAACAAAAGAATTTATAATAATCTTTCCTAGCAATTGTCTTCTGTTATTAAGTGAATTATATGTTTGATTCCTACTTTTGACTCCATTTCTTTTGTCCATATTCGTTAGAAATAAAATTTGATAACTAATTATTTAACTATATAAACTTTTGATTATATTAATAATGAAAATCATTAAATTATTTTTAGAAACATAAATATAGAGAAAAAAAACAAGATACTTTAACAAACTTAATTTTGAATGAATTTACTAACAAAATAATGAAAAATATATACATATTTATAAATTTTACATATAATTGTTTGAGTTATTCCATGTTCTGTTAGCTGCATTCTCACAGCTGAATTATTGTGTTCCTAAAAGAACAACTGAATTTATATTGCTGTTTGATTTGTTGTTCATCATTCTTCTTTCCTTCTCAAACCCTTTATTGGACTGATAATATTTTATTTGTACAGAAAGAATCGAATCTTATTAAATTTATATTATGTATGGTGACAAAGCATACGTCAAAGTTTAGCTGTTGTTTGAACTTTTCCTTCCTTTTATTCCAAATGAGAATAAACTAACATATGTACCTTCCATTAATCTCTATCTAGTCGTCACGGGTCAATAACTTTTCCTTCCTTTTCATCGCCTTGTTTTCATACGGTCATACCAGTTAGTCAAATCTGATATACCTTTTAAAGATCTACCTAACCAGTTGCCTCTTGTCAATCTTAATTTCGAAAGTAGAAACAGTTGCCACCCCATAAATGATATCCTACAATTGTATATTAAAATTTGTTGCAGAGCCCTCAAATTTCATTGCTGGTAGTTTATTATCTTATAGAATACTTTTTTCTCTTGAATATAATCTACTGTATATATTCTGCTCTTTAGTTTTATAGTTTTATTCGAAATAAGGGTCCTCCTTGAAAGGCAAATTTCTATATCAATTAAATGAAGAGCCACTATAAAATGTTTAACTAGTGTAAATAGTTCAAGCTCGCCTTGCAATTGCCATACCTCTCAAGCCTAAGCCCACACAGATTTTCTAGTGACAACATAGTCTTTAGATTTTTCACAGATGTATCATAATTTGGAATAATGTTCTCAGCTGAATCAACTTCAACCCCTTAAAGCCATGAATTCATTAGTTCAGCCAGTTTTTCTGTGGTTTCATCATCTCTACAGTAAATGTTTAGTCTATATCGATGCAATTCTCTTAATATAAACATCCTACGGTCAGTTGGTCTACATCTTCCCAAAGTTTTCTTCTCTCTCCCATGGAGACATGACTAAGATGGAAGCTAGAAGCAAACAAAGTTAGGTTTATTGTGGAAATTGTTAGTGAGGCTAAATTTTATCTGGTTATCTTATAATTTCCTGAAAAGAACTGTTCAGAAGATTAAAACTTTAGAATCAAAACGCATTACATTGTTGTATATCTATAAAAATTGGAAAATTGAAGTATTACATATTTTTCTTTTTCATTACATGGTTGTATCAACATATATTTCACTATACATCTACTTACAAAAAGCTCAAAATTGAAGTCATTACATGTTTTCCTATTTCATTATATGGTTGTGTCCATACATATCTTACTATGCGTCTACCCACAAAAAGCTCAAAATTGAAGTCATTACATGTTTTACTCTTCCATTACATGGTTGTATCCACACATATCTTATTATACATCTACCCACAAAAAAAATCAAAATTGAAGTCATTACATGATTTACTCTTCCATTACATGGTTGTATCCACACATATCATATTATATGTCAACCCACAAAAAGCTCAAAATTGAAATCATTACATGTTTTACTCTTCCATTACATGGTTGTATCCACACATATCTTACTATATGTCTACCCACAAAAAGCTCAAAATTGAAATCATTACATATTTTTCTCTTCCATTACATGGTTGTATCCACATATCTTACTATACGTCTATCCACAAAAAGCTCAAAATTGAAATCATTACTTATTTTCCTCTTCCTTTACATGGTTGTATCCACACATATCTTACTATACGATTATCCACAAAAAAACTCAAAATTGAAATCATTACATGTTTTCCTCTTCTATTATATCGTTGTATCCACACATATCTTACTATACGTCTATCCACAAAAAACTCAAAATTGAAATCATTACACGTTTTCCTCTTCCATTACATGATTGTATCCATACAAATCTTACTATATGTCTACCGACAAAAAGCTCATAACTGAAATCACCGAATGTTATTCTATGAATCGACACCGAGAAGATGTGACTTTGTTATCCCCAGAAGAAAAACTCAACATAACATGAAATTTTGCAGAAACCGACATACAAATACTACAATTGTAAGAAACCAATAGTAGCTTAAACAGACCTACTATTGCTACGAAAAACTTGGAAGCTCTGTATGACATGCTTATCTATATAATCAATATCGATATCATAAAACAAAGTTAGCTTACAGCATATAAGTATAGAAGCCATAGAGATATCCACTTTCATTTTCATGCACAGGAGGAGGACGAGATCTGATGATGCCCACAAACTCATTGACAGAAATTGCAAATTCAAAGAAGTGGCGTGATCCAGCATATAACACCCAAAACCTTGAGCACAGCGGTAAGATATGACGGAGAGGATATCTCACCATTGCAAACGCGTTAAATGTCAATTAAAATTCAGTGGATAATTAAGCTCTGCATACAGAAACTATATACCGTAAACCCATGAGACGGCTCTTCCTACCATTTATCAATCCACGAAGGGGGTAGATACATTTAGTTGTATTGCCTGACAACAATTAATCATAACTGATCTACCAGTCATTGAAATAGTGTTTCCTCTGGTTGACTGACAGTTAAATTTCGCTGTAAAAACATAGAAGTCGCCTTTTCTGTACCCAACCAGCGAGCTTGAAAAGCTCGAAAGAATCCAAGGCATTCTGTCAAAAAAGTTGAATACAAATAATAGTTTATCGCTCCTCAGAGATGGAACAGGGACAATTAAGAGGGGTAGAGTAAACGAAACTTGGAAATTTGTTTTGAATGGGTTCAAAGCTGGACGACTGATAACCTGCTCCTCCTGTTCTGACCTTTTGGCTCTTACAATTTAATGCTTTCTTTAAATGATATAATATTTTGAACCGTTATTTGTTTGAGTACCGTGCAGTATTCTGTACTATTTGTTTTATCATATCCGCGTTAATTGACAAGACTTAGGCTTTTGGATAAGCTATACATTTTTCTACGGTTTTCGTTTGTCAAACTAGACCTAATTTTCTAAGACTTTCATATCTTACATTATTTGAGTAAATAATTTATAAAACTATTTTATAGAGAATAAAGACAACATTGATTTTAATATTTAAAAATTGTTATTAGTGGCAAGTACTAGCTTTATACTAGTGTAGTAATAATAGTAATGGTTGGTGTAGTAGTATCAATTTGTTGGAATAAACATCATATATTTCAAAATAGTGGTCAATTGTATAGAGATACAAAGAGAGAGAGATATGACATAAAATGAATAGTAATGATATAAGAAGAAAGAAAGAAAATCAACAATTGAGGGTTTGCCCTACTATAAATATATTGTAATAATATAAATAATAAATAATATAGATATAATATATAATATAATAAATAATATGGATATGGCTCATTGTGTTTGCATGATTCAAATGTTTACAATGACTATGTGGGATGGCGACGTTTCTCTGTTGTGTGAGTGAGGTTGCGCACAACATGTGAGGTCACGTGCATGCCTCTGCATGAGTTTTCTGATCTCTTCCCTGACCTGGCGATCAGGTGTTTACGGTGGTGGGGAGCGCTTGTGGTGTTCGTGGGAGGGGGGGAGGGGGGGCTATTTTTTATTTTTTCTATTGCTCGTGTTCTTTTGTTGTGAGGTGTGGTGTTTGCATTCATTGGTGAAGTTATTGGGGTTTTATTTGCTTGGGTTCAAGGGCGTCTATTGTTGGGATTATGGAAGAGCATCAAGTTTCTACTAGTCTAGTGGTGGCTAATCGTGGTTTCACAATGGATCTTCATCGGGGTTGAAAGCTCCACAGTCTGAGTCATTTTATGTGGGGAGGGCCCTAAACTGAAGAAAGTGAATGGTTGTTTTCCTAGGAGTTAGGATCATCCGGTCTTGGTTCTTTCTCTTGAATCTGTGGCTAATGATGTTTCTTATTAGAATAGACATGCTTTAATTTGCAAATATCTTGGGATCCGTATTCCTCTACTGACTTTGGATGCTTGGATCAGGTATACATGGCAGGTGGAGGGTGACATGGAGCTAATGGTGGTTGCAAGCAGTTATTTTGTGGTTGTTTTTTCCAATATGGCTGATAGGAATTGGGTTTTTGAGGGAGGACCCTACTTTTATATTGGATTGTTTATCAAACCTTGGCATATGGTTTTTAATTGAACTGAAGAATTATTGTCAAAGGTTCTCGTCTGGGTCCGTTTGCCATGACTTCCCTGGGAGTTTTGGAGAGAAGATATTTTACAATGGATTGTTGCTCTTCTTGGTAAGCTTGCTACAGTTACTCAACAAAACCTTCAAAGAAAGGTTATTTATTTTGCTCAAATTTGTGTGGAGATTGATTTGAATAATCCCTTGTCGGATTCTCTAGAAATTTGTCTTGGTTATTTATCTTGGATTTAGTAGCTTGATTATGAATCCCTTCCTTTTCATTGTTAGATTTTTCATGAGTATGGACACCTTTAAAAGCAATGCCCTAGGATTAATAAGGCTCCTCCTTCTAATTCCTCCCCTTCATCTTTGGCTCCAAAAGTTGTTAAGGAAGATAAAGGGAAATCTCCCATGATGGCAGGTGAATCAGATAAAGATGGCTTTGTGTCGGTTAAGCCTCAGGTTAAGGGTCGCAGTATGAAGAGATTGTAAAGATAGACAAAATGAAGACTTAGGCTTTAATCGGTTTGAGGTGTTGGATACTTCAACCTTGGAGGAATGAATCCCATTAGATATGCATTTTGATGTTGTTGGTATGGGTTATGCAGTGGGGCAGGGATAGGGATTCAGTCAGGATATTCATTTATCACAGCATATGCAGGATCATCTAGTATCTAAGAATGGTCTTATGTAGGATGATGATGATATTATTTTGGCAGATTTGGAAAAGGAGGGGCTAGGTTCTAGCAAGAGAAAGGGGTCTTCTTTAGCCTCGGGGATGCAACAATGCACACTTACGAAGGGATTGTCTGATCCCTTTTCTAAAAGTGGCCGCAAGAAGAATCTTGAGAAGATTAAGTGTACTGGAGATTTGTTGGTGGAATCTAGGTTTGTTAAGCCCATTGATGCTCACTTTTCTCCATCTCCCCCATGATTGTTCTTTCATGGAATGTAAGGGGGTTGAAAAGCACCTCCCGTCAGAAGGCTATTCATGATTTGGTTGATTTCCATTCTCTGGACATTTTTTGTGTTCAAGAGACTAAACTTTCAGTTGATTTCATGCTTCAATGTGCTTCTCGTATCTAGTATTTTGGTCAGTGTCATTGCATTGGTTTTCAAGGGAGCTCTAGGGGTTTGGCTCTTTTCTGGGATCCAAGAAAGATTGCTCCATTTTGGTGGATTTCTAGTGATTCTACTATTTCCATGGTTGCCTCTTCTTTGGAAATAGGTGAGACCATTTTGGTTACTAATGTTTATGCCCTGACTAATATTCATGGAAAAATATAGCTTTAGGCTCATATAAGGTATGTTAGATCATGTTCTCCATATCTTCCTTGGATCTTAGCTAGTGATTTTAATTTTGTGTTGATCTTGGAGGAGAAAAGAGGTGGGCTACTTTAGCTTGGGCCCGCTTTTGATATTTTTTGAGAGAATGTGGATTTGCTAGCTTTAATTGATGTTAAGCCTTCCAATGGGGTTTTTACTTGGAATAATAGACAGAGTGGAGATGAAGTGATCTCTGAAAGATTGGATAGATTTCTTGTTTCCTTTTTTTGGGTGGGAGGTAGATTGGTTACTGGTTTTGTGATTCTTGATTGGAGAGGTTGTGATCATTGGCCAATTAAACTTTTTGTAACCTATTTTATAGCTCCCAAGAATCCTCCCTTTAACTTTTAACTTATATGGCTTCAGGAGTCTTCTTTGCATGATCTTATGGCCCAATGGTGGTGTGGTGGCAACCCTGCTTATGGTACAAATATGTACACCTTTGTTAAGAAAATTTAGTATGTTAAATCTCACTTTAAGAGATGGAATAGGTTGATTTTTGGTAATCTTAAGGTTATGAAGAGGAATTCCCAGGTGCGCCTTGATGTGATTACTCACCAAATTCAAGATTTTGGTTTCTTGGATGCTTTGGGTCAAGCAAAATCCCAGGCTGTGAGAGTTGTGGAGGAGTGAGAGCTTTGATAGGATATTTTTTGCTGGCAAAAGGCTCAAATTAATTGGCTTCAGGAAGGGGATAGGAGTAATGCTTTCTTCCATCATTTTGTGCAGGCACAATAGAATTTGTTTCTCCTCTTTGGTCAATGTGGATGGGATCCACATTTCTTCTTTGTAGGCTTTGTCTCATGATGCTAGATAGTTTTATTTTTTCTATTTTTTATGAGTATTTGCCCCCTTCTGATGATGAGGAGAATTTGATCCTTGCTTGCATTCCTTCCCTAATCTCAAAGGAGGTGAATGATTCCCTTATTCACTTAATTTCTTTGCATGAATTGGAAGAGGTTTATTTTGGGATATTATAAGTTTGGATTTTCTTGAGGTTGCTTGGGAATCTCTTCACAGTAACTAGATGCTTCTTACCTTGAACACTACTCTTTTGGTTCTCATTCCTGAAAAGGAAGGTGTAGACCGGCTTGAATTCTTTTGACCTATTTCTCTCTGTAATGTGGTGTACAAAATTGTTACTAAATTGATTGCAAAAAGGCTCAAAGTTTATATTCCTTCTATAATATCTGAAGGGAGAGGATGTTTTGTGTTTGGTAGACATATCCAAGATGGGGTGGTGGTTTCCTCTTAATTCATTCACTCTATGGCGACTTCTAAGGAGAAGTCTATGTTCATCAAGTTGGATATGGCCAAAGCTTATGACAGAGTTAAGTGGAAGTTTTTGTAGAGGATCATTCTTATGAATGGGGAACCTTTTGAGATTTTTGAGGCTCAGCAAGGAGACCCTCTTTTCCCTTATCTGTTTATTTTTATGGCTGAGGGTTTGGGCAGATTTCTTAAGTCATGGGTTTCCTAGGGAAGGATTAAAGGTTGGTGTTTGAGCAATAGGTTACCACAACTCTCTCATCTTCAATTTTTGGATGACACTTTTCTTATGGGGAGGGCTCAACTTTAGGAGGTTGCTTCTTTTACGCAGACTTTGGATATTTACCTTGTTGCTTCGGGTCAAAAATTCAATTAGCATAAATCCTCTATCTTCTTTTTTATACTCCTCAAGCTATTCAAAGGTGGATTGCTCATATTTTGAGGTTTCAGATTGGGTCTCTTCCCTTTATCTATCTGCGAATACCTCTTGTTGTTGGTAGGCAACCCAGGTCTTCTTGAAAAAAATTTCTTGATAAGTTGTACACTAAAGTCAATCATTGGACTCATCGATGGCTTTCTACTACTACAAGAGTGACTCTTCTGAAGTCATCCAATCTCTCTCTATTTACAGGTGTTTTGTTCAGGTGACTCCTTTGTATTTCCTAAGGGAATTTGATGCTCTCTCATGAAAATTTCTTTGGAGTGGCAACTTGCAGTCAGCTAAGCTTGGAGTCTTGTTAAGTGGGAAATAGTGTGTAGGCCATAGAAAGAGGGATGCCTTAGATTTTGTTCTATTGTTTTAAATGGGCAAGCTCTTGCTGCCAAGCTATATTGGCATTGGTGTACTAGTCAGCATCAACTTAGGGCCTGTATTCTTACCCATAAGTATCTTAAGGATGTTAAAACTTTTGATGTTCCTCATTTCCCTTTGGAAGAAAGGGGATCTATGATTTGGTTCATACCCTCTAATCGGGGGCTGAGTTATTTAAGAAGGGGCTTTTTTGGATATGTCATATGGGTTCTCAGACTCTTTTTTGGTGGGATTCTTGGGATGGTCATCCTCCTATTCTTTCTACTTACCCTCACCTCTAGTATCTTTGTGATCATTTTATTGTTGTAGGATGGAATACAGTTGAGCATTATAAGTCTGTTTGAAATATTAGACTAGTTGCTAGTCTTAAATGGAAGCACTCCTTAGATTGGCTGCCAGGAGGGTCAAAGGAGGATAGGCAAGAGTTGGCTCAGATTATTGCTTCACGAGAATGAAATTCCTTGGTGGGGTAGGATGTCTTGGCTTGGAGTAATAGTGATTTATGTGGTAAGTACTTTTTTTTAGTGGGTCATGGTGAGTTGGTTAGGTAGGTGTTTGGGGACATTGAGGTTCCTTGGTGGAAGCATGTGTGGAACAAATTTTCTTGGCCCAAGTGCAATTTTTTTAAGTGGTTGGTGGTCCAAAATCAATGTCTTACTTGAGATAACTTATGCAAGAGAGGGTTCCAGGGTCCCTCAATGTGTGTTTTGTGTTGTAAAAGTGAGGAGAGTGTCTCTCATCTCTTCTTCCAATGTTCCTTTTCTAGAAGGCTTTGACACCTTTGGTGGGATGTGTGGAACCAAACTTGCTAGCATGTTTCCTCTTTGATGAAGTTCTTTTCCTAGTGGGGGAAGGCCCCTATTAAGACCTCTTTTCTTCAAGTTACTTGGGCTCTTGGACTAACTTTTATTATTTGGCATATCTGGCTAGAGAGGAATCATAGGATTTTTCAAGATGTGAAGTTGTCTGTCCAACATTTATGGTGAAAGATTCTTCATTCTTTGGGAGAAACTATTTCAACTAAGTGTGACTTGGCTAAGGGTGTGGATCCGAGAGAGGTTGCCTATTGCACTTGTCTCAATCTTTCTCTTTAGAGGGGTGTTTCTTAGAGTGTTGGTTAGATCATGAGAAATAGATGTCTACATCCTCTTTGAAAGATAAATAGGGAGGGGTGTTGGTGTCCTCCTCCTCAGGGGGTGTTGAAAATCAACACAGATGGTTCTTCTCGTGGAAATCTTGGTCATGTTGGTATTGGAGGTGTTGGGAAGACTAGTTTTGGGACGGTTGAGTTCATCTTTTTTGTTTATAAGGGTTGGTATACTAACAATGCGATGGAGGCTCTTACCATTTTATGTGATCTGTGGAGTGTGGTTGTGCTCCTAGGTGGAGACAAATATTTTGTGAATCTGATTCTCAGGTGGTGGTGACTTTGTTGAAGAGGCAACAACTAGAGGATGTTAGTTGGCATTTGGTTGTTATTATAAAACATATTCTTAATTTGTGTGCTTCCTTGGATTATGTTTCTTTGTCATATTCCTCAAGATTGGAATGGGGTTGCAGATTGTTTTGCTAAATGGGCTTCTAATCATTTGCAAGATTGGAATATTGTGGAAAGGGGTCAATTTCCCTAGGATTTGTCACAAAAGTTGGATCAATTAGTGGAGATAGATATGGATGTGTAATGCCCTTGCTTTGTATTACTCTTTTTTGGTTTGAATAAACTTTTACCCCTCTTTGAGTTATAAATAATATGGATATAATATAATGTATATTGCATAATATAACATATGAAGAGCA
Organism: Sequoiadendron giganteum; assembly: GCA_007115665.2. Lineage (NCBI taxonomy): Eukaryota > Viridiplantae > Streptophyta > Pinopsida > Cupressales > Cupressaceae > Sequoiadendron > Sequoiadendron giganteum. The sequence goes on along the minus strand of CM021100.1, from coordinate 883,348,526 downwards.
AGTTAGCAATTGGAAATGTTAGGAAAATATCATAAAATTTACCATGTTCATGGAATGGTTAAAATTGTGGTGGAGTCAAATCAAATGTTAATTTGGTTAATATATATTGAGTGGTTAAGATTTTGGTTTTACCTTTGTTGGGTATTGGAAAAAAGGGATGGTTTTGAGACCTAGTTCAAAAAGTAATTTACAAACCATTAGAAGAGTCGATGACTTTATTATTATTTATTAATATTTACTACTATTATTATTTTTTATATATATTATATTATATAATATATAAATAATATATTAATTATCTTTATATATGTGTAGATGGAAAAGTGTAATTGGAAGGTGTAGATGAAAGGTGTATATGGGAAAATGCAAATGGGAAAAGTGTAGATGGAAAAGGTGATGAGGTTTTGGGATCCATTGCACCTTGCAAGAAAATTACTTGTAACTACACCTATGGGAAAATACTTCCAGGTGAACTTACAAGCGAATGAGTTCTAATTGCACTTACAAGAAAACTAATTTTGAGTGCACTTGCAAAAAAATAACTTCCAATTGTACATGTGGGAAAGTCACTTCAAGTGCACTTGCAAGAAAGTGACTTCCAAGTGCACAGGCAACCAAACCAATTCCAAATGGAATTGTGGTAAAACCCCTTTCAACTACACATTCAAGAAAAGCACTTTCAACTACATGTGGGAAAACCACTTCCAAGTGCACTTGCAAGAAAACCACTTCAAATTGCACATGTGGGAAAACAAAATCAGACTACACTTGTGAGAAAACCCCTTCCAACTACACTTGAAAGAAAACCACTTCCAAGTGAATTTGTTTTAATCCAGTTGAGTAGATGAAACTTGTAAAAATATATTTTACTCATTTCAAGGAATTTAGGGAAACTTAAAAATTGATAGGCTAATTTTAATGCTCTTTCTATCTATGATGGAATTTAGATCATTTCAAATAATAACTTTGAGACACCAAGGATTTGTCAACTCTACAATGTAAGCTAAAACCTAGAAAAAGAGGGGATCCTCATGTTTCTAGAAGAAAAATGGGGCATGTTGTGAAAAGGCACAACATTAATTAAAACAAACGGTGTCGTGTTTCACTACTATCTTAGATGTATTAGGTGACATATCAATACTTTCCAAAAGTTTGACATTGAAAACTATAGAAAGTTGTAGAGAGGATAATGTTATGTACACCCCTTTGAAATAAAGAACTCATCAAAGAAATCTTACTTATATATACAAGATAATCTTCTTTATTCCATTCCTATAAGTGCACTTGGAAGTGGCTTTCTCGTATGTGCACTAGAATTTTTTTTTCCTGCAAGTGTAATTGGAAGTGGTTTCTTGCATGTGCATTTGGAAGTTGTTTTCCCATAAGTGCACTTGGAAGTGGTCTTCCAACATATGTAGGTTAAAATGGTAGTTGTAATAGGTTCAAAAATTGGGTGTCACCAGTTGATTGATGATGCCACCACTTGATTATTGATGTCATCACTTGTGGAGTCTCCCGACCCATCTAAACTTGGCATGAATTTGATTGATATGTGGACATTGTACACCTATGAAGGGTATCCAAAGAGTTGCTAATAATGTTTAAATTTTGGGTACATATAGATATATCCTAGTGCTTAATGGATGCCCATAATGCATGAAGACTTGGCAAGAGTTGAAATAATATGTGTTATTTCTGATAATTTGATCAATTTCTAGCATGCTATATAGTATTTTTAGGTTTCTAGGGCATCAAAGCTAATGTATTACATGACTATGTATTGTAAAATAACCAATAAAAACATCTCACTATATTGAGTGACTTGAACTAGTCGTATATTGGTTGGTTAGTTGGATTTTTTTTTTCAATTTTAATTAATGATTATTACAAGTCAAACATGCATCTAACACAATAGGGTAGACATGACTAGACAACTGATTGACACATTTATTTCAAACATTTGTCCATATAATATTTATTTATACTATGGGAAAGTGAGTTGCTTATATTAATCATTGTTAAGTATTAGAAGAGATGTTAAATTTAATTAAACATGGCCATTATTTTTCCCATTTAAGTTATTTTGTTCTCTCAAGCACTTTTGTATTGCCCTATTTTAATTTTTCATAGTATTATCTCTCTAATACTTTTAAAAAAAATTGATATAGTAAATTGGATTGTGGATTTTTTTGGTGAAATATTATTTGTTATGGGTGTTATGCAAAATTTCTTCTTGTTTACCATGGAGATGGTTTGGTGAGAAACATATTAACTATAAGGCATTCAAAGGTATGCAAAAATGAGAGATCATGTCACATTATGGAATTATTAGTTATATGAGATCTATTTTATACACACATTAACCTTCCTTAAAGCACATATTCATCTTCGTGATTTTATTATCTAGGTAGAGAATTTATATTTGTAGGGATTTTGTAGTGATTTCCATTGCACATGATCAAACAAAGAATCAACAAGCAACTTGTAAGTATTAGAAATAAGAGAAAGGCCCTTTTATTTTTTTATTATTTAAATTTTGAATTGATATTATTATTTTTGGTTATAATTTTTAAATATGAACAAGGTTGTGTTAAACAAAGATCCAAATTGCAATTTAATTTTTATTATGTAGGCACATTTTAGTGGAAAAGAATAAGTTTCACTATATATGGATTTTCTCATAACCTTCAAGGTTGTCAAAGGAGAAACCTCTAATGAAATCACTCACAATTCAAATTTAGAGTTTGAGAGGAATTTGTTAGACTTTGAAATTTATAGGTATGAGTAAGCCTTACAATAGCATTTTCTGGTTTGCTCACATATTTTTATATAAATACTGGTGTTTTTGCCCAACCGGATGTTTTCTAGCAGGTCTAGTTTTTTTCTCCACTAGTAGCTATTTTAATAAAGGATTAAAATTGTGTAACTAGGTTATTTTAGGGATCTCTTGTCTATATATAACTTCATCCCAAATAAGTAATTGATCTAGTCAAATAGCTCTCAAATTGCATTTGCTTTTTATAATCAAGCCAATTTGTTTATAAGTAAAGGTTTTGAATTGGATATACTAACTCCCCCAATTCTTTATTTCTTCCATGGCTTCTACATAGATCCTTCTAGAAAAATCACCTTTTATCCCTCTAATTATGGCATGAAAAAAGTTACCATTAACCACATAATAATTATTATAACTATGATTTAATTTCAGTTGTGGATAATGCTCATTATTCTTCACTTCTCCAAGATAAAAAGATCCCACCATAATTATCCCTAGAAAATTTTCTTGAGAAGCCAACAGGCATACCAAATAGGAATTCATATAGAATTTAGTGCCCTGGAGGACATTCTTGAGATGATCATGGAGGTTTTCACTTATGATAGTGGCCCAATCAATCTTCCTATCATAAAAAATACATAACATAAATTGGACCATCCATGGGTAGAAGTATTTAGCACTACGATAGCCATAAACCCTTCTTAGGAGTGTAATCTAACCCTTAATATCCTCCTTAAATTTTCTCCAGGGCTATCTTTTGTGGTTTGAGAAACATTTGGGTATTAATTAGATTAAGGCAACTTCATTCTTTTCAAAGTAACCCACTACCTTCTTCATATCCATGACATCATACTTAAGGGAAGTAGGGATTTTGAATACCCTCTCAATCATGTGTAAACTAATATCAAGGACAACCTCTCCACATGCTCCTAGTATTCTGCTATGCTTTTGGTCATAGTATTGAGCATCTAGGTCAAGACAAGCTTAGGTGATTACACTATCATTGGGAAGGAAATTGATTCCACTAGATTGATTTAGCAAAACAATTGACTTTAATAGACCTTGTTTCTTCATTATTGATTCTCATATTAAATTCATCCAAGTCTATATGTCCTAGGTCAGTGTCTCTTCTTTCTGCATATGGAGAGAACACCTTTGAAGGAGGGTGATAACTTTTGTATTGATACTTCTTTATGCTCCTTTTGGAATACTTCTTGCATATGAAAACACCATACATTATGAAATTTTAATAAAAAGGGCTAAAGAGGAGAAAAAAATCCCTTAACAAGCTTTGAAGTCAAGTTAATTCAAATGAATTATAATGCAAGAATCTATAAGAACCATACTTAAAGTAAACATTTTATTTATTGGGGATCGAGCCTCGAGAATAAGTCCTATTTCTTGCTAAAAGAACTGGAAGAAATATAAATGAATTACAAGCACTAATTTTAAAGCTAATATGCTCATACTATTCTTTTTTTGGTGTCAGGAGTTGGGCTTACCACTTACTCCTTATCAATTGTTAAGTGTAATCATTAAGGAAAACACCCGTTGATTAAATATGATAATTTCATTTTAACAAATGTATTTTCATTGGTGGTTAGGGTTCAGGCATGATGCTTACCTTTTTCTTTGAAAGATCTTAAATGCTAAGGGGTACACCTGATTACTAGAATTCGACAATACTTCAACATTTTTAATTGAATGTCAGGGATTGGGGATCAAGAAGAACACTTATTTTACCTCTTTTATTTGGTGATTGGTAGAGTGAAATCTTGACAACTAGTACTCAAAAATCTTAGGTTTTGTCACTTTAATGCTTATCTTCCATAATTGGGAGTCAGATATGATGCTTAAGTTTTACCTCAAAATGAAGATATGACTTAGACAAAACACCCAAGATCCAATTTCAAGAACACTTAGATTTTTTTCTCAAGATTTATTCGGGTATGTGTAGGATCATCATGGAAAAAACAGGCCCTTAAGTGGCAATAAAAAGATAAAAAAATAGAGTTAGACAACTTGACGTAAAAATTTGAATAAGTTATCTATATTATTTCAAAAAAATGTAAAAATAGAATCTGTAGCAAATTGAATGTAGTTTCTAAACTACTAGACCTTTATTTAAAAAAATAAAATCTATTTGGTGAAAATTTGAAATTTCAATGCAGTAGTATTTAAATTTCAGGGTAAAAATAAGAAGTAGGTGTCTGTCTGACCACCCTAACCACAATAAAATGATAATATTTTTTTATAAGCTTTTAGATATAAGTAGAGGACTCATGTCCCGATGTGATGCATATTTTTTTATAAATTTTTTCCAAGTAAATAATTAATTATGATTTTTTTATTACAAATTTTAAAACATATAAAAGCGCGTCTGTCTAACCACCTTAACTTGGTCAAAAATTCATGAAATTCAATTTTTTTTTTTAATACTATAGTATGCGAAGCATAGAATGTGATGCATGTTTCAGATTGAAAAAATGTGATACTGTTTGAAAGTTACAGATGTTTTTCAATCAGCCTATCAATCAAGACTTTATTCGTAATTCTAATAGAAAATGAATAATAATTATTTATTAAATTCAAAGTAAAGCATAATTTATATTGGTGGAAAGCTTAGAATCTCCCCTAAAAACCCTTTTCGTTTCATCAATTTTAGGTAAAAAAAAAGTCGTCAGCCACATGGGCCATCATATGGCTTACATATCACCACTTTTTGGCCCATCATGATCCTGCACATACCCATTCATTTAAGCATTAACAATTGGGGGTCGAGATTTTTACCTAACTCTTATTTTGTAGAAAAAATAGGAGGGATGTGATATCTCTGAAGTTTGAATTCCAAAGTGCTTTAGGAGTTTAATTTTACTAAGTATTTTAATGATCAGAATTTGAGGTTTAAGTATGACACTTAATCCATTTCACTTTACTTAATAATGAATACTCATCATGATAAAAAACTGATACTCGAAAAACATAGAGTCCTCAAATTTCTAAACCATGAGTAGTTGTTGGGGAAGAGTAAATTTCTACCTATAAAAGCATAGAAATGAGAAGACCTAGGGCTTGATAAGATGATGTCATAAAATTCCTCAATGGGCATGCCAAGGTAAAACTCATTTTGACAAGGAAAAAAAACCAAAATAACAAATGAAATAAAATTAAAAAAAAAAAAACAAAGAATGAAAACAAAAATTATAAGTGTCAAATCAACACACACACAAAAAACACATGCCAATAATCAAAATAACCAAAAATTGAAATGGGGTTTCAAATATTGTGTTTGTGGTCTACCTGGTTATCAACATGACAACACAAGGAAACAACGAGTAGATGTCGAGGGAAACAACGAGTAGATGTTTGATGTCTACGAGCAGGAAAAAGCACAAAATAAGGAAGAGAAAAACACTAGTGCCATGATGCAATGAGAAAATTCAAGAGTCGAGTATGGAGAGGGGTTATAGAAATCCCTACTAGGGCTTCAAATGGGTTGTAAATATCAACCTATATTTCTTAAATTGATGAATGATTAACAAAAACCCTTCAATTTCTCTCTTAAACTGATTGGACAACTACCATTAATTTCTCATTAAATGCAATACAATAAAATTAAATGCTCTGACATGCAGGAAGAATGAGGTGAGAAGACATCACTATCATCAATCTTTCTAGATTAGGAATACATGAAAAGTATCCCAACAAGTGAAAACCCAAAATAGTGAAGTGGTGAAAGAAAATGGGAAACAACGAGTAGATGTCGAGGGTTAGGCCTGACAAGGATGCCATGCCAAAGTTGAAGATCCTATAATCCTGACAAGTGACCAAAACATAAAGGGGAAAGAATAAGGAAGAAAGGAAAGGAGAAGGAAGGGAGGGGTAAGAGAGGGAAAAAAAGGGAAGAAGAAAAAGAAAAAAAGAGAGGAAAAAAGGAAGGAAGAAAAAGGAAGCAAAAAGGGGGTCCCCATTTTATCAAAAAAAAAAATGGGGCATTTGGGTGTAAGGCGCAATTTTCACTAGCAATGTAATAAAGGTGACTTGTGGACATGCATATTTTTTTTTTCCACATTTGGATGCCTATAATGTGATGTTAAAAGACAATGATATGGACAAATGAGTGACTATTGAACTTCTCCAAGTGAGAGATTGAAAAGAGGAAATAGGTGTCTCTTGGTATTCCATCATTTAATGAATTTAATTTAATGTTTAATTTCCATTTTTGGGCACCCAAGTTGGATGGAAATTATTGGAGCTAAAACTAGTGTCCTTTGATATTCCAAGAAGGTAATCCAAGAGCTTAAGAAGTTTGGATTAAATATTCATATTTGGGAACCATTTCTTGGGCTTAAGACCCCTTCACAAGTCTACGGAATCAACTCCTTGGATGTAGAAGTTATGAGGAATAGTTGAATTTAGCATTACTCTATAGGAACACGGACAAGTTGAGGCATAAAGAGATTGTTCACAAGTACATAGGTGTTGCCATGTTGGAGGAAAAGAGGATAATACAAAATTGAATTTATTATAATCTCACTTATTTGAAGATAATGCATACTTTATCTAGATCTTCTTTGTGGAGTTTTCTTCCAACAAGGGTTTCTCCATGTAAATCCTATATTATGTGGTGTCTTTATGTTGTTTATTTGTGCCTCTTTTCTACTATATTGTGATGATGTTATTATTTATTTATTTATGTTATAACTTCACATAAGATAGTGTTGATAAGAATGATATGTTGGTATATTTCTAGTATCATAAAGAAGGTGGATCTAATTATGATAATTCCATATTAAGGAAACTTAATTTCAGATTTTTATATAAATTTCATATTTTGATATTGTATTAGTCAAAGCCTTGTATCTTATTCATTGAAGTACTATTTGGATAGATGTTGAATTTCCCAATAATTTGTACTAGAGCTTATATTTTTCCCATTAATTTGAAGTATTGACAACTCTAAGACATTCGCCCAAGTGTATCCAAGATGGACTCATTTCTCCTTGTATTTCATTTGTTTCATCTAAGAGATTGCTAGTGCATTAGATGGATTTAAAAAAAATGTTTTCAAATGGTGATCTTCATGAGGAGATCTATGTGGAATAGCCTCCAATTTTTTCTAGGAATATTAACTTGTTTGTAGGTTAGTCATTCTTTGTATGGTCTCATGAAAGCCCCTAGATATTGGTATCATAATATTGATAATTTCTTGCTTGTATCTAGCTTTACTTGTTGTCATTCAAATAACATCATAGCATCCAAAGACATGGATATGAAAATTTGATACTAGTCTTGTATGTTGACGATTTGATACTTACTATTAAAGCCTCATCTATGATTTAGTATATTTAGCATAATTTTATGACACAGTTTGACATGAAAAATACTGTTCATCTACACTTCTTCCTTGTTCTTCAAGTTATTTAGTTTACTAAGGGTATTTTTAAATACTAGTAAAATTATTTCATTGACTTTCTTCATCAATTTTGTATGAGTGATTGTAATCCCATGTCTACACCATTCTAGTTTGGTGTCACTTTCATTACCAATTCCAAAACACTTAGGGTTGATACTACTTTGTATAGGGTATTAGTTGGTAGTCTTTTGTATTTGAGACACACTTATGTAAATGTCACCATCACTACTGGGCTTGTCTCCTAATTTTCACATGACCCTTTTAGAGTGATTACAAGGAAAAATGGTATATTCATGGTACCACACATTTTGAAATTGGTACACACTATGGGCTTCATAGATAGTAGGCTACACCAACTCAAATTAGGTAGGAAATGTTGAATCATTAAAGTCCACTTTCAAGTTTGTTTCATATCTTGGTTCTAGTTTAGTTCCATGGTATTGCAAGAAGAAAAACATGATTATATTAGCATCCATTGATGTTGTGTATCAAGGAGTAGTTCATTCTATTCAAGAGGCATTGTGGCTTCAAAAACTTATGACAATGTTTGGTATTCCACCTGATCATCCTACTATAATTTGGTGTGATAAAAAATTATCATTTATATTTCATGCAATCCATTAGAGTATCAATAGACAAAGCACATTTAGATTCATATACATTTCAATTAGTAGCTTATACATGATGGCATTCTATCCTTAGAGTATTTGTGTATTAAGGATCAGGTTGTATACATATTCAATAAAACTTTATCATCATCTACCTATCTTTTTTTAAATAAATTTCTTGGGTTGAAGGACGTTATCCTTTGGGGGTCTTGAGTCCTCCTTCATTTATATATAGTTATCTTTTTTAGAAAGAAGTTTGTTCCCACTAGGTTTTCTCCTTTACTTCATTTGTGAGAGAATTTTATTTTGTACATTAGTACCTTATCAAACCTTGTTTCCAAGACTCATATTTGAGTGACTTAATCCATAACTATCACTTAAGGGTGGGGTTTGTTAGTGTAAAAATATTATTTTCCAACTATTTATCTTTTATCTAGTTCCTACATCTAGTAGTCCTATTCACACTAGTATAAATTCACTTAGTGTTTTAGTTGTCTAACTTCATAGACACTTGAAATGTTCCCTCACACTTTTCCCAAGTATTTTACATGTCTTAGATAGTGATATTTTTAGTGTCTAATATTCACCAATTGGATAACACTTAAAATTGTGGATTCAAAATTTGGCTAAAAGTACAAGTTATATGGTGACCTAAATTGCCATTTAAAAAAGAAAAAATTATTTCAATCCTGGTTAAATCACCAAAACAATTATTTTATTAAATTGTAAACTCCAAAATTTGCCACATATTTGATACCTAATTATATCAAATTCACCCAATGTTATAAGTTACAATAGAAAATGAAATTAATTACCCAATATCATTATATACTTATCGATTACTTTAGGGACATATCACCAATTTTTAATCACCAAAATTAATTTTATTTATATAAGTTGTGGTTATATTTCATGAGTTAAAATGTACCCATAGAGCTCCAATTCCCATTTAGACCAAAATTATATTTAGGTCATTGATATGTGATGAGGTATAAATAACCTCATAATTATAATAAGCTAAAAACCCTTCATTGTTCTTACTAATCACTTTAGCCCTACTAATTGTTTATTTTTGGGATCAATAATTGTTTACTTTTTATAAAATGATGTATAAATCTTATTTCTTAAATTGGTTGAAATTAGTTGACTAACACTGACATAATGGTATAGACTTTGTCACTGTACAAGATATTATGCATGACCAACACATGGAGTGGACTTTCGGTTGAAGTTAAAAGCTCCAAAAGTCTAGGTGCCAGAAATCTAGGCGTGCATAGTGGAATGCTTCCCTTTAATGCTTTCTGATAAATTTGTTTTTAAAAAATTTGCGGCTCCACTCCGAGCCTTTAAAATGTTTTATGTAATGGACATTAGTCAATTGGTTAGTTGAAATTCTATTTTTAAAGACTTTTTTAGTGGTGATCTTCCACCATCTGAAATTTAGGATTTTGTTAGTAGTATGGTATATATATGTAACTACCAAAAACAATGCATAGGTGATATTGTTATGTTGTTATGATATGTTTTGAACACTGTTTAGCCATGGACCTTCTATGTTACACTCTATAATATTAATAAATAATATTGCCAGTCTTATTCTGAATCACTTGTTTTGAGTAATGAGAGTATCTTGGATGGATTTACTTTTAAGATGCATAAGTACATGTGATATGAATTAATCGTAGGAACACCTGAGAGTTGGCCACTTGAGGGATCACGTAGAATAGATAAGTATGCTTCTTATTGATGTTGTTATTTCCATTTTGTACATGTTAAATCTGGATGAATCGTATTTTGTGTCAAGTCATGTATTCCTACAGGTCATAGCTTTGTTTACAATCTTTAAATTATGTTTAATTTTAAGTTTAAGAGCATCCACTCCTATTGTTTATTACAAGTTGTTTATAATTTCAATTGATAGTTAGTCATTAGTTGTTACTTGTCTTCAATTTAATTTTGCATCTTAACTACAACATTTAATTCTTACTTAATTTCATGCTTTCTAGTTTAAAATTTTTATGCTTTCTAGATTAACAATTTCATGATCTCTAGCTTAACAATTTCATGCTTTCTAGTTAAAAAAATTTCACACTTCTTAGTTTAATGTCTGTTTTCAAAAATTCAAAAAATCTAGGAGAGATGGCCAAGTTATCCCCTATTGCATACAACCTTTGAACATTGTCCGATTGACATAATTGATGTATCTCTAACTAAAGTGTTAGGACCTAACGACAACCTGCCACTTTTTGGCACCGTTGTCGGGGAGATTTATTTTCTAGTGTTATAGGAGATTGCTTGAATACTTATTTTACAAATAAAAATATAGTTTCCAGACTTCTTTTTCTACATGGTCAGAAAATGAGGTCCAAATGAAAGATTTATACCAAAAGCACCCCCAAAAGATGTTCCAACCACAAGTAGGGAGGTAGAAGTCTCAACTGAAGAACTTATTGAAGAATTGATTGAGTTGGATCAATCTGAGACTTCCCACTATACCCTAGAACCTCAGCCATTAGAGAAAACCTTTGTCGAGGATAGTATTCCTTTCCACATTCTAGAACCTCAACCATTAGAGAAAACCTTTTAAGAGGAACACATTCCTTTCAATGTCATGGGTGACAGTAGAAATGGTGTTGACCCAAGATTGAGAGCACAAACATTTACCTATCCTCTTTCTCTCGACCAAGATGATGATATGCCAATGGAAAATATTTCACCATCCCACTTACCAACCTTCAAATGTTTATCCTCTGAAGAGCCTAACCAGTTCCTTTTTAATTTTAAAGTTTTGTGTCAGACATATGACTACAAAAATGATAATAAAAAATTAAAGCTCTTCCCCTCCACTCTGAAGGACACTCTAATGCGTTGGTTTGTAGGATTAGCTTCGGGGTCGATATCCACCTAGGATGTTATGGAGACTACCTTTCTAGTCAAATACCAAAGTTAATATAGAGTTAGTGATAGCTTAGAAGATTACCTGGATAGCTTCATCTTCTTATCTAAACTATGTGGTGAAGAAGCCATAAGTCTAGAAATTCTAAAGACCATATTTCTCAAAGGACTTGATAAATATGCTAGGAGGAGTCTAGATTTAATGGAAAAAGGAGATGTATCCCAACTTGGACTCGATGATATCACCGACTTATTCCAGAACTTCTCCTGTACTTGAGGAGGTATTTGTAAAACTATACTTTTTAGAGGTTCTAATGAAATAGGTAAACTGCGTGAGGAAATAGAAAATCTCAAAACTAACATTCTTGTTTAGTTAAACACTGCATTGGATAGAATATAGGACAAAACACGTAATCCTAAGACCTTATCTATCTATTATCCTAGATGTCGAAAAAAACATCTCTTAAGAGAATGTCCTTTGGATAAAATTTTCGTTTGCTAAGTTTGTGAGAAGAGTTATGCCATTGATCGATGTGAGATCCTAAATGCAATCAAGAATTCTAAGAAAAGGACATCTCGTGTTGATGAAGAGGTCAATTTTGTGAATGAATGAGTTAGAGGGAATTCATCTTATGGTCAGAATTCAAATCCCACTTGGTGACCTCCAAACAATTGGAATAAAAATTAATGGGAAACAACATGGCATTCAAAAACACCTAATTGGGGATCTTACCCTTGGGGACCAGGGTATGTGCAGGATCATGATGGGCCAAAAAGTGGTGATATGTGATATGATGGCCCATGTGGCTGATGACTTTTTTTTACCCAAAATTGATGAAATGAAAAGGGTTTTTAAAGGAGATTCTCAAATTTCCACCAATATAAATTATGTTTTACTTTTAATTTAATAAATAATTATTATTCATTTTCTATTTGAATTACGACTAAAGTCCTAATTGATAGGCTGATTGAAAAATATCTATAGCTTTCAAATGGTAGATCATATTTTTTGAATCCAAAACATGTGTCACATTCTATGCTTTGTATACTATAGGATTAAAACAAATGAATTTCACATGAAGTTTTGACCAAGTTAAGGTGGTCAGACATACAATTTTTTATATTTTTTAAAAGTTGTAATAAAAAAATCATAATTAATTATTACGGGGAAAAAATTACAAAAAAAATGCATCACATTGGGACATGAGTCCTCTACTCATATCTAAAATATTATAAAAAAATATTATCATTTTATTGTGGTTAGGGTGGTCAGACAAGCACCTACTTCTTATTTTTTCCTTAAAATTTAAGTACTACTATACTGAAATTTCAAAATTTCACCAAATAGATTTAAAAAATAAAAACCTGGTAGTTTAGAAACTACATTCAATTTTCTACAAATTCTATTTTCATATTTTTAAAATAATATAAATAACTTATTCAAACTTTTACGTCAAGTTTCCTAATTCTAATTTTCTGAATTTTCATCATCACTTAAGGGCCTATTTTTTCCATGATGATCTTGCACATACCCACTACATGAGTGAGAAAAATAGTCTTAAGGGAACCCTTAATGGTAGAACCATACTCAACAACAATAGTATCCTCCACAAAATCCTATGCCTCAATGGAATCAACCTCAAAATCAATTTTATAATGAGCCAAGGAGGATGCCTAATCCATAGTAGAACCTTTTACCAACTCCTCAAAATCCTCAACAAAATGAGGAGGTCAACCAAACACAACTCCCAACACAACCTGTTCTTAATCTAAAGAATAATTGTAAAAAAAACCCAGTGTATTCGACTAAACATGAAAACGTGACTAGAATTAATGCTATCCATTGTGGAAACCTACAGCTGACTCTAGTAGCCTACCATAGTTGAGATCCTAGAAAAACCAAATGAAGAACCTACTGAAAAGACTGAGACACCTTGCATACCTTTAGAGAAAAACCCAACTAGTAATCAAGATAAGCCTCCTCCACAATCCTCATCTAGAACTTTCAAGGTACCTCAAGAAGAGGATGGACAACGTCCACTAGATATTTTAAAGAAAGACTCCACATTGAAAGAGAAAACTCACGTGCCTTTTTCAAAGTGTCTCAAACCAACTACCTTGAATAACCCTTCGAGACCTTATCTAGCGAAACCACACTCATACAAGAAATTAAGCAACTTCAAATCAAGGTTCCTTTGCTATAGGCGATTAAGAAAATTTTCTATTTTTTTTTCTATTTTTTGGTTCTACACCTTGCAAAATTTTAGGCATAAAATGTTTTGAGATGGGAGTTGTTCATGGGCTCCTACAGAGGCTCATCTTTTGGTGTTGATAACTGATATGCCCTTGATTTATAGCTTGTCGTGATGATGAAAGGTCCCAACTAGTTGGGCTCAAATTTTCCTTTGCTTTCTGGGTTTGGTACATTCTTTTGGTTCTCCTTTAGCACAAGTTTGTCGATTTGGAAGGTCCGCCTCCTGACCCCCTTTTTGTAACTCCACTTGAGTCATTTCTGATACACCTCTAGATAGTTTAGGGCATCCATGCCTTGTTCATCCAATAACTCCATCTCATTCAGTCGTGAGACCCGATATTCTTCATTTGTGATGAGATTTTGCAGTGATATCCTCAAGAATGGGAGATCAATCTTGATAAGGAGGATGGCTTTTGATATGTAGACTAGGGAGAATGGTGTGGCACTTGTGGGTGTGCGGATGCTAGTACAGTAGGCCGATAAGGCGATATTTAGTTGCAGATGCCAATCACGACCCACGTCATTGACTGTTTTCTTAACAATTTTCAAGATGGTTTTATTAGTCGCTTCTACTTGGTCATTGCCTTGGGGGTAATACAAATTTGAAAAGCTATGTTGGATTTTGAATTTTTCACATCAGTCGTGAACGTTTTGATTTTTGAAGTCCCATTATCAAAGATAATGGCTTGAGGGACACCATATCAACATATGAGGTAGTTCAGGATGAACTTTGATATCTTCTTTCTAGTTATGTAGGTCATAGGAATGGCCTCGACCCACTTTGTAAAGTACTTCGTTGCAGTGATGAAGAATTTGTGGCCATTGGATGAGGTGGGGGTGATTTTTCCGATAAGATCGAGCCCCCACTATGAAAAGGGCCATGGTGTAACAATGGGATGGAGCTCCTGAGCTGGTATATGGATAAGGTCCCCATGTTGTTGGAATTGTAAGCATTTTTTGACAAAGTCAAGCGCTTGTCTTTCCATCGTGCACCAATAGTATCTGGTCCTTAGAAACTTCTTATCTAGGGTCATACTACTCGAGTGTGAACCAAAAATACCGTTGTGTACCTCAGTTAGAGCAGTCAAGGCTTCCTCAACATTTAGGCAACACAATAGGGTTCCTTCAATACTCCTACCATAAAGGGTTTATCTTAGGATGACAAAGTGGGCTGAATTCTTGATAAAGGCTCTTTTAAGGTTCGGGGTTATATCAGCGAGCAAGAATCTTATTCTCAAGTATGTGTAAATGTCATGATACAAAGGATTAGCAGGACCAATGAGTTCACACACAAATTCAGATTTAGGTACCTCAAATGCTGGTACGAGAAGCTACTCTACAAGGAATTCCTATTTTGGGATGTTGTGCAGGATTTCAAAGAGTGATCCAATTGTAGCCATTGTGTTTGTTGCTCTGGTTTTTTCTCTGGGTAGTTTTCCAAATGAAATATCGATGAATGACTCTTTGAGGCTCTCTACCAATTTCTTGTATGGGGTTAGCTTGTCATCCTTTGTCTGATATTCATTATTGACTTGATTTATTATGAGTTGAGAGTCTCCATATACCTTAAGTTCCATGATCTTCCATTGAACCATAATCCTTATCCCTAAGACAAGAGCCTCATACTCTGCTATATTATTCATGCATGGGAATGAAAAATTGTAAGATTTGGGTATGCAGTCTCTTTGGAGAGTAATGAAGAAAATTCTTGCTCCTGACCCATGTTGTGTGTAGGATCCATCAAAATACATCTTCCAGTGGTCTGCTATATTTACATTGAAGATGGATTCGTCAAGAAACTCTCAAATGAGTGGGTTTTCTACATATATAGGGGTCTCTACCAGTTGATCTGTAATCACTTGTCCCTTGATGGCCTTGCACTCTACATATTCAATGTCATGTTCTGTTAATATCATGACCCACTTGGATGTTCATCCTATGAGAGTGCCTTTAGAGAGTAGGTACTTAAGTGGATCCATTTTAGCAATGAGCTTAATCTGCTGTGCCAACATGTAGTGTCTAAAATTTTGAGCTGCAAACACAACTGCTAGGCAAGATTTTTCTATTGGTCTGTAGTTTAGCTCATGCCATACCATTGCCCTGCTGATGTAGTATATTGCTCTTTCTCTTCCATTTTCATCATGTTGGGCTAAGAGTGCGTCGAGAGCTTCCACTATTACTACTATGTATAGGATCAATGGTTTCCCTAGAATTGGCAGCATTAGCACTGGTGGCATAAGTAGATATTCTTTGATTTTTCTAAACACCTCATCATACTTGTCGTCCCACTTGTATGTTATCCCCTTGTGGAGTAGATGAGAATATGGGATATGTTTGTCCGCTAGTTGTGGTATGAATCTACAGATGGACTAGAGCCTGCCTTATAGACCTCTCAATTGCTTTAGTGTCCTAGGTGCTTCCATATCGAGGATCACTTTGAATTTGGATGGATCTACCTCTATTCCTCTCTTTGACACTATATATCCCAGGAGCTTTCCTGATTGCACCTCGAAGATGCACTTCTTTGGGTTGAGTCTAACCTTGTATTTTTCCAATCTAACAAAGATGGAGCTCAAAGTTGCTATGTGGTCCCTTATTTTTCTTGATTTAGCCATAATGTCATGCACATAATCTTCCCAAGTTTTATGGATTGTGTCATGAAAGATCAGTGCCATGGATCTTTGATAGGTTTCCCCTACATTTTTTAGCCCAAATGGCATCATGTTCCAGTAATAGGTGCCCCAAAAGTATGTGAATGATGTCTTGTGTTGATCTTCCTTTGTTATCATAATTTGGTTGTAGCCTGAGAAACCATCCATCAGTGATAGCATCTCATGTTCAATCGTCATATCCACTATCATGTTGATGTTTAGTAGCGAAAATTCATCCTTGGGACATGATTTGTTTAAGTCTCAAAAATTGGTGTAGATGCGGATGCCCCCATTTGGTTTCAAAATAGGTACAATATTTGACACCCATTTAGGATAGTCAATCGGGCATATGAATCTTGCATCCAAGAGCTTCTACAATTCTACTTTGACTAACAAGGCTATTTGGGGGTTTATCTTTCTTATCTTTTTTCATACGGGCTTTGCCCCTGGGTACACAACTAAATAATGACCTACCACCTCGGGATCAAGACTCGACATGTTTGTATAAGTCCATGCTAAGTTCACCATTCTTTCTCTTAGGAATGTCGCTAAGAGTTATTTCTCTTCCATGAGAAGTGATTCAACATAGAACATGATATGGGGTGTTGCTTCTATTCCAAAATTAATGGGGTTACATTGTTCTGCTAGAACTACTGATTTTTCTTGATAAGTGTAGTGAGGGGAAGATTGAATCCTTCATCCTTCGGTGCCTTAGAGAGGTTTTCACTATTGGATGCATCCTTTATTTTTACTATTTTATGGTTAGAGAGAGCCACATTGTGGTTTTCACTCAAAGACCTTGAACTTATTCTCATTCTTTTTCTTTTGCGATTGAAGGACTCAATCGTCTCCCCGTAATATGCCTGTGTCTAGTGTGATGTCAAATCTAGCCTTATAATCTCCATACAGTACTGTATCGCTTAGTCCCATGAATTTCAAGAGTGTCTCATCCTTTTTGAATGTGTCTAGAATAGGTGGTCCTCATTGGTCATAATCGATGAGTTAGGGGTAGACTAGATTTATCTTGTGGGTTTGGTGGTTTGACTCAAAAGACGATGTACTAATCATAAGGAGGAGTGTTCAAAAAGTATGGGTAGGCCTATTATGGTGTCCTCATTGTCACTACTACTACAGACATTGGTCACGTCAAAGGTGAAGTTTTCTAAGGGTAGACCTATGCATACTAGTAACTGGAGGGCAGCTGTCGATAGCTGAGGGGGAGTCCTGACTGCTCTAAAAGGGGAAACTCTACCACAAATGGTTATACTCGGAGGGGTACATTCCAGGCCAAGATTCCTCATACACCTTTTAGGAATAATTGGTTCCAATTGGCCATCGTTTTTCTTTCTAAGACTTCCATTTCTATTATAGCCCATCCCAAGCATCATTTGTAGTCCTTTGCTTCTTTCATCCATAGGAAGGTTGGGTGCGGCCCTTTAGTCTTGGTATAATGAGCTTGAAGTGTCTCCTTCATCTACAATCTCTCGACTTAGATCTCCCCAACATCAAAATCTAGAGGAGTCTTCCCTAAAAGTGTGGGTAGGCATTTCAACTGGTTGGGGTTGTCCATGTGACCTAGGAGATTGAGGTAACTCTCCTATGAAAAAAGCATTCTTCTTCATTTTATATTTCCCACACCCATTTTCTTGGATCATAAGCTTGATGTCAGATATGCGGTGGATGGAGGGTGTCTCTATCGCAGAAGTGGAGGTGAGGTTAGATGGATCTATATAGGGAGTGGAGGGGCCTTCATCATTCTTTGGAACTTGGGGAACTTTGTAGAACTTGGCTTCCAGATTCTTGTGATAGCAAAGGGTTCAGGATCACCATGAATTGTGACCTCTTCACTTTGGTATGCAAATTTGATGCATTGGTGGAATGTTGAGGCGACTACCTTCATCCCATGGATCCATGGTCATCCTAGGAGGATATTGTAGGGAAAATCAAGGTTGAGAACCTAACATATGGTTTCCATAGTGGCTGGACCTAATTGGATTAGAAGTTTGATAGTGCCTTGAGATACTCTTTCTTGGTCATCATATGCTCTGATGGTAATGCCATTATCTTTGTCAATGGAGTCTTCTGAGATACCCAAGTTCTTTATAAGTTTGAGTGAACAAATATTGAAGCCCACACCTCCATCTACCAATACCCTTTTGACCTTAATTCTGTGCACCAAGACTTGAAGGTGAAGTGCACAGTTGTGAGATGGCTGGGCGAGGAAGTCCTGATCGAAAAAGGTGAGGAGATTTGGAGTGATGATGTTACCGACCATAGCTTGGAATTTCTCTTTATCAAGGTTGGCAGAGATGCTATATGAGGCCAATTCTTCCTCCACGATTTCTTTGTGGGCATGTGAAATCTTCAATACATCCATGATGGAGATTTGAGCAGGTGTTCTCTTTAATTGGTCTAGGATGTTGTAACCATTAGGGACATATTTCTGATTGATCTTAGATGGCTGTGATGCCCTGACAATGGTGACCTTTCCACCACATGTAGTGACTCCACAATCAGTGTTGTCTCCCTTAAAGCTAACAATAATGACCAATTCGTCAAGGAATGCGACAACTCCTTCATATACATGGTTCACTTTGCTAGACGTTTTCTTACCTTTATCATTTCCTTGATTGTGGTTGGGCATCAAATTCATGTATATTTTCAGATCTTGGTTACTAGTTGGTTATTCAACATTTATGACCTTATCCTCAATGAGATCTTGGATGATGTTTCTCAATTTCATGCAATTGGTAGTCTTATGCCCCTTGAGCTTATGATAATCACAAAAGAGATTTTCGTTGTACCAAGGTTGTTTTGTCATGGGTTCTGCATACTTCTCAAAATTGGAGATTCTAATGAGGTTCTCATTGACCAACTTTTTCATGATAGATTTGATTGACTCCCCAAGGGCTATGAACTTTCGCTTGGGGGGGTAATTGTTTCGGGGAGGTGGTCCTTGGTTTTTCAGGTTATTGATTTGATTGTTTGGAGGTGGTGGTTGTGGTGCTACCACATTGGTTTGCACATTGTTATAGTTGTTATTCTGTGGTCAATGATGTGTTTGATTATTTTTGTTTGGAGCACTCATGATGACCTTGGCATCGAACACTCCATTATTGGTGAAATTCCTATTTTTCGCCCATGTGTGAGGTTTATCATTATAACTGGTGGATGGGAAACTATCTTGATGTGTAGGATATCTAGGAGTGCTCCCTCTTATAGTAAGGGCCCTCTCGATGTTGAGTGCCTTAGGGATCAGTTGGTCGTATGTAATGATACACTGCATCTTTAGATAAAATGGCAAGTTTTCACCTAGATTAGCTATGATAGTGCAAACTTGTTTCTCCTCTAGCATGGTCCACTTGCTTCGATTGGCCTTGGATTGCCATAATTGCAAGGAGGTGAATAACTCCTTCCCTTGTTTGAGTGCCAATAATTCCTCGAGACTGACATTCATGCCCATGTTGAGTGCATAGCATCTATGATTTCTTGGAATGTTATGATGTCTATGGGTAGACGAGAGAACCACTCCATGGTGGGACCATTCAGGCTCTGTGGAAATAGTCACATTAGATACGTATGATCGTTTGCGACTTCCATGCAATATACTTGTAACTCCCTGATGTGATTTTCAGGGTTTCCCATCCCATTATATTTGTCCAATTTGAGGATTTCGAATCCCTTCAGGAATGGTACCATTTTAAGGCTCCTATCAAAAGGATAGGGATACAGATTGTCGGGTGTCCTTGTTGTTTTTTTCCTTGAAGATCTAACACTTGTTGTGAGAGCAGCTTGATTTGTGTTGTTACATGATTTTACGAATCAGGGGGTGGGATGAACGTGTTTTGAGGTTTTTGTGGTGTTTGATTGACAAGTGGGGTGTTGATGGGCGTTTGGTGCAAGATTTTTTGTGTGATTAATGCCTACTGATATGCCTACATTTGTTGTACCAATAACACTTGTTGTTGGTCCTGTTGTTGTTGTTTTTGAAATAGAGCTTGTTGTTGGTCTTGTTGTTGTTGTTCCAACAAAGCTTGTTGTTGGTCTTATTGTTGTTGTTCCAAAAAATCTTGTTGTTTGTCTAGTTGTTGTTGCACCAACAAATATTGTTGTTGGGCTTGTTGTCATGCCTGAAAATCTTGCAGGGCTTATTGATATGCTTGTTGATGGATTGCTTGCAATTGTGCCTAGTATTGTGCTTGCGTCTACTGAGCTTGGTGTTGGGCTTGAGCTTGAGCCTGTGCTTGTTGGGATACTTGTGAATCTTGTGTGGCTTATGCGGCTTGAGAAACTTGAGTAGCTTGTGTGGCTTGAGCAGCTTGCGTAGCTTGAGCTACCTACTATTGTTGGAGTAAAGCTTGGGCTTGAGCAGCTTGTTGCACCTGTTGTGTAGCTAATTATGCTTGCGCTTGCTGTGCAACTTTTTGATTTTGTTGAAGCACCTTTTGATAGGTATCTTGTTGAACTGCTTGTACCCTAGAGATGAATGAGTTCATCATGTTGACTTTTGGTGGTACTAGCGAAGGATTGGGAATGATTTTGACCATTGTGATGAGCAGGACGATCATGTTGATGATCGGGGTTTGAGTGGTGGATGGTGTGATCAATATGTTTGGTCCTTGAGACACTTGAGGAACGGTGGGTGTTTTGACCATTGGAGTTTCTTGGATGGTTTCCATCTGTTGGTGCGATATCGATGGACAAACAAGAGGTCTTGATATGATGCTTTGATTGCTTTGACTTGGTAGATTGATGGCGGGTAAGGGGGGAAGACCCAACCCAAGAGGTGATACAGATGCTAATGGTAATGGAGGAAATGGTGGTGTATTCCCTTGGAAAAGTGATGATGAGAAGGGATCAAAGACTCCCTCTATTCCAAATAACCCAACTTCTCCATGTGAAATCATGGGGAGAGAGGTTTGTGTATCTAATGGATAGATTGGTGTTGCATGAAATGAGGATGAATTTGTATGATTATGGAATGTAATAAAGATGTAAGGTTGTAATGGATTTATTGGGACAAATTGGTCTGGTTCAGTGCTTGTACCCAACCCTTTTTTGCTCACAATGCAATATTTTTGGAGTTCTTGAAGCATTGTGCTTGCCTTGTTAACAACCGTCGGGGTTGAAGTGATAGATGATGTGATTTGTGGGATGTCTTGAGTGATTATTGGAAGTGATATTGGGGGTATGCTCATAATAGGCCTTTCCACGATAGTACTTACGTCATAGTTAGAAGGGAGTTTGGCCCCTTCTTTCGCTAGCTCAAGTATGTATAGGGAGGGATTGAGTTTCAACATGGCGTTGATGATTCTATGATTCTTAGGATTCTGAACCATTTCAATTATTTCATCTTGTGTCATTCCCAAGTCGTTGTCGGTGACATCATCTTCTTGACCCTCCTCTTGAAGGGTTTGTCATGGTAGAGAGGAGTTTCTTGGAGGATTGCTTGATCCCATAGTAGTTATTTCAGGAGCAGTTTGACTTAGATCACTTGAAGTTGATGTTTCCTTGGTGATTTCCATATTCTTCTTGTGTTGTGATCTTGTTTACACCATAAAAGGGAGATCAATTGATCTCATCTTAGGCACAAAAAGAGAAGAACTAGGATAGATTAAAGATCAAAGTGATGATGGGGATGAGATAAGCGGATGATGGATGATGTGGATGAATGAAACTCTTAAGAAACTTTGAGGGAGATGCTAAAATTTAGGGCTTGATTTGATTTGATTTTGATTGATTTGGATAATTAACTTGTAAACTCTAGGAATTTATGTTATCCTAGGGTAAACTTGTACACAAGAAGATATTTTGACTAAGTGTGTGAAGTCAAACAAGGTGATTTTTGATAATGAACTCCTAGACCCCAAGATGTTGGATTTTTATCAAGAGGTAAAGTTGTTCACAAAGATAATTTGACTAAGTGTGTTAAGTCAAACAAGAAGATTTTCATTTTTCCTAGAAGTTTAGCATGAGGATGTTTTCAAAAATTTCAAGAGTTTTTTGGTGAGATGATGTTTGATTTTGATGGTTGAGGGATAGGTGAGAGTTATGATTTTGATCCTAGACTTGACCTAGATAAAACTCCTTGTTACAAGACCTCCGTTTTGAAAAACATGCCATACTTCTTATGTGAGAAAAGAAAACCTTTGAAAAATATTAGGATTTTACTAATAATAAAACTCATACAAGTCAAGGTTGTTTCTTGAAGCTTTCTTGTAGAAGTTCTAAACCAATATTTCTCTAACTTCAAGAAGTCTTTCAAGACACTCCTCACGAGGTTCAATTGTCTCTTTTCTTTGCTTAATGAGTTTTTTTTATGACAAACAGTTCTTTGATTAAAGGTTTCAAACTAAATGTCTATGTTTCAATTCCTTTTCATTCCACAAGGTCCATTATGTGAAAATCAAGATTTCAAGAGCATAGTTTTCTAGGTTGACTTTAGAGAGAGAAAATTGTGATTAAGTCCAAATACTTAGAAGCCTCTAAGGATGAAATCCATAGGGCAAGCAAGAGCAGTTGAATTCATCAAAGGTATTTGCTTCCTCCAAAGGGTTTGAAATTTCGAAGACCCTCATGAATGTTTGTTTTCAAATGTTTTAAGACCCAAGAAAAGTGTTTTTGATTCCAAGAACATGTACAATCCTAGGATGAAAAGACAATATTTGTTGGGTTCCCACTTGGACAAATCCAATTGTGCATATTCAGTGCGGATGATTAAATGATTGACCACATAGGCTACCCCTTACAGTGCACTCACTTCTCGGGTCAGCCAAGCATCAATACCCATGAATCTCTCATGGCATACTTTTCATCTCTACAACAGAATCACATGTATATGTGGGGCGGCTTCAAAGGACATGACCTTTTGAACCAACAAATAGTTTAGGATTTTCACCTTTCTAAACAAGGGTTTTAATGTGGGCATTCCATTCATGGGGGACCATCCATGTGGTGAGAGACAATTGTTGCCCTTCTCGTCGGAATAATCCTCTTGATTCTCAAACTTTCCTTGAGAATCCACACTTATATACTAGTTGGAAGTCGCTTGTCGTTAGCGTGTTCTCGGTTGGGTCATTCCCTTGGGTGATTATTTTTTCCCATAAGGCAAGGCCTCTATGATAAGAAAAAGAGAGCAATCATATCCTGTAGTTCGATCAACCTTCATTGAAAAACAAAGGGAGAACATTCGCAATATGCCACACTCACACTTGCAAGATTGGTTCAATTTTAATCCCAAATAAAATATGGAGGCAATCACTTACACAACTTAAGATCATCAAAATGACTTTTGATTCTCAAGATCACTATAAAGTGTGAGAGAAGTGCATACGTCCTTTTGATGATTTTACCTTAGGTAAGTAATTACTTAATAAGAAAACACTTGTTCATTTTAAGTCCACAAAGCAATGATTTATTTCTTTTTAGTGCACCAAACTGAAGTATGGAATTTTCCCCTGTTAAATTTTTAATCCTCAAACCAAATCTAGTGAGTTTGTCCTAAAGTTATTTTTAAGCCCTTTGTTGCAAAAAATGATTTTTTTTTGTAATGTTCTTTGTAGAGCCCAAAAGAAATTTTAGTTAACCTAAAAGCATGAAGGTAACAATTTTCCTTTTAAGAGAGATTATGATTTCTCTAAAAGTGTTGAACAAACACTAAAGTGTTAAAAAAAACTTGGTATATTGTGATAATAATGTCATAATGCAACCTTCAACTTCATTTTCCTCCTTGCCCTAACCTTCAAACTCATTAAAACCAGTAAATACAGAGATAGAAAACATGTTAGAAGTTCAAAAAGTCAAAAAATTAAAAGGCACATGTCAAAATAAAACTAATTTGCACTTTTTACTCCAACTTAAAGGTGTTGTTTATGGGTACAATGGAGTTTAGAAACTTCAGCGATGTGATATAGTGTCACTAATTTCTGACAGTGATGCTCTGCAGTGAAACAGAGACCGCGATTGCGACTTTGTTTGAGCAACAACACACATTGAAATTTGAAAAGAAAGTGGCCAAGTTTAGAAATTTGAATTTTTAGGCAAGAAGAGCTCAGCGGCGGAGTTTAGAACTTGAAGCAGTCTGATATTGTGTTGCTTGACAGATAGTAGCTGAGTTTCCTGGAACTTACAAAAAATCAAAAAGGCAAGAAATTTCTTGAAAAAATATGATTAGAACTTGAGATTTTCCCTCCTTCTAGCACTAAAATGTGAACCCCAATCTTATACCTGCACAAACATGAGAAAAAAACACATAGTTAAATCTCTATGCAATTTAGAACAATGATTCCCCATGAAATTCATTAGCAATACTCAAAAATAGGAAAATATGAAGAACAATACAAAAAAGTAAATAAAATCCCAATTAAGCATGTAAATCCTCAATCCCATGGGGGAATTGGTGCCAATTATATGTGGAAATTGGCCCTTTCCCAACTCCTTTGTAAGCCTGATGATGATTTGATGAAGATTTGACTCACTTTTTTGATGAAGAACAAGATGATTTCTTGATAAAACCTGCAATAACCTAGCTATGGTGATGGGAAATTCTCAAGAAAATGGATGAAGTTGCTCTCAATGTGAAGATAATAACTTTTCTCTCAAATTGTGAATGATATTACAATAGAGGAGGTCTCTATTTATAGATTTGAATAATGGAAGATTGAAGGATTTGGGTGAATGTGAGACAAAATACCAACCAATGAGAGAAGACCACTTGCCCATATGTGATTGGAGAAGGAATGAACACATTTTGGTCAATGTGCATGATAAATGTTATAAGATTCAAATTTGAAATTTGAAAGTGACATGTTTAGAGGGAAGGGAAATGGAGTTAATGTCATTTGGCTCAAAGCCAAGGACATGTAAGAGGCATTAAATGCCTTGTTGGAAGTACACATCCCTTTTGGAGGGATTTTTGAATTGGAAGAATATTCCACAAAAAGATGCCCTTTTGAATAGAAATTGATGAATTTATAAATCAAATAAATTGATTTATTGTGCAAGTTGTAAAATCTAGAGGATTGGAGTAATTAGGATTAAATTAATCATGATTTGATTAATTTAATAGGAGATTAGGTGATTTGATAATTTGACTTAGATTTTTGGATTTAAATAAATCAAAGTTATGATGAATAATGATTTTCAATTTAATTAAATAAGGATTGATTTATTTAATTAAAGAGGATGATGTTAGATTAAATCAAATAAAGATTAATTTATTTAATTTTAAGGAGATGACTTTAGAGAGTTAATTAAATAAAGTGAATTATTTAATTAAGAGATAGACATAGGGTTAATTAAACGAGATTGATTAAATTAATTAACATGAGAGGATGACTTAATGAGATAAAATTGATTTATTTAATTAAGAGAAGAAATATGATGAATTTAATCAAATAAAGATTATTTAATTAAATTAATTAGTAAAGGGGGTGATTTTAGGAAGAAACGATGTAAGTAAGATCAGGATCAAGTGTGTAGGATCAACTTGTATATTTTTCATGTCTACAGGTGGTCAAATAAAAAGTAAAAGAATATTGTCATTCAAATTTTTAAATGTCCACCCAAAAAAATCAATATGCAAAAAATGCACTATATTGAGTTTTCTTGGTGGATCCACTCATCTTGAGTGTCTTTAGTGGCTAAACCTTGGGACCGCCATTTTTTCCTATATACCCAAATTGTGCAATCTTTTTCGTTGGGGCATAACGTTTTCCTCAAGTGTCAGATTTGTGAATTCTTATACTCATTGGAAAGGTGATAATGTGTACTTTGTTGTGGTATTAGTCATTTTCCAGAATTTTTTATTTTGATAGTCAAATGCTTTTTGGAAGTTGGATGTTCTCTTTGAGCTTGAAGAGGTCATATCTTGTGCATACAGAGTCAGATTCTAGACTTCTTATAGTCGATGGAAATGTTGTTCAAAGAACTACATAGTGGATCAGGTTTGGAGATGGTTGAGTATAGTCTTTTTATTATTATTTCCATCTAAGATATTTTTGGGATATTTTGACTATGGTGATTTTGTGAACCTATGGCTATTTAGATCTTGGCGATTTGGTGTTGGAGTCAATGTATACTCACATGTACATCTCTAATTACTCTCATATGACATAGTTATTAGTATGTTGTTGGATTTGTATGTTGCATTGTTGTATCTACAAGTTGTGCAGTTTTGTAGGTGGTCTATTCTTATAGGTTGCATTTATGACTTGGATGTGCATTGTCTATGCCAATAGATGCCTCAGTGTTGTTTTAGATTTAGATTGGTGGCTTGGTTTAGTCACTTTTTTTGCTAGTTTTGTGTTCATGTTGAGTAGGAGAGATGGTATTATCAGGTATAGTCATGATTTGAGACCTATGCAGCTGACTATGTGTGACATGGTTAGATTATGTTGCTAGTATATTTGGTGGTGATCATGGTTCTACGGATGTTAATTATGATTTATGGACTTTCACATGGCATGATTGTTTATATAGGTGATTTTTTGGTGGTGTTGGATTTATTCTTGTTTTAGTTTGTGGTGTTGCATCTTCTTAGTTGAGGATCATGGTTTTGGTTTGTCTACATGGAGGATATTGTTATCATTATGTCATGAATACATTGGTTACATGATTTAGTCGGATCTTGTGGTAGTGATGGTTTGGTGGTGTTATATCTTCTTGGTTTGGAGATCATGGTTTGTACTCTTATCTTTGGGAGATCGGTGTTGATTTCTTTGATTGCATTGCATCCATGGAGGATATTTATTTTTAGGATGATTATCATGTTTCCATGGAAGCTCGGTATCATGGTTTAGAGGAAGCTTGTTGTGATTATTTGGATTCACAAATTTGATGGTGGATGATCTTTTGTAGTGTTTGTTGGTGTCATGAATGGACTCTTGGATTATGTTGCTTTTATGTAGTGAGGGTTCTTTGACATCTTGGGTTTCATTGATAAGAGATAGTTATCTTCATGTGTTCTAGAGACTTTGGCATCTTGGTTAGCCAAGGAGGACTCTTTAGTATTTGGTTGATTTTTCATTTGGCATGTGATCCTTATTTGATAGGATGGTTTGGTATTAATTAATGATGTACTCTTGATTCTAAATTAGAGTGTTGGCATGATACAATTGCATGACATGTTAATTAGAGAATATGGTCTTACTTTGAGGAGATGTGAGATCATGATGTCATGATGTGTTCTTGGTTCTCGAGATTGGGACTTTGACTTTGATCATGGTTGGTTCTCTTGGTATTGGGTACATTGATCATTTGATTGGGATCTTCATGATGATTCTTTGTTACATTTGGAGTTTGGCATGGATTGATCGGTTGCTCATGTATTCTTGGATACATAGGTGAGGCTAGAATTTATCTTGTGATTAGAGACATTTGTTGAGACAATTACTCATTCATGAGGTTTCAAAAAGAAGTTTGAGGATCCTACACCTTAGTTGGACATGAGTTCAACATGGACCTAAGAAGATATTGTTCTCAGATGATTCATGATGACTTGGATATCTTGTAGGAGCATTCTTTTTACCCACTCTTGTTCTACTCAGTGGTATGATAGGTATTTTCCATTGTTACTTTTAGATGCTTATGTTTTATGCTTTATATTCTCATGCATATGGATCTTGAGGTATGATTTGGTAGTTCTAGAGGGTTTAGCAGAGGGAATTTAGAATGTTTATCTCCTTATTCTTTGTGAGATTATTCATTTATGTTGGGTTTAGGAGATGTTATTAGGCTTGTTCCCTTGGTTTGGGAATGGGTTTGGTTTGATGATCATTTTGTTGTAAGAATGGAAAGAGGAATACAAGTTTTTTCAATGATTTCAATCAGTCAAATGGCTATCTACTAGTTGTTGTTGACTGTATATGTTGAGGATATTCAAAAAATTGTATAAAAAGAAGATTGTAGGTTGTCAATTGTTGAGGATGTTGGTCTGGTACTTGTGAACTATGTTTTATGTGTTCTGGTTGAGGTTTGTGCTGGAACTCTCAAATTTTGTGAATTTGAAGTGCCCTTTCAAACATTTTTGCCTTTGCACTTTCAGGAGTGCGCCTCATAAATCAGTTTAAGTGACCCACTTTGGAGGGTCAAAATTTGAAGCCTTTTTATTTTTGTGAAAAACCCATTTGCAGACATATTCAATTGACATATGTGAACATGCATTCCAATTTTTAGCTTCCCACAATAATTTTTGATAGGGTTTCAAAAAGTGAAGCTGGAGGGTTTTGGCACTTTTAGGGTTTTGGCACTTTTTTGTTGTTTGAAAATGTTTAGTTTTGCAAAGTAACATCACGTTTGAGTTTGTATTTTGCAACTAGTTGATCGTCAAGAGAAACTGATTATGTTCTACATTATCCATACCTAGATGAGCTCGTATGCCAATTTTCAAAGTCTCATGAGCTAATTTGCTATTTTTACCAAGGCAAAACCAAATGCAACTTATTTAGTTTTGCATTTGCATTTCTTGAAACCTTTCAAGGTGGTCAAATTTGAGAATTAATACCTTTTGATGGGACATGAATCAATCAAATTCCTTTTTCATACTTTCTCAAGGTACCTAAATGTGCATATGTTTCCAGTGGTGGCCTCCTAGGAGTTGATTTTCTATTTTTTCAAAATGACAATTGGGTCAGTTTCAATTGGTTCAGAATAGTTGATTGTTGCAGAAAGTTCGAGTAAGCAACTTCGATAGTTAATAACTTTTTCCTTGTGATTGATTTATCTGAGTCATTTATTGCATTGCAATCTCAGGTCAAATTTCAACATTTCTACAAGTTTTTATTGCTCCTAGAGGTCGTTTGACCAGTTTTCCAAGTTGATTCCAAAGCCCATTGGACCTGTTTCAACCATTCTACAAATGTGTCAGAAGGAAGATTTTATCAACAACCTAGTTCATCTTTTTCAGTTTAGTGGAATTCTGAGGTTACTTCCAGTCAATTTGGCATGAAACTTGTCTAGAAATGAAAAAAATTAGTCAGGCCCACATGGGGACCTGACCTACTTTGCATAGTTGTGAAACTGTAAGTATTGAAGTGTTGCGGTTATTTCAAGTAAAATAATTGGAATAAGGCAGTCACATGTAAGTTTCATGTGTGCATTCATGACAATCTTGCTTTTAAATGGATGGGTTGTGTTCTTCTCTTGATTCTTGATTTGGTACTACTGAGGAAGAGTTGGACTGTTATATAGAAGGTGATGTTTTACTTTCAATGTACCATGGGGTGAAGTCATAACACTATTTTAATTTGAAAGGTTATTTGAACAACTACATAATATCGAGAAATCAAACCCTTTATACATATTAATCTTGTTCAAGTTTCCTAAGCATATGGATATCTCCTTCCTAAAGAAAGACTTTCTAAGGAGACACACGTGGAAGTGTCAATTGTTGAAGGTGCAACGTCATTATTGAACACTGTAGGAGCTCGGGTTATTTCTCGAATAATTATACTTAGAGGAGCCTAAAGCTTTTGTATTTTAAAAACACGTTGATTGCTTTAGTTGTGCTTGGTAATTTCAAATTGAAGGCAGATGAAGCAACTAAAATCTTTATGAGGAGAAGCAGATGTGGTGGTTTTTGTGTTGAGTTTTCACTTTGGATTTTGAGTTTCTTTGCAGATGGAAGGTTTGAGGGCCACATTGTAGGTTGCTAGCGCAAATTTCTAACAATTTTTTTTATAGAAGCTCCATCGAGCCTACCATAAGGGGTTGTTTCAATGTAGCAGTGAAGGCAAGTCATAGTTGTTTGAAACGATTCAACAAGTAGAGCAATGAAATTTTGAGGAAATCAAGATGAAGTGAAGGAATCAATGAAGAATGTAACACCTAGGAAGTTTTCTCACTACAAAATAGAGCTGCCATTGCGCCAAGTGAAGGAGGATGGGTAGATTACCAAAGTTTTTGTTTGATGTAAATTACAGGTTTTTAATTGTGATAGGCATTGGAGGTTATGAGGAGACTCGTGCGTGATGAAGAGGGGTCTTTTGAATAGGAAATATATATATTGCTAAAACTCACATGGGAGAGAGGAGAGTCATGCGCAAATAGAACTAAGTCAATACCGCAAAGAGGAAGATATAATCTAGGGGTGCGCTGAAGCAAAGTATGAACAACCATCAGAGTAAAAATTTGCAGCATAGGCAAGGCACACATCTTGCTCCATACATAATGTAACTGTTAAAAATGTCTTAGAAACATTTGGAGAATCAGCTTGAGCCTGGAGGGGATACCGCAGGCTCTAATGGGAGCAGTCGTGTTTGAAAATGCAATAAAATTTTAAGCAAATGCAACTAGATGAGGTACCATGACTCATATGGGAATGGGTGTCATATGTTTGACGAAGGTTGTGACGCCACCATTGTTGCATACACACAAAATGAATGCATTGAAAAGGCGTTAGTAACTTTCAAGAAAATTCATTTGGCTAATGGGGGTGAGACTCCCAAACCTCTACCATCTTCTTCCCTTCTCGCGCAAGTGCAGGAATAATTGCTTACTGGGATTTTATGCATAGTGAGATGAATTCCGTGACCTGCAGTATGGGAAGCCATCGTTGCAAGATATACACAAAGTGAATGCATTTGTAAGATATACTATTTTTTTCTCCTGCCCATGCCTGTGTTAGTCTTCGAAGCTTTGGAACAGGTTATGCATATCCATCAAAGCATAGGGAGACTCGAAGGAACATGGAATCCCATGATTGTGTGATACACACCATATGGAGTTGTTGAGAATGCCTTAGAAAATTTTAAATAAATGCAATTGGCAAGTGAGGAGCAGGGGCGTGGCTTGGGGCAGAGTGTATGGAAATTCATCAAAATGTAGAGTGGAAGGCATGCGTATTGAAGGAAGAATGCCTCTTCAAATGTGAAAATGTGGAGTGCCATGAAAGGTCACAAGGATGTGTTGCAATCTACACACAAGATTGATTTTGTTGAAAAGGTTTTAGCAACTTTCAAGCAAATATAATTTGCAGCGCGGGCATTGAAGCTATAGTAGCATGATGTACAAAATTGATAGATTGAAAAGGTTTTGAAAGCAAAGGGATGCCCGCTCCATCACACGCCAAAGATGGAGCAACACCGAAAAAAACTTATAAATTTTTAAACAAATGACATTGGAGATATTTAGATGTGCATGAACCGCCAATGGACAAGCAAGATGAGATGCCACCATTATCCTTGATGAAGCAGGCCACCATGATTAGAAGAGTGAATATGCAGAGTGCAAGCAAGTGCAAACAAAAGATTTAGGGCAAGTGAATGCATCAACGACCAACGTAGAGGAGAGGCCATATGGAAAAATCTCACAGACCCTGCGGGATGTTGGAAACATAATCAAAATGGTTGCAAGGTGCGTGAGAATTCTTTTGCGTGAAGGGAACAGTGGGCCCAACAGATATCTTAAGAGCTTAGGTTTAGCATAAAATTGTTTCTCGGGTATTTTTATTTTAAAAAATAATAATAATTTACCAAACTAATTTTAAGAAAGGTATTGAGAAGAAAATGAGTGGTGGGCCCTTTTGCATTTTAAAGGTAGAATATTACTTCAAACATGCCCGATAAAAGTGGATGGGTATATCATTCATCTACCTAATTA
Organism: Sequoiadendron giganteum; assembly: GCA_007115665.2. NCBI lineage: Eukaryota > Viridiplantae > Streptophyta > Pinopsida > Cupressales > Cupressaceae > Sequoiadendron > Sequoiadendron giganteum. Next base: position 883,316,329 of record CM021100.1, on the reverse strand, counting down.
TTTCTAAGGCCTTTGCATTTTAAAAAATGGTAGGCTCTTTCAAATTGATGGTGGGGTCTATTTTTAAGGGGCAATTTATTAAGTGAGTAATGTAAGAACAATATGCCCATGTAATATTTAAATGTTGGCATTTGAATGGTACGAGCATAGGGGTGTGGAGTGTTTTTATCCACAAAAGTGAAATATTTTGAATATAATTTGAAGTGAGCAAATGTTTTAGATGAAACATTTAAAGTATTATGGGAGATATGAGGTAAAGTTAGTTGCCCATGAATTTTCTTTTAAGAAGAATGCCTTTGAAATTATGGGAGATATGAGGTAATTTTTTGTCCGTTAGAATTCTTTATGCACGTGAAATGGTGAAAATGAGTTGCAAAATAAAATGGCACAAGGGAATCTTAGAAAGTGAATAAAATATTCAATAAATTTTTTATTTGTTGGATAAAATGCACATGAAAGTGCAAGGAATAATGTGAATTAAATATTCATTTTCTAAAGGCTTTATTGTAAAATAAATTATTAATATTTGTTGGAGGTAAAGTGAATATGCAAATATAAGTGTAGCAACAAAGTAAATAGCATAAATGAAGTTTTCATGGGAGAATACAAATATTTTCAAGCAGCTGGGTAAAATGGAATTTCTTCACAGTGGAGTTAATTTTCTGTTGCAGACAGGTGAATGAGGCAGATTCAAGGGAAAATTTTGTTGGAAGAGAGATGAGAGAAGGTTTGCATTCAGTTGATCAATGGGAATGGAGCTGCCATGTGTCTACAACAGATCAATTTTAGGGTTGCTTCTATTCTTCTATATCTTCTCTTATGTTCTCATTGTAAAGGTTCTGAGATTGAGTTTTGAAACTTTGTATGGGGCTAGGTATATAGAGAATTGTAAATTCTGAGTTATTTCTTGAGTCTATAAACTGTAATTTTTTTATTTCATGAGGAAATACAACTAGTTTATGGAAAAAAATCATGAAGGTGTTTGCACATTCATGAATATCTTAAGATTGTCTCCATATTTGTACACATTTAGTCATATGAACTCAATAATACAAAGTATCTTTAGTTTTGTTATCTCAAATTTTATGAGATTGTTTTTTCTATTCATTGTTATGTTTGAAAGAAATGGTTAAAATGCTTTGAGCAGGTGATTGTGATTTCACATATGCAGATGGGATTTGATAAGGAGAATTTGATTAATAATAAGAGAGGGATTGTTGGTGCAAGACACTAATAGTTGATGCAAAGCATTAGCAATTAGAATCCACTGGTTGAAGTCTGTTTGTTGGTGAATTCATTTTATGTGTTTGACTCTGTGGCCCAGAATTGGCACTGATCTATTATTTAGTTTTATGCATCTCAGAAAAAAATTTAAATGCAAATTCATTTTAAATCTCTGTTGTTCGGTTGAGATTTCATGTTGTGTTATGCCTCTCAATTGCTGAGTGAGTATTGATCTGCTGATATTTTAGCGAGGTTTTAAATTGTTAGTGCTCTATGTGGTTTAATTGAATCGGGAATTATCTGCTATAAAAAGAAATGTTAGTGTGTATGGTTGAATTAAGTTTTAGAAATTGTGTAGGTTGACCCACCTTTGTCTTGTAGAGCCAAAAGTGTAGGAGATTTCAGTCTTTGACTGAATCTTGTCAGTTGGCCACTAACTTTGAGAATTATTAAACATAGAGGTTGGCTACCTCTTAAAGAGTCTCAAAGCTTAGTTGAGAAAATAAAACACCAACAAAATGGTGACTTTGCTTGGGATAATTTGTGAAAATTCTGATTGTAGACTCTAGCCTTAAGAGTCATTACATAGAGTCAAGTGATTTTCCATTATGAAATTAGTTCACATACTGAAGGATTTCAAACCTGGAGGAGGATTTGCTGCAATGAACCTGAAGATTCCATGATATGTGGTGCTTTGCTAGTGGAAGGAACTCAGAAGAACATTTATCTTTGAAAGAACTTCATACTAATTAAATTTCAGTCCTCTTTGAAGAGAGGTGGCGACTCTATTAATAGAACCTATTGAAAATTTGAAGAAAGTTCCAGATCTACAAATATTTCTAGTCAAGAAGACAATTTGCAGCAACTGCAGCGTTTCTAGGTATTCCTCATTCTTGGTTTCAAGAAATTCATGTATAAAATCCATATTTGAATATTTTAGAAGAAAATTTGGTTCCCTATTGAGTGATTATCACTAACAAAGGGAAATTATTGTAGAATTAATTTTGCATACTTCTGAATTGTAATTTGCAGCCTACGTATTTTTTTGGAGAAGTATGTTTGTTTTAAATTTTCCCACTAAGTAGATCTTAGGCTTTGAGGCATTTGAATTATGCACTATAACATTTTGAGATCATGATGAAAGATAGAAATAGGGCAATGGATTATCAATTGTAGAAATGATATTTGAATTGTGAAAGAGGCATGTTAAAATGTTTCAATATATGCATCCTAGTATGGTTCCTAGTGCAACCATGGTTTGTGATTAGTCCTAATCAGATTGTCAAAGAAGTTTCAGCACTGGAAGGTACACAACTATCAATTTCAATGGCATTAGTGGTTACCCAAATGACATTCTAGATAAAGTCATAAATAAGTTACCCAGATTCATTGGTGATAGATCTGAATCAACAAATATGCATCTCCAAGAATTTAGTAATTTGATGGATGATTATGAGATTGACTACGAAGATGTGATCATGAGACTATTTGTTAAGTCTCTAAGGGGAGATGCAAGAGATTGGTTCTCTTATTTACTAACTTCATCTATTCATTCCTTGGAAGAGTTTAAGGTCGTGTTCATGGAGCAGTTTGGAGAGAGGATTAACCCTGTTTTGATAAGGAAAAGGTTCATGAACATGAAGAAAGGGAAAGATGAGTTAGTCCCATCTTTTAATCTCAGTTTTTCAAAGATCATAAGAGTGATTCTTGAAGATATAAAAACAAATGATGTTGAATGTTTGGTCATGTATTTAGGAGCATTTGACAAGAAAATGAGTTATCTATTAAGAGATAAAGAACCCACAACCCTCCATCAAGCATATCAAGTTGCTATAGATATTGAGAATAATTTGAGGTATTCAATAATGAAAGGACATAGAGTTGTGAGTGTTGGTCATCCTAACATATCTCATGCAAATAGGACTCACAGATCAGATAATACAAGTGCTTTTTGGGAGGCTAATGCTATTTTTCTGATTTCTCCATCATCATGTGCAGATCCTAATGAACTCCATGTTGATATGTGTACATCAAAAAATGAAGACTCATATTGTATGGATGAGGATACTAACTGTAATCAGCTTACAATTAGCACATGTGTAGATCCTTGTAGTAACAATAAAGATGAAGATACATGGTATGATGAAGAAATAGATATGCATGGAATTTTTCTTGCAATATCTTGTGTGATGAAGAATTCAAGGATGAAAATATGTGTGTTCAATTTGTTGATCATGAACATAGTATTGTTGGAAGTGATGAAGATGTTGATGAACCTGCTTATGTCTTTGTTGTCCATGATTGTTTATATGAAGAATTTTTTGAAATTTTAGCTACACATAAAAAGGATGATGCACACATTGATGAAGGAAGGAACTCATTTATGAAGGATCAAGTTATGCATTGTGAAAATTAGATGGATCTAGGATCAAAATTATCACCCATAGATAATGTGAAACAATTTGATGGACCTTCAAATTGTGTTGACATTACAAAGCCTTTTGATCAATGTGTAGTGCATCCATATGATTCAAATGATGATGTGAGTGAAGAAGACTTGTCCCAAGCTGTGACTATTCCTCATGTTGATAGGCAACATTTTAGTGAGCATCCAAACAATGTGATGTATGCACCTATGGATTTCATTCATGAAGCTTCAAATGCACTACATAACGTAGATGATAAAAAGATGGAAACAGTTTCAGATACTTGGCATATCACACCAAGTAATGGAACTACTAGTTGTTTTAGCGATGAGATCACAGAGAGGATCCATCTGTAGTTCTATGGTTCAGATGAACTTGGTAATTTGTTTGAAGACAAGAGTGATAATGAGGTAATGTATTCATCATTCAGTATGCAAGAACCGTGTAATCCTGATTACAATATTACCAAGGTTGAAAGCTTTGTTAATACTGAGATTAGTATCATGGGGCATGTTCATGCACATTCAACTCATAAGGTTGGTCATGGTGATTGTTATTATGATAGTCATACTAGATTGAATGAAGTAGACTTGAAATTTTTTATATCAGATGACGATAACATTAGCATGCAAAATGTGGATGACATGATTTCACTCTCAACTAATCAGATTATGCATTATGATGAGAATATGAGTGATAGGATGCCACCATTTTTGGGTAATATTTCTATGGAGCTTGAAGATTTTTTTGACCATGATATCTCAAATTATGATGACATGGCATAAGTTTTAGATGTGTGTACTGAACAATCTAAGAATGGGAATGGAGTTGAAAATGTGTCTATATGCTCTTCTAGTGATTACAGTGATTTGAGTGCAATGATGACTTGAAGGATTTGAACCTTCATGTTGAGGAGGTTGGGGCTCTTATGTCAAAAATAAATAGTGGAAAATCTATTGTTTGACGAGCCTCCATCTTCACTAGAGATGAGGAATGATGACACTTATTGGTGCAGAGATAAACCACTCTTTTTTGAGATTTCCAATGATACATTTCACACATGGTTGGAATGTAGTCTTGAGCAAGCAAAGGAACACATTGATGAACTCTTCGAGGGCATTTCCTATGATTGTTTTACATTTGAAACAGGTGTTGCAAGTAAGGTTAAATATCATGATGCAAGCTACTTGGAGGAGTTTGAACATTTTCAGTTTCCAATTTAGCTGGAAGGTATTCTTATAGAGCATGACAATGAAATGAATAACAAGAAATGTTATTTTCAATATGAACATATTTCATGTGATGAATATAATACATATGTGTCATGTGATGATGAAAGCTTGCAGTTTATGAATAATTATACAATGAAGAATAATAGAGATTGTATTGGCAATGGTATGCTCAGAAAATTTGTGAGAAATGTCAGTGGCAATGTTAGTAATCAGGAAAATTTTAGTGGTCACTAAATTTTTCTGCTTGTAAGAAGGTCACCTATGTTATTGTGGTATGACAGAAACAAGCATAGATTGAGGGAAATCAACTATTTCCATAGAATTGTATTTGACAGAGGTAAATGCTAATTCCCATTTTTCATTTGGTGGCCCGAGGTCACCAGATGAAGTTGAATAAAGGAGAAGTTTGAGAGCACCCGATGGACTCAATAATTGGTCTACTCCCCAGAGATCTGGAATCTTGCTATGCCCACAGGGGGCATACATCCCCAATTAGAGCCGTTGATAGCACTCTCAAATTTTGTGAATTTGAAGTGCCTTTTCCAACATTTTGCCTCTGCACTTTCAAGAGTGATCTTGATGAATCAGTCTAAGTGACCCACTTTGGAGGGTCAGAATTTGAAGCATGTTGATTTTTGTGAAAAACCCATTTGCGGACATATTCAATTGACATATGTGAACATGCATGTCAATTTTTAGCTTCCCACGATAAGTTTTGATAGGGTTTCAAAAAGTGAAGGTGGAGGGTTTTGGCACTTTTCTGTTGTTTGCAAACGTTCAGTTTTGCAAAGTAGCCTCCTGTTTGAGTTTTTATTTTGCAACCAGTTGATTGTCAAGAGAAACCGATTGTTGTTCTACATTCTCCATACCTAGATGATCTCGTATGTTAGTTTTCAAAGTCTCATGGGCTGATTTTCTATTTTTACCAAGGCAAAACCAAATGCAACTTATTCAGTTTTGCATCTGCATTTCCTGAAACCTTTCAAGGTGGTGAACTTTGACACCTAATATCTTTTGATGGGAGATGACTCAATCAAATTCATTTTACATACGTTCTCAAGGTACCTAGATGTGCTTATGTTTCAAGTGGTGGCCTCCCAAGAGTTGATTTGGTATTTTTTCAAAATGACAATTAGGTCAGTTTCAATTGGTTCAAAATAGTTGTTTGTTGTAGAAATTTTGAGTAAGAAACTTGGAAAGTTAATTAATTTTGCCTCGTGATTGATTTATCTGATTTGTTTATTGCACTCCATTCTCAGGTCAAATGTCTACATTTCTACAATATTTTATTGCTCCTGGAGGTCGTTTGACTAGTTTTTTAAGCTAATTCCAGAGCCCACTGGACCTGTTTCGACCATTCTACAAATGTGCCAGAAGGCAGATTTTATCAACAACCTAGTTCATGTTTTCACTTCAGTGGCATTCTGAGGTTATTTCCAGTCAATCTGGCACAAACTTAATTGAAAACAATTTTTTTTTAGTCAGGCCCACATGGGGACCCGACCTGCTTTGCATAGTTGTGAAACTATAAGTATTGAAGTGTTGCAGTTATTTCAAGTAAACTACCTGGAATAAGGTAGTCACATGGAAGTTTCATGTTTGCATTCATGACAGTCTTTCTTTCAAATGGATGGGTTGTGTTCTTCTCTCGATTCTTGATTTGGTACTACTGAGGAAGAGTTGGACTGTTATGTAGAAGGTGATGGTTTACTTTCAACTTACCATGGGGTGAAGTCACAACACTATTTGTCTTTGCAAGATTGTTTGAAAAAATTCATAATATCAAGAAAGAAAACCCTTTATACATATTAATGTTGCTCAAGTTTCCTAAGCATATGGATATCTCCTTCTTAAAGAAAGAATTTGTAAGGAGGCACGAGTGGAAGTGTTAATTGTTGAAGGTGCAACATCATTATTGAACACTGTAGGAGCTCGAGTTATTTATCCAATAATTATACTTAGAGGATCCTAAAGCTTTTGTGTTTTACAAACACATAGATTGCTTTAGTTGTTCTTGGTAATTTCAAATTGAAGGTAGATGAAGCAACTAAAATCTTTATGAGGAGAAGCAGATGTGGTAGTTTTTGTGTTGAGTTTTCACTTTGGATTTTGAGTTGTTTTACAAATGGAAGGTTTGAGGGCCACATTGCAAGTTGCTAGCATAGATTTATGACAACCGTTTTTTATAGAAGCTCCATTGAGCCTACCATAAGGGGTCATTTCAATGTAGTAGTGAAGGCGAATCATAGTTGTTTGAAGGGATTTAACAAGTAGGGCAATGAGATTTTGAGGAAATCAAGATGAAGTGAAGGAATCAATGAAGAATGTAACGCCTAGGAAGTGTTGTCACTACAAAATAGAGCTAGCACCGTGCCAAGTGAAGGAGGATGGGCGGATTACCAAAGCTTTTGTTTTATGTAAATTACAGGTTTTGAATTGTGATAGGCATTGCAAGTTATAAGGAGACTCGTGCATGATGAAGAGGGGTCCTTTGAATAGGAAATATATATATTGCTAAACCCCATGTGGCAGAGAGGAGAGTCATGCGCCAACAAAACTAAGTCAATACTACAAAGAGGAAGATAGTTACCAGGGGCACGCTGAAGCAAAGTATGAACATCCATCAAAGCAAAAAGTGGCAGCATAGGCAAGGCACGCGCCTGGTTCCATACATAATGAAACAGTTAAAAAAAAATTAGAAACATTTGGAGAATCATCCCGCACCTAGAGGGGATACCATGAGATCCAATGGGAGTAGTCATGTTTGAAAATGCAAGAAAATTTCAAGCAAATGCAACTAGATGAGGCATCATCACTCATATGGGAATGGGTGTCATATGTTTGAAGAAGATTGTGATGCCACCATTTTTGCATACGCACAAAATGGATGTGTTGAAAAGGTGTTAGTAACTTTCAAGCAAATGGATTTGGCAAATGGGGACGAAAATCCCAAACCTCTACTGTCTTCTTCCTTGCCTGCGCAAGTGGAGGAATCATTGCTTAGTGGGAGGTTATGCACAATGAGAAGAAGCTTGTGGCCTGTAGTATGGGATGCCATTGTTGCAAGATATACACAAAGTGAATACATTTAGCAAATATACTATTGTTTTCTCCTACCCATTCCTGTGTTAGTCTTGGAAACTTTGGAATAGGTTATGCATATCCATCAAAGCATAGGGAGACTCGAAGAAACATGGAATCCCATGATTGTGTGATATAGACCATATGGAGTTGTTGAGAATTCTTTAGAAAATTTTAAATAAATGAAATTGGCAAGTGAGGAGTAGGGGCGTGGCTTGGAGTAGAGTGTATGGAAATTAACCAAAATATAGAGTGGAAGGCACACGTATTGAAGGTAGAATGCCTCTTCAAATGTGAAAACATGGAGTGCCATGAAAGGCCACAAAGAAGCCTTGCAGTCTACGCACAAGATTGATTTTGTTGAAAAGGTTTTAGGAACTTTCAAGCAATTATAATTGGCAGTGTGGGAATTGAAGCTATAGTAGCATGATGTACAAAATTGATAGATTGAAAAGGTTTTGAAAGCAAAGGGAGGCCTGTGCCATCACATGCCAAATATGGAGCAACACTGAAAATACCTTAGAAAATTATAAACAAATGACATTGGAGATATTTGGCTGTGCATGAACCACCAATGGACAAGAAAGATGAGATGCCACCATTATGCTTGATGAAGCAGGACACCATGATTAGAAGAGTGAAGATGCAAAGCGCAAGCAAATACAAACAAAAGAATTAGGGCAAGTAAACGCATCAATGACTAGCCTAGAGGAGAGCCCACGTGGAAAAATCTCGCAGACCCCACGAGATGTTGGCAACGTAATCAAGATGGTTGTGAGGTGCGTGAGAATGCTTGTGTGTGAAGGGAATAGTGGGCCCAACAAAGATCTTAAGAGCTTAGGTTTGGCATAAAATTGTTGCCTGGGTATTTTTATTTAAAATAATAATAATAATTTTACCAAACTAATTTTAAGAAAGGTATTGAGAAGAAAATGAGTGGTGGACCCTTTTGCATTTTAAAAGGTAAATTATTACTCCAAACATCCTCGATAAAAGTGGATGGGTATATCATTCATCTACCTAATTATTTCTAAGGCCTTTGCATTTTAAAAAATGGCAGGCTCTTTCAAATTGATGGCGGGGTCTATTTTTAAGGGGCAATTTATTAAGTGAGTAAAGATAAGAACAATATGCTCATGCAATATTTAAATGTTGGAATTTGAATGGTAAGAGCATAGGGGGGTGGAGTGTTTTTATCCACAAAAGTGAAATATTTTGAATATAATTTGAAGTGAGCAAATGTTTTAGATGAAACATTCTAGTATTATGGGAGATATGAGGTAAAGTTAGTTGCCTGTGAATTTTATTTTAAGTAGAATGCCTTTGAAATTATGGGAGATATGAGGTAAAGTTTTGTCTATTAGAATGCATTATGCATGTGAAATGGTGAAAGTGAGTTGCAAAATAAAATGGCACAGGGGAATCTTAGAAATTGAATAAAATATTCAGTGAAGTTTTTATTTGTTGGGTAAAACGCACATGAAAGTGCAGGGAATAATGTGAATTAAATATTCATTTTCTAAAGGCTTTATTGTAAAACAAATTATTAATAATTGTTGGAGGTAAAGTGAATATGCAAATAAAAGTGCAACAACAAAGTAAAGAGCATAAATGAAGTTTTCATGGGAGAACAAAAATATTTTTAAGCAACTGGGTAAAATGGAATTTCTTCACGGTGGAGTTAATTTTCTGTTGCAAATAGGTGAATGAGGCAAATTCAAGGGAAATTTTTTTTGGAAGAGTGATGAGAGAAGCCTTGCATTCGGCTGATCAACGGGAATGGAGTTGTCATGTGTCTAGAACAAACCAGTTTTAGGGCTGCTTCTATTCTTCTATATCTTCTCTTATGTTCTCATTATAAAGGTTTTGAGATTGAGTTCTGAAACTTTGTATGGGGCTGGGTAGATAGAGAATTGTAAATTTTGAGTTATTTCTTGAGTTTATAAGCTATAATTTTCTGATTTCATGAGAAAATACAATCAGTTTATGCAAATAAAATCATGAAGGTGTTTGCAGATTCATGAATATATTCATATTGTCTCCATAATTGTACACATTTAGTCATATGAATTTAAAAATACAAAGTATCTTTGTGTTTGTCATCTCAAATTTCATGAGACTGTTTTGTTTGTTCATTGTTCTGTTTCAAACAAATCATTAAAATGCTTTGAGCAGGTGATTTTTATTTCAAGTGTGCAGATGAGATCTGATAAGGATAATTTGATTGTTAATAAGAGAGGGATTGTTGGTGCAAGACACTAACAGTTGATGCAAAGCATTATCAATTTAAATCCATTGGTTGAAGTTTGTTTGCTAGTGAATTCATTTTATGTGTTTTACTTTGTGGCCTAGAATTGGCACTGATCTATTATTCATTTTTATGCATCTCATAAACAAATTTAAATGAAAAATCATTTTAAATCATTGTTGTTCAGTTGAGGTTTAATGTTGTGTTATGCCTCTCAATTGCTAAGTGAGTATTGATCTGTTGAGATTTTAGCCAGGTTTGAAGTTGTCAGTGCTCTCTATGGTTTAATTGAACTGGGAATTATCTACTATAAAAATAAATGTCAGTGTGTATGGTTGAATTAAGTTTTAGACATTATGTAGGTTGACCCACCTTAGTTCTGCAGAGCCAAAAGTGTAGGAGATTTTAGGCTTTGATTGAATCTTGTTAGTTGGCCACTAACTTTGAGAATTTTTAAACATAGAGGTTGGCTAACTCTTAGAGAGTCTCAAAGCTTAGCTAGGAAAATAAAACACCAACAGTTTGAAATAATTGTTTTTGATTCAGATTTCTCTTTATGGTTGAAGAGTTATGTTGCCCTGGTTCTATTAAAGATGGTTTCAACATTTGAAAGCATCAAGATTAATTGATCTATGTGTTTTAGACTAGTTTGGATGACCCTATGGCAAGCACTACATTCATAGTTGATGAAACATTTTGGATCTATTATGGGTCTCAGTGAAGCATATTTTTGGGTCACCCTCATCTTAATTCCACCTTATGACGTTTGGCGCTAACCTAATTTGAATTTGAAGTTGGCTGACCGACTTTGTATCTTTTCAAAGTTGGAGATGGTATGAATACAAAATTAACTGGCAATGAAAAGTGTACATAAGAAAATAGGGAAGATAAGTTCGATCCCACAAAGCTGGTTTACAATTTCTGAGAGGAATTGATTTGTGCTAAAATCACATATTTTTAGAAAATATAGTTATTTAAGCCTTTAAAAGTTCCATTTTGAGGATTCCAATTGGAGAGGGTTTGATAAAACCACCTTAGATCAAACCCCCTTGGATAGAACCTCGCTAGTTTTAAACCATACCTATAAATGAGTCTCCTTTACACCTATCAAAATGTTGATAAAAAATGACTTTTGATTTACCTTTTGGGGGATCAAATGAATTCATTTAAAATTTATTTCCAATGATTATGGTAGTCCTAGAAATGATCTATCACACAAATATAATTTTAATATGTTTTGTTTTTATTATGTATGTGTTTTTTTAGTTTTATTAAACATAGGTTTTTCACCGAAAACCAAGCTCTCTGTTTTGCACATGTGGAAAAATAGAAAATTATCAAAATAATTTTTTAAAAATATTTTTTGTGCTAGGTTTTGATGTCCTTGATCCATTAAAAAAATTAATATTGAATTTCGATACATACAGAAAAAGTTATGTTGTATACAATCTGCCTATGTCTGAATTGCAATTGGTTTCACTTTGAAACTCTATTAAGGAAAAAATGTTCAATAAAAAACTATGAGACCAAATGAAAGTGTTATATACCATTTTTACAAATCTAAATTCAAAAAAATTATAATTTTATCCTTCATACAAAAAAATTTATGTTGTACACGGTGAGCGTCACTTTTTAAAAATGTTGTTTTCTAAAAAATACCAGTTTTCGTGGGAGATGGAAAAAGAAGTACAATCTTATTCAAAAAAAATTGAAAAAAATATTTTTATAATCTACAAACAAAATGTTATGAGACTCTAGTTCGCATCATCTTCAAATTCCTCACAGTTTAGCTGCTATAGGTGCCCGAATGTGAAGATTTAGTTAAAAATAATAATTCCAGTGTCGAGTTTGGCCAAAAATTGTAAACCACTATTGTGGGATCACCCGTCAACCACGACCACGACCGAAAGAGAAGAAGTGAATTTGATGCTATTTTGAAAGTGTATGAGTTATTTTTGGTTGATCAGTGCAAATATTAACACTGAGTTTCTGTATGTAATGATTAGAAGGTGAACTCTATCATTCATGCAAGTGGATCAATGATTGTGATGGAATCCTTTGTTGCATTGGGATTATTGTCTCTTTGTAACAAGTCTTTGTTGTCTTCTTTGTATCTCTATGGCAGTGATCGATTCAACTTGTAGCCCTATCGACACTGATTCCGAATGGTGAAGCCTTATTCCAGGTAGTGAGACTTTTTGTAATAAGTTTTAATATTCTCTATAGTGTGAGTTAATCCTCACCATGGCTTTTCCCTCATTGGGTTTTCCACGTAAATCTGGTGTTATTGTGTTTTTGCATTGGCATTTGATGGTTAATCACTTAATCATTTTATGTGTTAGTTCTTGTAATTGAATTTAAGGTTTAAATCTGTGACAATTGATTCACCCCCCTCTCAGTTGTCCTATCCAACAATTGGTATCAGAGCTTAACCACTTGAGGAAGGTCTGAGATGGATGGAAAAATGATCTATGATTATATGAGTTTTGATGGAAGAATATCTAGAGTATTGCGGATATGATGTAGAGAAATCTTATAAGGAACCCTACAATCCTCCTAATAATGGTTTGAGAACACCTGAATAAATCAAAGCACATGAAGCGAATAGTAAGGAAAATTTTATCTTGAAGAATAGTCTAACACGTTCTGAGTTGATTAAGGTGTAGAATTTAAAGACAAATAAGGAAGTCTGGGATACTTTAGAAAGAGAACATGAGGGTGATGAGAGGGTCAAAGAGGAAAAAATACAGGATCTGGAAACACAGTTTGATCTTGTACACATGTCTGAAGATGAGAATGTTAAAGCCTATGTACAAAGATTGGATGAGGTTCTGGTTGGAATGCAATCCCTTGACGCTACTATAGATGAAACCAAAATTGTAAAGAAGATTCTCATAACTCTTCTTGATGCTTACAGTGAAAAGGTGAGTGCTATTGATAAAACTATAGATTACAAGACTTGTACTAAGGATCTACTGCTAGGATTTTTGACATCTTATGAGATGAGGAAGTTGAATCTAAGAAGTGGAGGTAAAATAGAGATTGTTTTTAAAGCTACAAAATTGAAGATTTGGATGAAGAAAACTTTGATGAAATCTAAGGTAACTTTGTAAGGAGAATGATAAAAGGCTCTGGTGAGTATGATGGTAAATTTCCCTTTAAGTGTTTTAGTTGTGGAGAAATTGGTCACTATGCTGTAAAGTGTCCGAAAAGAGCTAAAAGGAATAAACAAAGGTTACTATGTGAATGAGAATGCTAGTATTTTAGATGAAGATTTAGAATATGAAGATCTAGATGACAATGAATTATTTTTTCTTGGTGATTAAGGATGAAACTACTTCTACTCAATCAGAAAGAGAAAGAGAAAGAGAAAGAGAAGGTATGGTTATCTTTGCCCTATATACTAAATAGGAAAAGAATTTTTAGGTAGTTGATAGTGGTCGCTCACATCACATGACTAGTGACAAGAGTACATTTGTGAAACTTGAGAAATATGATGGAGGTCTAGTTATGTTTGGAGATGATACTGGTGCTAAAATATGTGGGATAGGTTCAATAATTTGTTATGGAAAGCATCATACTGATGATTTTTACTATGTTAAGGGTTTAAGGCATAATTTTTTGAGTGTTGGATAGATGTGTAGAAAAGGATATGATCTTGTGTTTAAGGATGAGAAATGTGAGATCTAGAAAGGATCTGAAAAATTGATTGCTACAAGAAAGAAATATGAAGGGAATATTTATCATCTTAAAGGTGTTGATGGATGATGTTTTATGACTTGGATAAATGGCAATTGGATATGGCATAGGAGAATGTGTCACATGAATTTTGATAACTTGGAAATAATTAGTTATGTTTGGACCATGAGAGATCTATCAAGAATTACAAAGCCTATAAATTCCATCTGCAATAATTGCTAGTTCAGGAAGCAAACAGGAAGTCATTACAAATCAAGAGAGAAATCTACTAATGGATTACTATATTTGGTTCATACAGAACTTTGTGGTCCTATGAGAGTGCGAAGTCTATTTGGTGAAAGGTACTTTATTCTTTTAATTGATGATTATTCTATATATACATGGGTTACATTTCTAAGAGAGAAATCAGATACATTAGATAGATTCAAGGCATTCAAGGCTATGGTTGAAAATAAAGTGAATTTGAAGATTAAATGCTTGCGATCTAATAGAGGTGACTAATTCACCTCCTATGAGTTCAATATGTTTTGTGAAGTGAATGGTATAAAGAGGCAACTATCTGCTTCGAGAACTCCTCAGCAAAATACAGTTGTTGAAAGGAAAAATAGAACAGTTCAAGAAGCTGCTAGGACGATGGTCATTAAACCCAGATTACTAGAAGTTTAATAGAAAGAATCCATTCACATTGTTGTATATGTATTCAATCGAGTTCAAGAAAGAGAAACAACAAAAAGACTCCCTATGAGCTATGGCACGGAAGAATCCCTACAGTCAAATATTTCAAGGTATTCAGAAGGAAATGCTATATCAGAAGAGATGAGGAAACTTTGGGTAAGTTTAATGCAAGAAGTAATGAAGGAATATTTCTTGGATACTCTAATAAAATTAAGGCATATAGATATTTCAATAAAAGGTTGAGAAAAATTGTAGAAATCTTGAATGTGAAAGTTGATGAAATAGTAAAAAACTCTATTGGTATTGATGGATATATGTCTGATGAACATGGTTGTGCAAGAATAGAAAAAGTTTTGGAAGAATAGGATAAAGATGAGAAAGAAAACCAAAATGAAAGTGAAGAAGATGCTCCAGTGATGTCCCCTAGAACACTGAAATATGTACAAAGGAATCATTCAAAAAGTCAAATTATTGGAGACAAGACAAAAGGTGTGTTAACTAGAAGCAAAGTTGCAATTGAAGTAACTTTATGCTTATTCTTTGAGATTGAGTCAAAGTCAGTAAGTGAAGCCTATAAGGATGAACATTAGAAGGAAGCAATGAAAGAAAAACTTTTGCAGATTGAGAAGAATCAAACTTTGCAATTAGTCCCAAGATCGACAGACAAAAAATTCATTGGATTAAAATGGGTATTCAGAAATAAGCTAAATCAGAATGGGAAAGTTGTCAGAAACAAAACAAGGATTGTGTGTAAAGGCTACTCACAAGAATAAGGTATAAATTTTTAGGAGACTTTTTCCCCGGTAGCAAGAATGAAAGCTATAAGGATGTTCTTGTCATTGGTTGGTTATAAATATTTCAAACTCTATTAGATGGATGTCAAGTCAAATTTTTTGAATGGTGAGCTAGAAGAAAAGATCTACATGGAACAACCAAAAGGATTTGAATTAATAGATCAACTAGATATGGTGTGCAGATTGAAGAAATATTTATATGGATTGAAGCAAGCTCCTAGAGTCTGGTATGCAAGGCTAGATAAGTACTTGAGTCAACAAGGATTTAACAAAGGTACAACAAACAATAATTTATATTTCAAGACTAAAAATGACAAAATCTTGATTGTTGTTGTATATGTTGATGACATTATCCTTGGAGGGAATGAAAATATGTGCAAGATGTTTGCAAAAGAGATGTAGAAAGAATCTGAAATGTCTATGTTTGGTGAGATAAATATTTCTTGGGCTACAGATTAATCAACTAGAGGAAGGAATTTTCATTTCACAATCTAAGTATGTGAAAGAGATGTTGAAAATATTTAGAATGGATGGTTCAAAACTGGTAAGTACCCCTATGGTGACTAGATGTAAGTAGGGTAAAGATGATTATTCACCTAAGACTGAGAAGAGCAAGTATAGATCTATGATTGGTGGATTGCTACATTTGACTGCTACTAGACCATATATTATGTATGTGGTTTGTCTTGTAGCTAGATTTCAAGAAGATCCAAAGGAAACACATGTTACTGCAGTTAAAAGGATATTCATATATTTGAATGGCACTCCATATTATGGATTATGGTATCCCAAGGATACTAAATTTACACTTACTGGTTATATAGATGTAGATTGAACTAGAAGTATAGATGACAGGAAAAGTGCTAGTGGTGGTGCATTCTTTCTTGGATGTAGATTGGTGGCTTGGTTGAGTAAGAAGAAAGATTTAGTCTCTTTGTCTATTGTTGAAGCTGAGTATATTGTTGTTGCATCTTGTTGTACATAAGTTTTATGAATGAAATAGAAATTGAAAGATATCATAGTGTTGTATGATGGTCCTATCTCTATCTTTTGTGATATTACAAGTGCAATTAACATTTCAAAGAATCATGTAATACACTCTAGAATGAAGCATATATATATTAGGTATCCTTTCTTGAGAGAGAAGGTCATGGAGAATGAAGTCAATATCGAGTATGTTTCAATAAAATATCATATTACAGATATATTTACAAAGGTTCTTCCTAAAGATACTTTTGAGTATCTCTAGGATAAGCTAGGGGTTGTTGCCCCTCCTTTTACAAACTAAGATGCATTTGGAGATGCATCCATCTGGTGGATTCATGGTTCTATCTTTTTGGACTAATGATTTTGGTGGCTACCTCTCAGGGGGAGCAAATAGTTTTTAAAGTTTTGACATTATGAGTATTTTTATTTCATGTCAAAGGAAGTTTCAATGAACATATTTTTTTTGCATTTTTTATTGATGTCAAAGGGGGAGAGAAAGAGCATGTGAAAAAGAGAGAAAGAACATATGAAAAAGAAAGAGAAAGAACATATGAAAAAGAAAGAGAAAGCAGGTGATGAGGAAGATGATCTTCTAAGGGGGAGAAGTAAAAGAAAAATCTTGAGAAGTATTTTCAGAGCTGATATGTGTCTTTGATGGTTTTTCACATCATGTGTTTCCATCAATGACAAAGGGGGATATTATTTCAAGAATGGAAAGAGGAATGAAAGTGTTTTCATTGATTTCAACTGGTCACCTGGTTATCTACTAGTTTTTGTTGACTATATATGCTGAGGATATTGAGAAAATTATATAAAAAGAAGGTTGTAGGTTGTCAGTTGTTGAGGATGTTGGTATGGTACTTGTGAACTATGTTTTATGTGTTCTAGTTGAGGTCCATAATAATTGTTGTTGGTAAGGATTTATCTTTATGGTTTTAGAGTTGTGTTTCCCTGGTTCTATTTGAGATGGTTTCAGCATTTGGAAGCATTGAGATTAATTGATCGATGTGTTTTACATTGGTTTGGACGACCGTGTGTCAAGCACTGCATTAAAAGTTGATGAAGCGTGTTGGATCTATGATGGGTCTTGGTGAAGCATGTGTTTGGGTCACTCTGATCCTAATTCCAATCTAGGATGTTTGGCACTAACCTAATTTGAATTTGAAGTTGGATGGCCAACATTTTATCTTTTCAAAGTTGGAGATGGTATAAATATAGAATGCACTAGCAATGAAAAGTGTACATAAGAAAGGAAGGAAGATAGGTGAAAGAGAAGACGTGAATTTGATGATATTTTGAAAGCATGCGATTTATGTGTGTGGTTGAACAGTGTGACGCTTAATGTTGAGCTTTCAGATGCAATGAGCAAAAGGTGAACTCTATCATTCATGCAAGTGGATCAATGATTGTGTTGGAATCCTTTGTTGCATTGGGATTGTTGTCTCTTTATAATAAGTCTTCTTTCTCTTCTTTGCATCTCTATGGAAGTGAGGCATCCAGGTTGTAGCCATGTGGACAGTGAGTCCAAATAGTGAGTCCTTATTCCAAGTAGTGAGCCTTTTTGTAATCAATTTTGATATTCTCTATAGTATGAGTTAATCCTCACTATGGTTTTCCCCTCATTAGGTTTTCCACGTAAATCTTGTGTTATTTTGTTTATGCATCGACATTCGATGGTTAATCACTTAATCATTTTATGTGTTAGTTTTCGTAATTGAATTTAAGGTTTAAATATGTGACAATTGATTCACCCCCCTCTTAGTTTTCCTATCCAACACATTTGGTTTGGGATGCATACTTCTTGGGTATGTTTAGATGTGGATAGTGCTATTCTCTTTGGGTTCTTATGGAGATCATACTTATCATGGCTTAGCATTTAGAGGTGTGTATAGAAGTACATGCTATAGGTTTTGAATTGCACATTCTCTTTGGTCTTGTTCTTCTTTGTGGATATTTGTATTCACATTACATTGGATTTTAGATCTTGTGTGGAGCTATGGTGATTGCTATTTTTTTAGTCATGTCTTGTTCATTGAACTTTTGTGATGACATGGAGGTTCCTTTATCTCTTTCCTTTGTTGAGTGTGAAGAACTTGAGAGAGCTATTGAGACTTGTGGTGGGATTTTTATTGCAACATAAATTAGTTTGTAGGATTTGCATATATTCGTAGATGTTCCTTGGTACTACATGAAATTGGTTACACTTCTATGTATTTCTATTGATGGATATTTGGATGCCTTGATTATTTTCAGATTTTACATTACATATGCAGTGGGAGTTCTTGAATGTGTATGTTCATTATATGAAAGGTTTTTCACTTGGAGCTTGTGATTGCATGTTATGGTTCATATATGTTGATGGTATGAGATTCACTTGTTATGATTTGTATACCTTTGAGGTATGAATATTTTTACATGCTGGAATTTGTTGTGGGCTCTATTTTTAGTTATTGTGATTTATCTTGACAACTATTGATACATACTTGATACGTTTGGATTGAGTGTTTGTGTATTGGGATATTGGTTGGAAAAAAGACTTATGCTTCATTGTGATAGATAGCATGAAATATCTTTGGATGATTTCTTATATTTTTATGTTGGTATGATGGATGATGAGAGAATTCATGCTTGAGATGGTGATCACCTTTATTCTTGTTACAAGAATCTTGATGGAGCACATGGAGAAATTTGATTCCTTGATGGTATATGTGGCTAAAGGGATTGTTCCCTTCTGTATGTTTGAGTTTATCTATTTACCCCTTATGCAATGTATACAAAAAGTGGGAGAATGTTAGGAAAAGTTTTATTTCCCACCTTGTATAATGTTATAATGTAATTATTTATTTATTATATGGTGCACCTAGGGAATCTAGGGGTGCATGCACCACATGGGTATAACATTCTTGGGGTCACTTTATGTGCTATATGTAACTTTGGTTTAAAATTTAATGTGGAGTTACACATGGGAATAATATTTAATATTAGGAAAACTTACTACCAATATTAAATGAGGGGTTAATGGATTTGTAAGCTCATGGTATTAATCACATGGTTTTATATAATACCACTTGGTGGTTTTGTTTGAGATTGTTTCTATAAAATAAAACACATGAGTAGTTGTCTACGGTTGGATAGGTTGGCTATTTTGGCTAAGGGGTTGAGATAATCTCTTGTTATCATTTGTGAGGGTTGAATCATGGCATGGGATGTGTTGTTACATGATTATTCACATGGAGTAATTTTAGAGGACTTGATGTTTCAAAGGTGTTCATGTATGACTCTAAATATGTATTATAATGTTTATTGTTCAATAATACATGAGTGATGGATTATTTTGGAGGCTAGATTTTTCCCTCTTAAGGGTTCTACCAAGGTATATACTATTTCATATTTGATTGTATGTTGTCTATTATTTTTGCATATGGATTATAAATACTTATTCACATAGATTTATTTATTTGGTTTATGTGGAAATAATCATGGGTGCATGCATATTTCATTTCATGTTTCTATGTTTCTTATTTGTTTTTTCTTCGCAAACTTTTCTCTTTCATGTTTTGTTGTGATTGTTTTACATGTTAGCGTTCATAGTGGGCACACCCAGTGTTATGAAACTTATATGATCTTTACAACCTAGTGTCCTATTTCCAGTACTCTAGTGAGATGTGGTTGTAGAATTATGGAATCCCACGTTTTTATATTTGTTGTGGATCCCGAATCGTCCAACTCTTTCACGTAGGGTATTGTAAATATCTACCCTATTTTGGAATCTATCCCCAATCCTACCATACCCATGATAATTTCACAAAAAAGAACCTTTATTCATGTTGAGATTGTTGTTTCCCATGTACTTGATGATAAACTGAAACAATTGGACAAATAATTAGAGAGATTAGGAAATTACTTAAGAACTAAATCCTTAGCAAGACAAAAAAATCCTATAGTGCATAACCTTAGGAAGGTTATCAATGATGCCCAAGGAATAGAGGTTTTGCATAACCTAGCTCACATAGTAGATATTAAAATATCTACAACAACTAGTTGCACTCAAGTGTTGGGATTGACTCAAAACCAAGGAAGGAAACAAATTTATCGCTTCACAACTATACCTTTTATTCCTGCATATACATTTCTAATTGTAGCTTCAATGATAAAACAAAATAATGGCATAAATCCAACCTCAAGGCTTCCTAGTGGGAATTCTTATAGTTTTATGAAATCATATGTGACACCTAAATATTTGTCACCCCTCCTAAACTTGCAATAGAGTATTCCACCAACCACTTACAAAATACCACAATATTCACCAAACTCTCAAAACATGCCAACCAATGATTCAATCATAAACCAAATTTTACAAAATTTAACATCAGTCCAATAAGAAATCTCCATATTGAATCAAAACCAACATGGAAAACCACCACAATATTTTAAGAGGAGCCCATTTTGAAATCTTGAAAACACCCTTGCCTTAGAACACAAAGGTACCTATATTTGAGAAATATAATGGTAAAGGGGACCCTAATAGTCATGTATTAGATTATATGGCATTGTGTAGTGACTTCATCTTTGAATATAAGCTACTAGCTAAACTCTTTCCTAGGTCATTGAAATACATGCCCTTGGAGTGGTTTTTCTCATTGCCAAACAACTTGATAAATTAATTCAATGAATTAGTTGATGCATTTCTTCAACATTTCCAAGTTAATATTGGATGTCAAATCACATAAACTGATTTAGGAAATTGAAAACAAGGTAAAATGAAAAGATGGCATATTTCATAGAGCGATACCAGTTAATTTAATTACAAATCAACTATAATCTTCTTGATGTTGATGCTAAATTTTTTTTTATTGGAAATTTGTAACCTGGCATTAGCCATAAGATATTACTAGTGAAACACCCATCCTTTACACAATTGTGTATATCCCTTCGTGATTATCAGATATCAGTTAGTTAGTATGAAGGAGCATCTTCATCAACTCCTAATGAAAAATATGAATTTGTACCTCAAAACAATAGTCAACCATTCAAGAAGAAAAAAAAGAACTTTATCAAGATAAACACACCTGAAACATTCAATAAAATTGAGACATAAATTGTTGCTATAAGTTCAAATCCTTACCAAATTAGGCCAAAATATAGAAAATTTACCCAATTTACTCATTATTTGCATTCGATTATGTTACAATTGTTAAGAAACAACCTAATCCAATTACCTTTGATTAGACCTATGGACACAAGCAAACCTTTGCCTTTGAACTTTAACTCAAAAGAATTTTGTCAATATCATCTTACATCTAGACATAATACAAAATGATGTATGTGTCTTTAAAATCAAGTGCATGCCCTCATTGATTCTAATCACATCTAGTTGGGCAATGTTAATAACAAAGGAAGCAAGTTAGTTTCTCCACCCTATCAAAATTTGATATTTTTAAAGAACCCACTACCAAATCATACATCCAACATTGTGCAAGCTTGTGATGATAAGAATGATGATGAGAATGGTCTAAATAATATGATTAATGCAATATATGTTCAACCTCACAAGGGACAAGCCTCTTTGTTACCCAATATTTCTTTCACATACATAGATGCATCTATGTACATGCACTCAATGGTCCTCTCTATATCACTCGACGAATCAATGAAAAACATACACTAGGGATACTCATTGATACTATGTGTTTAGAGAATGTGATCATTGGGGAATTATTGTTTGTGCATGAGCTTAATCAAGATTCTTATGAAAGACAAAAATCATGGTTAAAAACTCATGATGGTTTAACTCACCCTATGATAGGTTTGATAACTCTTCCACTTAAATTTTGACCGAAATAATTAGATGTATCATTATCGACCATCCCAAAATTAGAAAAATTCCATGTGAAGGTAAGCTATCCATGGCTATGCTCCATGAATTTCATTCCAGTAGTTATCCACAAGTGCATGAAGTTCCCTTTTGAAAATCAAATATATATATATATATATATATATATATTTTATCATAGTGGGTTTAATCCTTTAGCTTCCCATGGAAAATTTTCCTTGGAATATTTTTAGCCTCAAACCATGGAACCTATCAAGCCTCATGAAGATTTATTTTCAGGTCATATCAAAATTTTAAGGGAAAGCACATAACAGAGTTACCCCTTAGTAATATTCCTAAATATGATAAGACTATGGTTGCTCCTCCCACCACACAAGTTTTGGATAAACCCATGCTTAAATTAAATACCATTCCAAGTTCAAAAACCATATATGTTGTAGTTCCTCCACCAATATCATATAAAAGACCAAGAGACAATCATAACCTTTGTGCCACCTAAAGAGAAACAAATTTATAGACCTAAGGAGAAAGAGATTTCCCAACCCCTAGTGATCCCTTCAATTCCTCCTCTAAGGGAAGAAAAGAGACCATGAATGATAAAACTGTTCCCACCACTTCACAAATTGAGAACCACATAAGAAGAAACAAAAATACTAAAGAGTGTAGGTGTAGACATAACGACATTGCTCGTTAATTGGGTGAAAATAATAAAAAATTACCTAATGATCAAACACCTATGTAAACAAATCAAGATGAATTACAACTTTCACCAAAACATAAAATTGAACCTTACATGTCCTGACCAAAACAAAGGGTGAAACAAGAACATACAATAGAAATTGTCATTAAATCACCCATGGTGATAAATTTGGATGATGGGGATGAGGATGCTAAAGTTGATGAACAAATACACAACAAACTATCTTTTTTATTCTCAAAGTTGATGGATGTAGATGGGGGAAACCATGATGACCTTCCTGATGAGAGTGTTTTATGACGTGTTTAACCTAGTGGTGACCCTAGTATGATACTTGATGTAGTCCCTTTGGCAAGTTGTCTACCTTCTATATATGATGAACAAGATTGGGATGTAGAAGATTTACTTTAGATTGACTTGCATGTGTAGTAACATTTGTTTTATTTGTGTTTTCTTGCACTTGATGTGCTTCCCCATGTTATGCTACTAGATGTGTCTTTATGTTTGTGAGATTTCTTTGGAGAACCCTTGTTGCTCCATTAGCGCAAGGATACAAAGGAAACAAATTTGGTGTAACATTCATCTATTTGTATCTTCATTCTTCTTTATGTCATAAACATTATTTTTTGTCTTGTGTTTTCCTTTTTGGGAAAATACAAGGTGTTGAGACATTAAAGTCTCTTCTGTGTTGACCCAAAAGCTTGTTTGTTTTTTCTATCACATGTCATTATTTCATTGTGTTCATATTTCCACAAGTATTTTGGGAATGATGTCAATTCCAAGCTCAATTATGTTGTAGAAAATATGTATACTAACCCTAGTTCTACAGATCCCTTATGTGTTCATATTTTTGTTATTTGTTGTATTACATTTGGTGAAACCCCTTATCATGAGTTATCTTAATTTGGAAACATATAATTGCTATAGAATGCTTTCCAAATAATCTCGCATGACCTTTATCTCATAACATGAGTAGGTCTTAGTCTCCTGTTTTCCTTATAATCCCTTTTTGATATCTATCTTATATAACCTATATCTATTTTGTTATTTATTACATATATGGAAATTCTTATTCTCTTATAGATACATGCCTCTTATAAGTAATTCCTTAACCTATCTCCCCTTTTAGCCCAATGCTTCACACATTCTTTGTGATGGATTGTAGTAGACTCTACTCTATGCCCTATACCCTACCAACATCATCCCCCTTTTCAAAATTATGTATTATCCTCAAGAAAGTTTTCTTAGTTACCCAAGAGAATGTGTTTATAGATGACCTTTAGCTACACAAGTATTGTGTCCCACATTTGTTTTCCTTTCTATAAAATTTTTATGTATGCTTATGTTTTGATCAAAGTGGCTTCTATATTTACAAGAGTCTTATGGATTTGGATTTTTTGTGTGGTAGATCTGGCCTCTCCTAGTTCTCTACACAAGTATGCTAGATTTATGTTGATGGCCTCCCTTTATTTCTTTACTTACACTTTTATATTCTATCTCTAATCTTGGAGTTGCTACAACTTAGTGTGTGTTCTATTTATGTTTACCCCCATTGCTCCATCCATGTCTTTTAATGGATCATAGGAGGATACATCTTGTACTATTTGGGCCACTAGTTGTATGTTCTAATCCTTCAATTTTTTAGTGAGGTTATGTCATTGGGGACATAATTGATCTAGTACATTTTCTTTTGCAATGCTCCCTTCTACATGATTTATCTATTTCTCTAATGATAAATGAACTATCACATGTTTTTTTAGCCTCATTTGTGTTCTTCATCCAAAAATTTGGTTGAGATTCTTGTCTGATTTTATCCTTTTATGCATTTAAGACTAACTATAGTCCATCTACCAATTATTTAAGTTGTTTCAGTAGGCGAAGGGAAGCATCCGTTCATAAATAAAAATATTTAGGTCTATAATGTTTGTACCACATCTTCTAGTTGCTCTACATTATTTTTATGTTGCTAGAGTATTTATTCTCTAGCACTAGCGTGGAAAATATCTCCCATTTGTAATTTTTGAAGTGGGTAGATATTTTCTAAATTAACCTAGGAGCCCATCATCGATAGCTAGATTAGTTGTGGTGTAGGTGCTAGTTGAAATTGTTTATGTTGTTCCAAGAAGTCCTTGATTGATTGGATTGGTGAAACCAATGCAAATATTTCTCCAATATTTTGTTCTTGTTCATCATCTACTCTTTCACTTGGTGGGATTCTTGATGGAGAGGTTTTTGGTTGTCTTTATATTTTTCCTCTTCTAATATGGAATCTAGGGGTATCTTTGTGATTTTGGTGGTTTCCTCTTATAGATTAGCAATTTACTTTTGTTGTCCCCCATTAGGGTGTCTACTCTTTGCTTAGTGCAGAGCTATTTTTCTCCTTCTAATCCATGGTAATGGTAGTCCCTACCTTTTTAATATCTTTTTCCCTTATTTCCTCTTCTTCCTTTAGGTATTTCTCCCTTCTTTCTTTAATTACAGTGATGATAAGTTATGGGAGTTTTTTTATCACTTCATATAAACTTTTATAAATTTCCTTATAGATAATATCAAACTCTATATTTCCTTATTATTAGTCTTTGAATCTTCGTACATAGATAAGACTTGTAAAATCATACTATGGTATATGATGGTATTTTTAGTCACCATCACACTGATTGGTGGTTATGGATGCTCTTCTACCTTTGGTTGTTGAATTTCTATAGTGTGTTCCTTATTTTTCTTTTGTAGAGGATTTTGCACCTATTGTACCTCTTCTTCTTCCTCATCTTCTACTTCAAAAGTGATGATCTTCCTTTCACCACTTGTTTGGCCCTTTCTTTGTGGCCTTTCTTCTCCATACTCATTCAAATTAGTGTTTTTGATATTTCACATACACAAGGAGTCACCACTATCTAAGAAGAGGATGTTGAGCCCTTAGATTGGGTAATAGAAACTCCATGCAAGCTTTTAGACCTTCTTGTGGTTCATGTTACCAGAGTTGGTGTGAAAGAATATGGTTTTGTAGTGTCTTTTGGTGAAATGCCTCACTACTTTTGTAGTTGTTCTTTGTTTTTCTCCTACTATTCTTGGTATTTTTACTATGGATTTGATCCATAGTCTCCTTGTACATCCCAAATTTCTCTACATATGGGTATTTTGATTTAATAAGTATTTTTTTAGCATAATCATCCACCTCTTTCTATGATATCTCATAAGGGAGCTTAGGAATCTAGGTCATTTTTAGCTCCATCAATTTCCATATAGGTATAGTTCTTTTCCACCAAGAAAGTGATGGTGTTGATATACTATTTCACATATTTATAGGGAATCTACTCTTTGGATTATATCTATTTTTGGAAGCTCTTGAAGAAGCCAAAATATGCCATAGCACATGTTTGTTTGTCTAGAAATTGGTGGGTGTGCATCTTAATCTAAGCATCTATTGGTAGATGGGTTTGCCATGCTTTCCATCGAATATTGAAAGCTCGTTGAGAAAGTAGAAGACCAAGAATATGTGGAGCATGTTGTAGCAGAGGTTGTAGTGTGAGGTCTTGATTTTCTATACACCTACCCATTAGGTAGGTGGTAGTGTTTAAGTCTCATTCTATTCACATACCTTGTGATGTGATTTTCATCTAATGTCTCTAATCTCATTGCCCCTAAGTCTATAATTTCATGAATAGAGTATGGCCCTAGCCACCTTAAGTTTTAATTTTCCTTTATTTTGAATTTTTTGTCAAAAATTAATAATAAATATCCTATTTGAAAAGTTTTAGTGTGAAGGTTCCTATCATGTCATGTCATTTGTCTTTTTGATTGTATAGTTCTATGAATATACCCTCATCTAGTTTTTCTAGTTCTTCCATCCTTTGCACTAAGTATTTGTCTTCATCTGGCCATAAGGTTGGTGTGGTATGTAGGTTTGGGATTATGAAGTTCATTGGAACTACCATATTAGTTCCATATACCAAATGAAATGGTGTAAATTTAGTACTCCTCTTGTAGGATGTGCAACAGGCCTAGAGTATTATAGGTATTTTAATGTCCCAATCAAACCTATTTCCTTCACATAGTTTTGTAAGTATTGTTCTAATTATCTTACTCAAAACCTATTTTGCTTCATTTACTTGTCGATGGTATGGGGATATTTTATTATGTGTGAAAATGAAGGTCTACAAAACCTCCATAGTTACTAAATATTAACAAATTTATTCCCTTGATTGCTTCCTATAATTAGTGGAAAGCCATATATAGTAATTATGTTTTCATATAAGAATATTACAAAAAACAATTGTCGTACAAACCCTAATGGAATTATCCTTTACCAATTTTATTAAGTATTCAACTCTTTGTTGCAAGAATGATGGTGTTTTCATTGATGTCAATAGGAAGTCTACTTACTAGTGTTGTCATTGATGTCAACTATGGGATGCAGATGTTGAGGATATTGAGAAAATTGTGAAAAGAGGAAAATAGGTTGAGGTTGTACATGTGTACTTGAGACTTGAGGAAGTGTTGTGAGTACATGGAGCTATTATTTTGTTGTAGAGTCTAAAGATGACATAATGAGTTGAGATGATGGTCCAGGTACTTAGTTTCCAAGTGCTTTTGAGAAAATTTAATAAATAGAGTAAATAGTGTTGTGCAAATGATCATAGTGCACTCTGTATTGTTCTTTGCTTTCTTTTTGTGTTGATGTTATGCCTGTGCCGATCTTACAGTTCATTCAAGGTTGAAAAAGATTTCTATATTTAGAATTTGGGTTTCTAGATCGTTGTGGATTGAGATATTTTCACTAGTGTGTGAGCCAATTATTTAGTAATTTTTTCTATTGTCTAGGAGAAATTTATTTGCTCTGTAGTTCTCCGCTATTTGGTTTTAGGTTGTGTGGATTTTGGAAGTTTCTTATAATGTCTTTATCTTTATCTCACCAAGTTTTTACTTGATTTGATGCAGTACAGTGTAAGTTTCAGTTATCAGTATGCAAACAAGGGTTATCAGTTGTCCTGAGTTAAATTATTTGTTGACATGAGCTTGAATGATGTATTCAATGAATCCTAAGATGTTCATGGATTTTTTTGGATTGAATTCAAGTAAATTAAATGCTTTTCAAAATTTTTGGCTTGATCTAAGGAAGCATGTACTTAATGTTTATGGTGTTTTGCATGGGTGTTGGCTAACCTTGTGTTTAACACTACATGCAAGGCTTGTGGAAGCATGTTGAGGTATATTGGGATCTATTTGGGTCCTAATTAAGAGTTAATGTAGGTCAAATTTCATTCCTATCTATCATGGGAATGTTTAGGTGTCAACCTAGTTCGAATTTGAACGTATAAAAGATAGTGGATAACATTGGAGAAATTTTTGAGGTAGAGGTTGATATAAATATGAATGGAGTTCATGCAAGAGGAAGAAAGGGGGAAAGAGTAAGAAGAAAGCTAGATGAAAAGAGTGATTCAAGTAAAGTGTATGTGATGTGAATTTGAGCAGAGCAGTTTGAACTTCATGTTAGGGTTCCTGAAGGAAGTGAGCTAAAGGAATCCAAAATATTTCATACGAGACTATGAAAATGTGTGAGCAGTTGTGGTGGACTCCTTGTTTCATTGAGAAGTATTTCTCTATGTAAAATTCTTCTTCAATATTCTTGTATTATTTATATGGTAGTGAGCCCTGGCTATGGGCCTTTTTGGATAGTGCATCCTATTCTAGCAGTGAGCCTCTTTGTACCAATTTTTCAATTACTTATATTGTGAGCTAATCCTCATCGTGGTTTTTCCCTTATTGGGTTTTCCACATAAATCCGATGTTCTTATGTATGTGGTGTTGTTCTTTAAGTTTTTATTATCTGCATTTCATGTTTAATCTATCTTACAGAATAAGGACTTAATGAATTCTTATGGATTTGTTTACTACAGAGGGTTTTGAAGGTTAAATTTTCTAAAAATGATTCACCCCCCTATCAGTTGTCTTCTTCATTTCAAAAATTGGTATCAGAGCGAGGTTCTTTGAAGAAGAGATTAACCACTAGAGGTATGTAATGCCCTAAATTTTGTACAAGGGAAAAAACACAACCAATTTTTTATTTAATAAAGCCAAAATAAAGGGTTAACAATTGTTAACCATGCATGTGCATGGTAACACACTGTACATGTTGAGGGAATTTTTTCATTGTAATGCCCTAAATTTAACACTTAAAAAAACAATTATGAAAAAATCCCAACTATCAAATTTCGTTCACTTATGCTTGCAAAACTCTCAAAGTTTGCTACCAACGCAGGCACTATAAAAAGGCAAACAACTTTCAACCAAACATAAACTATAATTCTTTTAGTTAGGTAACTAAATTTCATAAACCATCATGGTCAATTAGAGAGGAGGCATAGAATCCACATCACCGAGGTACACTTATATAGTTCAGCCAACCCAAAGTTAAACTAAAACATTATATAGGTCACATGCCAACAATAACATATTTATATATATCGGTAGTAAACTCAATAATAATAAGAGAACAAATCCTAGGGGCCAAACCTGGTCCTCTGGGGCTCATCTCAGACAAACCTTGCCTACGTATATATTTCGTAGAGCAATCGTAGTTTGACCAACTTGAGTTCTTCCAACTCATTTGACTCACCTTCACATGGTAAAACCTCAAGTTTCAAGGTGACTACCTCAGTCACAATCTTACACCCTAACACTACTATAGGTTGAATCAATCCACTACTTAGAGGTATCATGTGCTTTATACGAATTAAAACTAAAGGGGGTGGGTACACAACCCTTTCTTGGGTCCATAACCCCAGACAGTTTCTCGATCGACTACCACCCACATAGGTGAAGTTGGGGGTCAAAAACCTCTTTAAGGGTATATTAGAAAAGTTTAGGACAAGGAATTGAATTCCCTTACTTGTACAAACAAAAGCATAAGGCATAGCAGGATACTAAGAAATAAATCTATTAAGAATTAGCATGATAGATAATCCACCAATTTTGCATATTCACGAGCCAGTAATACAAATAACCTAGTCATTATATTCTAATACAATTAGCTTGGAAAAACTAGTGAGCAATGAGGGGTTGTTTCAATGATATACATTTTGGTATTACATCTCTAGTGATTAAAGAATTAGGGATAAATTTTACAAATGCATATTCCTTCACAACAAATGAACTTCTATTAGTAATCAAAACATTACCTATGTATACCAAAACAATAATCAAGAATTTTCTTAAACAAACTAATTGTTAAAACTTAATAACCATTAATACAATATAATAATTTTGCATGTTATGGAGAATACCTCCTACCTATCATCTTATATCAAATATCATGACTAATTAAATAAATAAAGCATTTCAAATAAATAGATGAATCTTTACATAAACTCCTCTTTTACTTACTTATTTATTATTCCTTTATTTTGAACTAAACTAAAATAACTAAAAATAATTACATGTAGTTTATAAAGAAACTAAATTTTATTTCATTCAGAAATACTTCACAAAACTCTAAATATTCTTTAAAGTTGGAAAATCTTTTTATCTTTTAGCACATTCATATTTTAAATTAATAAAACACCTTTTAAAGGAATGGGGATATATTCCCCTTTCCTTTATTTAAAGAACCATGAAATCAAGGGATTCACATCGAATTTTCCCAAGTAATAAAACAACACTTCTATTGTTTCAAGACAAGATGTATCTAAAACATACCAATGAGTTTTCAACAGAATTCTAACATTAATATATCACTTGTAGCAAGAGAAATCTGAATTAATATATTTCTTGCAACAATGTTATTTATCATGAATATAAAACTACAGCTTGAAGAAGGGAAAATTCAAATTGTGGCATTGAAATATACTTGCATAAACAAAAATTTGGGATGAACTTATATAGACTAAAACATACCCAAAACTTCCTTAAAATCAGCAAAAGAAAGCATGTTGATTCATTACAAAAATCAGAATCACAACTCCTAAATCTTGAAGCCATAGAGAAAGGATGATTTTAACGCATTAAAACGGCAATACAGTGTTGTTAGAGTACTGCTAAAACAACAACTAGGTACCACTAAGAACTATTAATAGATTCCTAAAAAACAATACCAACAACTGGAAAAGACATTTTAGATCAGCAACAACATATCTGGGCCGAAATGTTGCTGCATGCAAGGTGTATCATAAAATTTCAGCAATGTTCATTTTTTTGTTTTAAACCTCATTTTATTTCACAAATTATGGCTACCTGTAACTAACATGCATGATTAGTTGCAACATCATGTAGACACTCCAAGCATCACTTATCCAACAATTAAGTTTTTTTTTTTTTTTCAATTTTTTTTATTAGCCTACAATCATTTGTACACACTAAGTCTCTTCAATTTGTTGCAGCCTTGAGGAAATCCTTGCACAATACTGAGAAAGGCAGAGCCCTGAAGTTATGCCAAACATATCACAATATAGATTGAGATTCCATTCACATCAAGCTATTGAATTCATTTGATGATTTGTATTCCATTAACATTGGATTCAACAAAGCTATGGACATAAAATGATAAAACATCCACTCTTTTATGGCTTAGAACTTACAACCTCCACAACGTTCATTCTATTGACTCTGCCTATATGACTAACTCTATGCATTAATAATAATAATAATAATAAAGAAAAAAAGAGAGAACAAAAAGATAAATCACCAAAGTAATGAATTATTTATATCTTGTTTGTCGAAAACCATGGATAACCGAATTCCATTTTAGTTTTCTAAGACTACTGTATCTCTAATAATTAGAGATTAATTACTCTTCTCTATTCTCAGATGAAGCTGTAAGTAACTCCCAAATTTATAAAGCTGTGAGTTACTTTATTCATATATTGTTCTCTATAGGTATATTTTTATCTGTTCATATATGGTGTTTCAATACAAATTGATAATAAATTATAATTTATAGCTACAATTTTTCCTAATTAATTGTTTCCAATGCACAAAAATATCTCTGAAGGATAAGCACAAAATGGATTTTTTGAAAAGGCTTTAGTAACACTCAAGCAAATGCGATTGGTAGGCATAAAGCTGGATTCCACAACTTTTTCTACCGCCCCCCTGCTGCGTGGAATAAAAAGAGAGCTTGGAAATGGGTATGCACATCCATCAAAGATAACAAAAGGTGGATTTATGTCAGATGTTAAATTTGGAAATGCTCTGGTAGAAATGTATGTAAAATGTGGAGGCACGACAAGGCATGTGAACTTTTGACATAATTTCCTCAAATAAATGTGATTTTCAAGGAATGTTGTGACTGCAGAATACGTTCAAATGGGTGGGTGTGAAGCTCAACTCCTCAACTTTACAAGCATCCCTCATTCCCATGTCAAAATGGGAGTTTTAAATAGGTCATTGACATATTCAGGTAAAACCCAAAGATATACATTATATAGTTTTTATGCTGATATATACTTAACTATGTAGGGTAAAGGATGTTGTAATTGTTAAAATTTAAATGTGCTTATTATTGGATTCTTGGCGGTAATTTTTATTTATTTTAATAAACATATTCTATGCCATAATTTTTAAAACCTAAATGTCCTCATTATTAGGATCCTGACCGTAATTTTCTATTTGATAATAAACATGCTCTATAATCTTTTTGTTTTAGGCTGCAACTCGCCAATTTGGAGAATCGAAAGGTCAATATCAGCAAGAAACAGTTTGGAGGAGCTGAAACCAAAAACGACAAGAAGACAAAATATGGACACATGGACAAGGCATGTGAACTGTTCAACAAAATGTCTCATAGAAATGTGATCTCATGAAATGTAAGATAGCAAATTATACACTAAAATGAGTTTTTTGTAGAGGCTTTTGAGACTAACAAATAATTACAACCATCCATAAATTTGAAGACTGAAAGAAACTTAAATATTCTTTTTATTTATTCATTCTTTAATTAACAATTTCAGATTCAAATAACTAAAGAGTGCTCAAAATGAATATATCTAGCTTTATAAATTTATTTGCATGCATTTCAATATCACTTTCATTAACTGAACCAAACCCAATTCCATAACAACAATCCAAAACTAAAATTGTAAACATAGCTGCAAAGTCTACACCCAACATTAATGACTGCATAAAAATTTGTGCAGAACCTCAAGGTAAGCCGCTTTTCCATGTTTCCAGCGAACTCTCTATGCAAGTGAAGTTTGCAGGCATAACATCAAATTCCATAATATTTGCTAGCCTACACTCCACCTGTGCCAAAATGGGAGGTTCTCCCCAAAAATAAAGTATGGACATCAACCAAAGTACATACTATTTTTTTTTGGCAAGATATTTGTCTCCCCAAAAGAATAATAAAACATTGGAAACAATTTTTTTTATTTCTCTTGAGAGTTCCCAGGCAAAAAAAATGTCTCTGATTTGAAATAGTATTCTCCCTTTGAAAATAATGAACTTGCTCCTTTCAACCACCACAAAGTTAAAATCTCTCACACCAGATTGACAGTATGCCAAATAACTACTCAAATGGGTTTTAAATGCTTTGATGGATCCCCTACTTCTGTCACGAGCGCCATCTCTTAACTATGCTTCATAGTAAATTATAGAGGGGTGTCGTACTCCTCTTGTGGCATGGCAGGCCACCTCCTCTGCCAACACTAATTACCATTTATGAAAGCTCTTTCTAGATAAGTGGTTTAGGTTTATCATTACATGCACTCTTCCCTCAACAAAACCATGGTTAAACTTATTATGTGTGAAACACATGATTACCTTTACTTCGTATTTAAATCTTGTATAAACAAAATATGCCACTACCACATTAAATTAATTGATACATAATAAATACATAATATTTCTATGATAGGAACTATTATGAAGTTGGTATGGTTGTTGAGTTTATGCAGCACCCTATTCAAGGAAAATCTATCTTTACCTTGTTGGTGATTCTTGCCTTAAATGACCCCTTCAACACTATCATCAACATGTGGTTACAAGTTCAGAAGGAATATAATTAAACTATCAAGAAGTATGATAACTTCCATCAATAGATCTATCTACCCTCTCCATCACCATTCTTCCTCGAGTATGTTGCAATTATGTTTGTGTAGACACAATATACTAGGTTCACAAATTCACCTTATTATGAATATTATTGATTGTTGCAAATGCTATAGTAGTAAATATTATAAGAATAACATTAAATCTTGAACCTTGTAGTTGATGTTAGTATTATTTTCATCCCTAACAATAACCACATTAATGTTAATTCTCATTTGTGTTAATACCTTTTTTTAAAATAATAATACTAATACATGAGTGTGAATTAATATCATACATGGTGAAATCCAAAATAAATGTAACACAATGTAAGAAACAATATTAGATTAAATCTTAATATTATTAATAATAATAAATTTAATAATGGTACTAATTTACATATTAATGATATTAAAACTAATAGTAGTATTAATGATGAAATTAATATTGATAATTATAATCATATTATTATTAATATTATAAGTATCGTTTGTCCAAATTGAATTATTAATCATAGTCCACATATTTCATCGATCTAACTCAACTAATAAACAATAATAGAACCTACTAAAAGAAACACAAAAGATATAACTATAGCACTAATGGGAGGGCCTTACATTCCCCTCCCCTTAGATTCGACTTCCTCTTGGAAGTCACTAAGGTTTGGGACTATAATCTCAACAAAGTAACAAACATAAGTCTATCAATCTTATTAATTACTTTACCACCCCTCTTTTTAAATGAAATAATCAAAGAATTCAACTATAAGCACACAATAGAGACAAATATCAGCTATGAATTAAAAATTCCAATAC
The DNA here is from genome assembly GCA_007115665.2 of Sequoiadendron giganteum. Lineage (NCBI taxonomy): Eukaryota > Viridiplantae > Streptophyta > Pinopsida > Cupressales > Cupressaceae > Sequoiadendron > Sequoiadendron giganteum. Next base: position 883,281,596 of record CM021100.1, on the reverse strand, counting down.
TTAGAACAAAACTTCTCATAGTGGAACATTTATATGTTATACACTAAATTTAACAATGCTAATAACCGTCCATGTAGCTCTAATTTATTAACAATGCAACCAACTTCGATTAAATTACACAAAAACATATCTAAATGAATGCATAACCTTTGATATGCCTCTAATTTTATTTGCACCATAAACATCAGTCATGATGTTAGAAAATATTTTTGTTTCAATGGTCAATCATGTCTCCAAATTATTAGCTTCACGTTTTTTCCCACATATGCTCTAAAGAGGACTTTTTGCCTTATAATCATGGCACTCATACCATGTCTCAAGAATATTGACTTTGTATCATTTGTTACTAACTTTCTTACATAGCTCATAGGTTTGCCGCATCACATTTATTGGCAATTTCACATGTACACAAAACAATAGCAAGGATGCTCTTCCCAATGGGTGTGCCTATCCTCATACAAAAGATGTTTTTCTCGATGGGTGCGCTCGTCCTCATACAACCACATAACTTACAACATAAGGTTCACACATGGGGTTTACAAGGATGGATATTCTTGGATACCACTCGAGGCCCTTCTCTAAGAAATCCTCCATATAGATAAGAACAATCATAGAATGAGGGTAAGAATGGATTAATGACCGTCCCATACCAGTCCCATTTACAACCCCTTTCAAAATAATTCCCTAGCACATCTACTCCCCTATACGACCTGCCAGGGAACCCCCCAGGATATGGCAGTTTACAAATTTCACATTACATCACACATGCTAGCAATTTGCAAACAAGGAGAAAGCCTCAAACCAAGTAACACAGGACCATAAACCAAGACTCCAATAAAGAAAAATCCCAAAGAGGAACTATAAATTCAAGAGAGAAGAAAAATAAAGATCAATTGTAACTACATTGCAACATTTCAATCTTAATTCAAAAACGAAATTTAAACAAGTCCTTGAGGCAAATCAGACTACAACAACCGTCAAATGGCTAAATAGCCTAATAAAATAACTATAAAATCTCACATTGTTGGCGCGTAATAAAATACAACATCAATCAAAAGTTACCAATAATTCATATTTCAACATTAATATTTGCACATCATGAGCATCATGTGACTTGATAAGCCACCTAAGGGGAGGAGGGGAATGGTGGTTCTCTAACCACATTAGTATAATAGCATGCAATAACTAGTGGTCCCTAACCACATAAATATGAATAACTAGTGGTCCCTGACCACATATATATATGAATCACTGACAGTCCCTAACCAAATGAATATGAATAGCTGGTGGTCCCCGACCACATAAATATGAATCACTGGTGGTCCTTGACCACATGAATATGAATAGCAGGTGGTTCTTGACCGCATAAATATGAATCAGTAGTGGTCCCCGACCACATGAATATGAATAGTTGGTGGTCCTTGACCACATAAATATGAATTACTAGTGGTCCCTGACCACATGAATATGAATAGCTAGTGGTCCCTAAACACATAAATATGAGTCAATGGTGGTCGATATAATTCCATCCTTTACCCGGGTAAGTGCACCAATCTGTGACACAATTTTGGCTCTTAAGATGCCACTTTTTTTTTTTTGAAACCAGGAAAATATGATTTGCACAAGAAAATGAAGATAGTTACGCTAAAAAATTCAAGATGCGGCAAGAACAAAAGTTGAAGTGCTCTGAGTCTAGTTTCTAAGCTACTATTGTTTTTTGAAATTAATGAAAATTAAGGGTCTCAAAAAGTGGGGGGCCCAAATCAGGTCTTGTTTTTATCAAAAAAATAGCATAGCGCCTCAAGGCTCCCCACTTTTTGGTTAACTTCTTTTTAGAATTTCAAAAATCCCAACAGTGAGAAATTAGCTAACACCATGTAGTTTGTCCTCCTTTCGGATAATTTTTTTAATGAATATATAATATTTTATGAATTCTCAAAGTGGACACATCCTGAAAAGCTGAAATTTGAGCGTGCTGGCCCCAAAATGTTTTGCAAACTAATAAAAAATTGATTTATTTATTTTTCATCATGTGTAGAATGGAATCTAGTTTCAAAAAACGTAATTTGTTTCATGTTTCGATGAACGTGTAAAAATCTATCATAAACCTAGCACATGTTGGTTTTTGACAAAAAACGAAGGCATTTATAATAGAAGCCATCGATCAAAACCTTAACTAAATCAAAATGAAAAAATAATTATGTATTTAGATAGCTGAGACAGAGGTTAATGCTATCATGGTTTTTTTAATAAACTTGCATTGAAAGACGTGCAAATGAGACGGGGAGCATAGACAAAAATATGAGAAAATTTAGCAAATCCTGTTAATTAACACGTCTAAAGTAGGTCTTTTGGTGAGCGCCAAATTTGGAGAGCGCCAAATGGCTCATCACATTGGGCATGTGCCAAATTTGGCGTGCACCAAATATGATGAGTCATTTGGCGTGCGCCAAATGTGATGGGTCATTTTGCGTGCGCTAAATTTGATGAGTCATTTGGTAAGTGCCAAATGCCCTGCTTTGCATAGAACTAGATTTTTACTTTATTATACTTTAAGTTATATTTCATATATAATAGGCAGGATGTTTGAGAATGGTTTCAGATCTCTAAGAGTTATAATGCAAATTCTAGTTTTTGGAAGATCTTAAAAATTTCAGACTTAGTCAAATTTTAGTAATCAGCATGTCAAATTTCAGTAATCAGGAGGTCAAATGTTAGTACTCAAGAGGTCAAATTTCATTTTTCTCTCTCCATCTCACTCATTTTCATCTCTTATTCTCTAGACCTCTCTCTCTCACTATCTCCATCCCTTTATCTAAAAATATCTTCCTTGAGCTCAAGAACTATGTCTCTACATGTCCATCTCTCTCTCCTTCCCTCTCCAATATCTATCTCCCTCCCTCCTTCCCTCTCTACATTTTTCTATCTCTCATCCCTCTCCTTTTATCTCTATATATCTCTCTCTACTCTCTATACCTACCTATTTCTCCCTCTCCTCTCTTTCTCTCCCTCTTTGCTTCCCTCACTCTCTCCTCCCCTCTCTACTCTCTATCTTGTCATTCTCTCTTTCCTTCCCTCTCTAGTTCTCTCTATCTCACTTCTCTCTCCTTCCCTCCCTCCCTCTCTAATTTTCTCCATCTCCCTCTCTCTCTCCTTCCCTTTCTACTTCTCTTTATCTCACCTCTCTTTCTCCCCCTCTCTCTCTCCCTCTCTCTTCCTTTCACCCACCTTTGCTCTCTACTTCTCTCTATCTAACCTATCCCTCTATACATCTCTCTCTCTCCCCCCTCCTTCCATCTCAGTCTCTCCACCTTCCTCCTTATCTCTCTACTTTTAAGCTCCATCACACATCTCTATCACCTATCTCACTTCTCTCTTTCCCCTTCCCTCTCTACTCTCTTTCTCTCTATCTCACCCCTCTCTATCTCATCCCTCTCTCCCTAATTATTCCTCCCTCCTCTATTATCTCTCTCACCTCTCTCTCTCCATCCCTACCTCTTCCTCCCTCTCTCCTTCCCTCTATACTTCTCTTTATCTCCCTCCTCCCTCTATCTACCTAGACCTCTCTATTTTTTTCT
>CM021100.1:883107021-883277918 GCA_007115665.2 Sequoiadendron giganteum | reverse complement strand
CAAACTCTGAAGGGATTGATATTTATCAGAGGTTCCTTGAAAAGCCATCTGTCTTCCCAAAATCTAGTACTATTACCATTTCTAACTTGCCAACCAATGCCTTCCTCCACAATCTTTTTTCCAATAATTAAGTTGTTCCAGCATATGGATCCTTTTGGAAGAAGGTGGGGATCCATGTTAATAATCGAAGAGCAATTGTTATCCAAATATTTACCAGCCAAAATATCGATCCACTCCCCGGAGGAAGAGAAGATTCTCCAAATTTGCTTAGCCAAAAGGATTTTATTGATAGATCTGATTCTTCTTAGCGCAAGTACACCATTATTTTTAGATCTACAGACCAGATTCCAATCAATTAAAGGAATTCTTTTATTTTCCTCCACACCCAACCAGAGAAATATTTTTTGGATTTTTTCTATAGTATCAACATATTTGGCAGGGATCTTAAAAAGACTCAGAGCATAGATAGGGAGATTCTGAAGGGTGGCTTTGAGGAGCTGAAGCTTACCAGCTTGGCTAAGCAGAGCACCTTTCCAACCAACAAGCTTTTTGCTAAATCTATCCACCAATGAAATCCAGAAGGCATCAGGAGGTTTCATACTTAAAGGAAGACCCAGGTAGGTGGCAGGAAGGGCATCCACCTTACAATCCAGAATCCTAGCGATTTTAGTTTGACGATGTGCCGGAGTGTTGAAAAAGAACAACAAGCTTTTTTGATTGTTGATCAGCTATCCAGAAGCTCTCCCATACTTATCAAGTAGCTGTTTAATAGATTTAGCTTCAGTCATAGAAGCTTTACCCATAAGCATAGTATCATCAACGAATTGTTGATGAGAACACACCAAGTTGCCCGAGGACGGTCTGAGCCTAGAGATAACATTACAATCAATCAATTTTTTCAGGTTCCTTCCTAGGCTTTCAGCCATAATAGTGAATAAAATAGGAGAGATAGGGTCACCCTGCCTGAGACCTCTGGTGCTCTGGAAAAAGGATGTCGGGGAACCATTGACCATAACTGATATGGAAGCTGTGGACACAAGTTGTTCCACCATTTGAATCACCCTATTATTAAAATTGAAGGCCTTCAAAATTTTAAATAAAAAGACCCAATCCACTTTATCATAGGCTTTTGAAATGTCAAGCTTTAAGAGAAAACCTTCAGTCTTCGATTCAACAAGGGAGTGAATGTTCTCATGAATCGAAACAATAGAATCAAGAATTTGTCTACCAGGGACAAATCCATTCTGTTGAGGAGAGATCAAGGAAGGAAAAAGAGTTTCATGGAATGTTGTGACTACATAATATGTTCAAATGGGTGGGTGTGAAGCCCAACTCATCAACTTTATAAGCATCCCTTGTGCCCATTCCAAAAGGGGAGTTTTAAATAGGCCATGGACATATTCAGGTAAAATCCAAAGATATACATTATATAGTTTTTATGCTGAAATATACTTAATTACGTAGGGTAAAGGATACCGTAATTGTTAAAACTTAAATGTGCTTATTATTGGGTTCTTGGTGGTATTTTTTTTAATTTTAATAACCATACTCTATGCCATAATTTTTAAAACCTAAATGTCCTCATTATTACGATCTTGACCATAATTTTCTTTTTTAGTAAACATGCTCTATAATCTTTTTTTTTTAGATTGCAGCTCACCAATTTGGAGAATCGAAAGGTCAATACCAGCAAGAAAGAGTTTGGAGGAGCTGAAACCAAAAATGGAAAGAAGACGAAATGTGGACGCATGGACAAGACGTGTGAACTATTCAACATAATTCCTCATAGAAATGTGATCTCATGGAATGTAGGATAACAGATTATACCTAAAATGGATTTGTTGTAGAGGATTTTGAGACTAACAAGCAATTGCAACCCTCCATAAATTTGAAGACTAAAAGAAGCTCAACTATTCTTTGTATTTATTCATTCTTTAATTAACCATTTTAGATACAGATAACTAAAGAGTGATCAGAATGAATATATCTAGCTTTATAAATTTATTTGCATGCATTTTAGTATCACTTTCATTAAATGAATCAAACCCAATTCCATAAAAACAATCCAAAACTAAAAATGTAAACATACCTGTGAAGTCTACACCCAACATTAATGACGGCCTAACAATTTGTGCAGAACCTCAAGGTAAGCCACTTTTCCACATTTCCAGTGAACTCTCTATGCAAGTGAAGTTTGCAGGAGTTTCTAGAAAAAAATTCAATAGCGGAATTTTTTTTCCTAATGCCAAGTGTCAGAGGAGAAGAGAGATATGTCTTTTAATGTTTACAATTATAGTTTATTAAGACACACATGAAAGAACTAAAAAAATTGAGAAATAAACACATAACACAATTGAGAGTAGATTTACGTGGGAAAACTCTTATAGGAGAAAAACCCACCACACCAAAGAAAGATCACTTGTATTACACTAATCAAATTACATACAAGTTATAGTCTCTTCTTTTTAGATGATAATTCTATATCAGCAACATTTCCTTAATCAACCTTGTATCAAATTACACTGTTACAATGCATTCATTCAACATACAATAGAAATCACTCACTAATCATTCTACTAACCAACCTAGACCAGACCCACGACTGAACTCTTCATCACTTCCTCAAGCTATTTATTCATTTCCCACAAGAAAATGGTCACAACAGTTCAACTTCCCAATCAGTTTGCATTCTGTATCGCTCATTGGTCTAAGATAGAACACGTAGGACAAACGCTTGGTCAATCGATTTCAACTTTATCAATCATCGGTGAGACAACAAAATGTGTCGAACCGATGCCATACTTTCCTTAGGCTATCACACACAACACCGACTCCTATCGTTGAGACTTTGGTGAAGTCTCCCTAATCTCAAGACCAACGGCAAGACAATCGCTATCGCCAACACACTAGGAGGTCACACTGAATATTCATGTCTCCCCGATGACCCAATGAACACTAAGACCGCCCATATTGGCAAGAGTCATGCCAATCGTTCACCAACAATAGATCCATCAGCAGGAGATCAAGAGGTCACACTGATAGCACAAGCCTCCCCGACGTGTTCATCGTCAAGACTCTCCCCGATGATATTCATCACCTTGACATCTTCCATCAGAGCGAGCTGGAGATGTCACCCCGACTGTTCTGGTCATGCTGATATTTCTGAGACTACCACCAAGTCACATCGACGTTGCCAAGACTTCTGCTGTCATATTGAGTTTGGAAACTCACTCTGATAGATCATGTTACCCTGATGGTTCTCATCACCAAGATAGATCCAAGGTCACAATGATCTGATCAGCTGCTCATTGACAAGACATTCCAAAGGTCTCACCAATATTGCTCTTCTAGGAGCTCAATGCCAGTAAGAATTGAGGCACTTTTTCCAACAATCTCCCACTTGACGAAGATCTTACTGACACCTCCAGAGCACAACAAAACTACTGAGTTGTATGGGCACCAAGGCCCATTGAACTGGTACACCACCTGTACTTGTATGTGCTCACTGGTTTCATCAATGCATCTACAACATTTTGTAGAGTATCCACATTTTGAAAAGAGAACTTTCCATCCTCCACCATATCTCATACAAAGTGATATTGCACATCAATATGTTTCATCCTAGCATGGAAAGTAGGATTCTTTGATAAATAAATAGCACTCTAACTGTCATAGTAAATTGTAATCTACCTTGCATCAAACCCAGTGTTAGAACATAAATGTTTTAACCAAATTTCTTCTTTACAAGCACGAGTTTCTACCATGTACTCATCTTCCATAGTGGAAAAAGTGACTACAACTTGTTGCTTGTTCATCCAACTAATTGCACCACCATTCAATGTGAAAGTATATCCATTGGTGGACCTTCTATTGTCAATTTCCCCTACCTAATTAGAATCCACATATCCATGAATGTTGAGAGTCCTCTATGATCTAGCCAAATTTCCATGGTAACATAGAGCATAGTCTGAAGTGCCCTTAAGATATCTAAACACTCTTTTCACAACATCCCAATGTGTCCTTCCTGGATTCGCCATAAATCGACTAAGAAATCCCATTTCTTGGGCAATGTCTAGCCTTGTACATATCATTGCATACATTAAACTGCCAACTACACTAGCATAACGCACTCTGGCCATGTCCTCCATCTCATAAGAATATTTTGGACAATCTCCAACAGATAGCTTCATTCCCTGCAAAAATGAAATAACTAGCTGCTTGTAATCATTCATACCAAATCTCTCTAGAATAGTATTAATATACTTACTCTAGCTAAGTCAAAGTTTTCTACCCTTTTTGTCCCTGGTTATTTCCATCCCAGAATATACCTAGCTGTACCAAGATCTTTCATTTCAAACTTTGTAGACAACTGAGATTTTAGATCGGAAATCATTAACTTACTATTTCCTATGAACAAAATATCATCAACATAAAGGGAAATAATAAGAATACAATCATTTTCAGTCTTGTAGTACACACAATGATCTGATTTTGATCTTACAAATCCAAAAGACAAAACAAATGTGTCAAATTTTTGGTACCACATCCTAGGTGATTGCTTCAAACCATACAAAGATTTTTTCAACTTGCAAACCATATTTTCTTTACCTTTTCTCACAAGTGCTCAGGCTGGGATATATAGATTTCTTCTTCAATATCACCATGAAGAAACATTGTCTTCACATCCATCTGCTCAATCTCCAAATCATATGTTGCAGTAAGAGATAAAAGAAATCTGATAGATGTTAGCTTTGGTATAGGAGAAAAAATTTCCCTACAATCAATCCCCTCTACCTGGGAATAACCCTTCGCAATGAATCTCGCTTTATACTTTTCAACACACCCATCCAAACCAATTTTCTTTTTAAACACCCACTTGTAGCCCACAATCTTTCTACCTTTAGGCAATGGGACTAGATCCCAAGTGTCATTTTTCCTTAATGATGTCATTTCTTCATTCATGGCTTCCAACCAAGAATTTGAATCAGACATTTCAGTTTCCTCTTTTACAGTCCTAGGCTCATCCGTGTTAGTAATCAAAGCATAGGCACAACTAAAATCTAACATAGAGAATCCATACCTATCTGGTTGTTTCTTCTCACATGTAGACCTCCTCATAGGTTGAGGCTAAGGTTGTGGTTCTTCTTCTTGTTCAGAACTCTCATAGCTGCTCGAACTCTCCTCAATTTCAGGTACACTTTCAATGTGTTGTTCCTCTTTTCCTTGAGTTAGAGGCATCTCAACAACATCATTCTTCTTTTCCTCTTCTTTCATCTCTAACTACAAATCTACTAAAGAAGGTTTCAGTTCTCAGAAGATTACACTTTTTTTGTACAATACCTTCTTAGTCATAGGATTCCAAAGCTTGTATCCTTTCACACCAAGGCCATACCCAATGAAGATACATTTTTCATCTTTATTGTCCAATTTAGATCTTTTCACATCTGGCACATAAACATATGCTTCACAACCAAATACACGAATATTTTTGAGAGAGGGCTTCTTACTAGACCAAGCTTCCATAGGTGTTATATCAAAAAGTGTTGAAGAAGGTGATCAATTCAATAAGTAACATGTTGTAGCCACAACCTCAACCCAAAACATTTGGTCTAGACTAGCATTGCTCAACATACTTCTTGCCTTCTCCATCAACGTCTTCTTCAACCTTTTAGCAACTCCATTTTGTTGCGGAGTGTAAGGTTTTTTTTATGCCTCTTAATCCCATGGTCTTTTCAATACATTTCAAACTCATCAGAACAAAAAACACCGCCATTGTCAGTCCTTAGACACTTTATTTTTCTTCCAGTCTGATTTTCCACAAGGTTTTTAAATTCCTTAAAATGACTGAACACTTTTGATTTACTTTTTAAAAATATACAAATTCCCTTCTTGAATAATCATCAATAAAATAAACATAATATTTAGAATTCGATAACAAAGGAACATCCATTAGACCACACACATCAGAATTTATAAAATCCAGAACACTAAAAGATTTATGAGGACTAGAGTAGAATGAAACACAGTGTTGTTTGCCATATATACAATGTTCACATAATTCAAAATCAAGATTACAATCATCAAGCCCCTCAACCAAGTTTTCATTCTTTAAGGATTTCAAACATTTTTCACCAATGTGATCGAGCCTCTACTGCCAGAGCATAGTCTTTTCTGCTGGAATTTTCACTTCCAAGGAATTTTCTCCAATAAGAACATTTTCATTCTTCTCTTTACGAAAATCTTTCTGTGACTTTGTAGAGACACTATTGCATTGAACAGCCAATGCATCCAACTTGAATAGAGTGCCAATTCGGGCACCCTTAGCCAACACCATCAAGCCTCCAGTCATTTATAGCCATTGCTAGAGAACAAGACTTGCACTCCAACATCATTCAACTTGCTTATAGAAAGTAAATTTTGAGCAAGACTTGGTATATGCATTACACCATCAATTCCCTTAATTCTACTATCAGGAAACTGAATTCTGACTCTTCCACGACCAGCTATCTCTAGATTTGATGAATCGCTTGCCAGATACACCTTTCCACCATCAAATTCTTCATTCTTAGTAAACCAGACTCTATGAGATGTCATGTGAAAATATGCTCTAGAATCAATCAGCTAGACACCATATGATGCTTGAGTTGCCAAGGCTGTAATAAAGGCATCTGCATCACTCTGAGAAGAGTCATTGTCAGAAGAATTCTTATTCCACCTCTTTTTATCCTCTTTGCAATCCTTTCAGACATGACTAGGCTGCCTACAGTTCCAACACTTCACCTTGGAATTCTTACTAGAAGAATTTGATCTCCCTTTTGATTTCGATTTGGACTTCTTGTCCTTTTTCTTGCCTTTTGCCTTTGATCTGCCTTGAACAATAAGAGCCTCCTTTGCCATCTTAGAATATTTCCTTCTCATCTCTTCTAATAACAAAGAAGCAACCACATCCTCCATTTTGAAAGTGGTTCTCATGCTCCCAATTTTCATCACCAAGTGATCCCAAGAATCTGGCAAAGAACATAACAAGAGCATATAGTGATCTTCTTCTTCAATCTTCACACCTACAAATGTTAACTTAGCAATCAACATGTTAAAGGTATTTAAGTGATCAACAATAGAAATTCCTCCCTCCATCTTCAAAGAGTACAAATTCTTCCTCAAGAACAACTTATTTACCAAGGACTTGCCCTGATAAATACCTCCTAGTCGTTTCCACAATGTAGAGGTAGTCTTCTCTTCATGAACGTTTTGGAGAATAGAGTCTTCCAAATAGAGTCTTATCAACCCTTTTCCTTTTCGATCTACAAGATCCCAATCTTCTTGCTTCATGGTTGTAGATTTCGTTCTAAACACAACAATCCAAAGATCACGATCCACCAATAGGTCTTCCATTTTAAGTTTCCACAACTCAAAATTGTTGTCATTGAATTTCTCAATTTCAATCCTTCCAGATGTACTTTTTGTTGCCATCTTAATCTATAATTAGACAAATTCAAGACTTCTACAAAACTCCCACTGAACAGAAATTGACACAAAAAATGAATCTACCCACAAGGATAACACAACTGGCTAGGCTTTGATACCACTTGTTAGGAAAAAATTTCCTCATGCCAAGTCTTAGAGGAGGAGAGAGATATGTCTTTTAATGTTTACAATTACAAGTCATTAAGACACATATGAAAGAAATAAAAAAACTGAGAAATAAAAACATAACACAATTGACACCAGATTTATGTGGGAAAACCCTTATGGGAGAAAAACTAACCACACCAAAGAAAGATCACTTGTATTACAGTAATCAAACTACATACAAGTTACAGTCTTTTTTTTTTCAGATGACAATTCTATAGTAGCAACATTTCCCTGATCAACCTTGTATCGAATTACATTGTTACAATGTATTCATTTAGCATATAATGGAATTCACTCACTTATCATTCGACTAACCAACCTAGACCAGACCCATGACCGAATTGTTCATCACTTGCTCAAGCTGTCTATTCGTTTCCCACAAGAAAATGGTCACAATAGTTCAACTGTCCATCGGTTCACATTATGTATCGCTTATTGGTCCAAGATAGAACATGTAGGACAAACGCTTGGTCAACTGATTTCAACTTTATCGCTCATCGGTGAGATGACAAAATTTTTTGAACCGATGTCAGATTGTCCACATGCTATCACACATGTCACCGACTCCTATCGCTCTGACTCTGGTGAAGTCTCCTCGATATCAAGACCATCGAAAAGACAATTGCTATCGCCAACACTCTAGGAAGTCACACCGAACATTCATGTCTCCCCGATGACCCAATGAGCACTAAGACTGCACATATCAACAAGAGTCATGCTAATCATTCACTAGCAGTAGATCCATCAATGAGACAAACACCATCGATAGGAGATCAGGAAGTCACGTCGATAACACAAGTCTCTCCGATGCGTTCATTTCCAAGACTCTCCCCGATGATCTTCGTCGCCCAGACATTTTCCATCGGAGCGAGCTGGAGATGTCACCCTGACTGTTCTGGTCATGTCGATATTGCCGAGACTACCACTAGGTCACACCGATGTCGCCAAGACTTCTGCTATCAGAGTGAGTTTGGAAACTCACTCCTATAGATCATGTCACCTTGATGGTTCTCATTGCCAATTCAGATCCAAGGTCACAACAATCTAATCAACTGCTCATTGGCAAGACATTCCAAAGGTCTCATCGATATTGCTCTTTCAGAAGTTCAATGTCAGTAAGCATTGAGGTTCTTTTTCCAATAGGCATAACATCAAATTCCATAATATTTGCTAGCCTACACTCTGCGTGTACCAAAACAGGATGTTCTCCCCAAAAACAGAGTATGGACATCGACCAAAGTATATACTATTTTTATTTTGCAAGATATTTGTCTCCCCAAAAGAATAATAAAATATTGGAAAGAAATTTTTTTATTTCTTTTGAGAGTCCCCTGGCAAAAAAAATGTCTCTGATTTGAAATAGTATCCTCCCTTTGAAAATAATGAACTTGCTCCTTTCAACCACCACAGAGTTAAAATCTCTCACACCAAATTGACAGTATGCCAAATAACTACTCAAATGGGTTTTAAATGCTTTGATGGATCCCCTACTTCTGTTAGGAGCGCCATCTCTTAACTATGCTTCATAGTAAATTATAGAGGGGTGTCATACTCAGCTTCTGGCATGGCAGGCCACCTCCTCTGACAAGACTAATTACCATTTATGAAAGCTCTTTCTAGATAAGTAGTTTAGGTTTATCATTACGTGCACTCTTCCCTCAACAAAATCATGCTTAAACTTATTATGTGTGAAACTCATGATTACCTTTATTTCATATTTAAATCTTGTATAAACAAAATATGCTACTACCACATTAAATTAATTGATACATAACAAATACATAATATTTCTATGACAAGAACTATTAAGAAGTTGGTATGGTTGTTGAGTTTATGCAACACCCTATTCAAGGAAAATCTAGCTTTACCTTGCTAGTGATTCTTGCCTTAAATGACCCCTTCAACACCATCATCAACATGTGGTTACAAGTTCAGAAGGAATATAATTAAACTATCAAGAAGTATGATAACTTTCATCAATACATCTATCTACCCTCTCTATCACCATGCTTCCTCGAGTATGTTGCAATTATGTTTATGTAGGCACAATATACTAGGTTCATAAATTCACCTTATTATGAATGTTATGCATTGTTGCAAATGCTATAGTAGTAAATATTATAGGCATAACATTAAATCTTGAATCTTGTAGTTGATGTTAGTATTATTTTCATCCCTAACAATAACCACATTAATGTTAATTCTCATTTGTTTTAATACCTTTTTTTTTAATAATAATACTAATACATGAGTGTTAATTAATATTATACATGGTGAAATCCAAAATAAATGTAACACAAAGTAAGAAACAATATTAGATTAAATTTTAATATTATTAATAATGGTACTAATTTACATATTAATGATATTAAAACTAATAGTAGTATTAATGATGAAATTAATATTGATAATTATAATCATATTATTATTAATATTATCAGTATCGTTTGTCCAAATTGAATTATTAATCATAGTCCACATATTTCATCGATCTAACTCAACTAATAAACAATAATGGAACCTACTAAAAGAAACACAAAAGATATAACTATAGCACTAATGAGAGGGCCTTACATTCATGCAACTCCATCATTGGAAATGTAGAGTCCATTGTGTGCTCCCTTAAATGAGAAAATGAGATCGGCTCTAACACAAGGTTTACTAGGCTCAACACTTATTAACCAAATCATGATACTCATGTTTCCATTTAAGACTATAAGTATGATACATTATTGTTATTTTATTTATTTCTCTAACTATTACTTATTTATTTGTTATTATCCCTCTCTCAAGTCTCTCTCTCTCTCTCTCACTCACTCACTCACTCACTCACTCCCTCTATCTCTCTCCCCTCTCCCCTTAACCCTGTTAGAACCCAAAAATTCATGAAAATCCTAAGGTCTGTTACCTATTTGAATAAAATATTTTCCTATCTTTTCCATAAAAATTGATTTTTCCCATCCAAAATCATTCAAATTCCTTTACCGCCATTCAAAAAGGCTAAAATATGACTTATATCCTATACCGCTTCCCTAAACCCTTTAATTTTTTCTCCCTACCGCTTTACAGTGGATAGCCTTCAAACAGTCTATGGTTGTGCAGTAGAGGGTTAGCCTGGTGGTCATCAAAAAACCACCACTATACCACACGCAGTAAAATCTATACCCGCGGTAAACAGGGAAGCAACCGGTGATGGTGAGGGTAGCGGCTAACGATCAAGAACAAAATGTTTATTGCGCCACTGCGCACGGTCTTAATATAGACCACGGTGGCGCGGTGATGGTGAGTCATCGAAGAGGCAATAGTTAGTGAAGGGCCACTGCGGTACTATTGGCAGTCAAGCCCGTGACCACGGTGATTGTGGTGGAAGCGGAGACAGTGGTAATGTAGTGGTCAATAAGCGGTTATGGCTATACTACAACCTGTAAAAATGGTAACCGCAGTAGTGTGGTAAGGTGATAAATGACACCGAAGTAGTCAAGGTCAAGGTACCGTGTTACTGTGAGGAGACATAAGTTTGACCGCAGTAGGCGGTAGAAATAAAAAGGACTTCATAGTGGCATACAAAGTGAAATAAAAGGTGGGAAAATATTAAAGTGAAGATTTAAAAGCTAGAACCATAGTCAAACATATTTAATTTTCCGAGAGGCAATATAATTAAATATTTTAATCTCTATGATAAAATGTAAATGGCCATACCTGGGAAATGAAGGGTCATGACCCTTGGGATTTCATTGTATAAATATTTGCAAAAAATCTATAAGGAGAGGGGGGGGTGGTTAGTATAGGAGTGAGATTTTCTCAGAAATAAGAATGGGAATGGAAATAATGTACAGATCTTTCTTGAAATAGAGCAATGGAAACTAATATATTTAACTCGTGAAAACCTTCTGGTTTAGTTGTTGAGATGCTATAATTTGTATTATTTTTATCTTGTTTCTCTCGAATTCGAAATATTTTGATCATTTGAGTTAATGTATCAAGCATAAATTTTGATTCATCAAGGTGCATGTTTTCACTTTGTGTGATTTTTATTTGCTGATGTCTCAAGTCAGAATTAAAACCCTTCAAGTAAGTCATAGTGTTTGAGAGATTTCTTTTGGATGATTTAAGTAGAACCAAGTTAGAAAAAATTCCAACATAATTTATGCAAGCCATAAATAAATGAGATTATATGCTAGTCATAAGATTTTATTTTATAAAGTGCCTAACAACTAGAAATTAAACCAAAGAAGGAAAACACATATCATTTTCTATTTTGACTCCATTTCCCATGTGGATAGAAGGAATTGATGTGCCTCAACCCAAAGATAAAACTTCACATCAAACATAGTAGGGGTAGGATAAGTAGTAGTGGTTTTCATTTGTTCACTTCCATTTGCCATTGTGGATAGATTTCTCAACCAGGAAATACATGTCAATCTGCATCACTCATTAGGTACACCCGCCTTGGTCTAGAAGAACCTAAAGAGAAGAAGGTTCAATTGCATCAATTGGCCTTGTACATTGGCCAAAAGCATTGTGGGAGCTTGGAAACCTCTCGTGGTTCAAACTTGTGTTTTTGAGACCCAACAAACCCTAAACCCTAAACCCTTAAACCCTAAACCCTTAAACCCTCTACCTTCTACCCTTAACCATCTAACCTCTATCTCTCTCTTACTTCATCTCTCTCTCTCAAGACTCTCCTTCCATCTCTCCCTCCATCCATCCCACCTTCTCTTCCCTAATCCCTCAACCCTTAAAACCTTGAACACCTAACCCTATACCCTAAACCCTCAACCCTCAACCCTTAAATCCTAAACCTCTAAACTCTCTACCCTCTACCCTCAACCCAATACCCTCAACCCTAATCCCTCAACCCTTAAACCCTTAAACCTAATTATAATATCTACCCTAATACCTCAAACCTTAACCCTTAGATGCTCATCCCTCAACCCTCTACCTTCAATCCTAAACCCTTAACCCTAAAAACTCAACCCCTATACCTTGTACCCTATATGTTGGACCCTGAACCCTAATACATCAACCCTATACCCTCAACCCTCTACCCTCATCCTTAAACTGTTGACCCTCAACCCTTAAACCCTAAACCATTGAACCCTTAACCCTCAACTCTCAACCCTCAACCCTTAATCCCTTAATCCTCAATCCTTAAACCCTAAACCCTGAACCCTTATACCCTCTACCTTATACACTAGACCCTCAACGCTAATCCTTCAACCATATACCCTAAACCGTCTACCCTCAACTGTAAACCCTTAAACCTTCTACCCTCTACCCTCAACCCAATACCCTAAACCATCAATCCTATACCCTCAATTCTCAACCCTCTATCCTATACATTAAATACTCAACCCTCATATATCTCTATCCCTCTCTCCTCTTCTCTCCTTCTCTCTATCTCACTTCTCCCTCCATCTCTCCCTCCATCTCTCCTTCCATCCTTCCCTCCCTCTCGACCCCAATCCCTCAACCCTTAAACCCAAGTAAAATCTATACCCTAATCACTCAACCCTCAAACCTTAATCCCTCTACCCTCTACCCTCTACCCTCAACCATCAACCCTCAACCCTCAACCCTCAACCCTCAACCCTCAACCCTCAACCCTCAACCCTCTACCCTCTACCCTCTACCCTATAAATTAAAACCTTAGCCCTCAATTCTCAACCCTAGGTAGGTAGAGGAACATAGGTGAGATACAGAGTGATGAAGGGAGAGGTATGTAAGAAAAGGGATAGGGGAGATAAAATATAAGTAGAGAGGGTAGGAGATGTAGAGAGGAGAGATAGAGAGAATTAGAGAGGGGAGGGAGGGACAAGTAGGGAGGAGATAGAGGTATGTGTGTGTGTGTGTGTGTGAGAGAGAGAGAGAGAGAGAGAGAGAGAGAGAGAGAGAGAGAGAGAGAGAGTGATGGAGGGAGAAGTGGGTAAAGAGAGGGAGAGGGGAGATAAAGATAAATATAGAGGGAAGGAGATGTAGAGAGAGATGATAGATAGAGAGAAGTGGAGAGTGGAGGGATGGTGGGAGAGGAAAGGAGGACATAGAGGTGAGTGTGTGTGAGAGGGAGAGAGAGTGAGAGGAGAGAAAATGAGGGGAAAGAGGAAGGGGGAGAGAGAGAAATAGATTAGAGAGGGAAGGGGGGAGAGATATAGAGTAGAGAGGGAAGGAGAGAGTAAGAGAGAAAGATGGGTGAGGGAGAGAGTGGTAGGTAGTGGAGGGAGAGGTAGGTAGAGAGGGAAGGAGAGAGGGATGGATAGGAGGGAGAGAGGGAAGGAGGGAGAGTGAGATGGAGAGAGTGGTGAGATAGAGAGTAGAGAGGTAAGGAGAGAATGAGAAATAGAGATAAAGAGAGAGAGGGAGGTTGGAGGGAGGGAGAGGTAGAAAGGGATAAGTGAGACATAGAGAGGGAATGAGGGAAAGTGGGATAGAGAGAGAATGGTGATTTAGAGAGGAGGGAGTGAGAGGGAAGGAGGGAAATTGGGAGAGAGGGAATGGTGATTTAGAGAGGAGGGGGTGATAGGTAGAGATAAGATAATGGTGAGATAGAGAGGAGAGAGTGAGAGAGAAAGAGAGGGATGGAGAGACAGAGAGAGAGGTAGGTAGAGGAAGGGAGAGGAGAGATAGAGAGTAGAGAGGGAAAGAGGTAGGGAAGGAGGCATAAGTGAGATAGAGAGGGATGGAGAGAGAGAGTGATGGAGGGAGAGGTATGTATAGAGAGGGAAAGCGAGAGGAGAGATAAAGAGTAGAGAGGGGAGGGAGAGGTAGGGAGATAGAGGTGTGTGTTTGAGTGAGAGAGAGAGAATGGTGAGATAGAGAAAAAGATCGATTGAGAGAGAAAGAGGGGGAGGGAGGGAGGGACAATAGTGAGAGAGATTGGGAGGAGAGACAAAAAGAAGTGGAGGGAGGGTGAGGTCGAGAGAGGGAGGGAGAGGAGAGATAGAGAGAAGTAGAGAGGGAAGGATGGAGGGAGGGAGTGTTAGCGAGGGAGATAGAGGTTTGTGTGTGAGAGAGAGAGATAGAGAGAGTGGTGAGATAGAGAGGGGAGAGAGAGGGAGGGAGAGAGAATTATGAGATAGAGAGGAGAGAGTTAGAGATAAAGTGGGGGAAGAGAGGGATAAAGAGTGAGAGAGAGATGTAGGTAGAGGGAGGGAGAGGAGAGATAGAGAGTAGAGATGGAAAGAGGTAGGGAGGGAGAAATAAGTGAGATAAAAAGTGATGGAGGGAGAGGTAGAAAAAAAGAAAGAGAACTCACACTTGTTCACTCATTGAAAAATTCATTCCATTAGGCACTCGCCAAATGGTAAAGCCATTTGGAGAGCACCAAATTTGGTGAGAGCAATATGGGCTATTACGGGTTTTTTTTACAATTTGGCATCAAAATTGTGTCACAGATTGGTGCACTTAACCACCCATGGGTTATAACATCAAGGAATAGGTTTACACTATGAACCAACAAGTGTGGTTCTCACATATGGGGGAGTAGGCCACGGTCAATGTCCATAAGAGGATTACAACCACTCGACATAGATCGTTTATCAGGATTAGGGACAATGCCTTGAGCGCATAATTTTCCAATGGGAGAACATGTGCCTCTCAAACCCTATTTACACTAGCTGGCATTGTACTCCGATAAGTGGGGGAACCAAACACTAGGGATACATATTTAACATACAAATAAGACTAACACAAAGGAATGCATCGTATTCCATTTAATAGATACACATCCACACATTCCATGCTTACTCCTTTTCCACAACCGATCAACTACACAAAATAATCACGAAGTGTACACATAGGGGATTGTACTAGACGTCCACCACCCTTACCCCAAGTCAGATACACTGTATCTCATACTTGGGGCACATCACATATATTGGTTTCTACATGACTAATCGCATAAGTGACAAGAATTCTATCACTACATTCCATATGAGTGAAAGATGTGCAACATACTCTTACTTTTACCACTTGGTCTATCCACAAAAATTGTCACAACACACAACATATGCACCATTACGGGGTATTCTCGTTCACTATGGATACAAAACAATTCATTATCCATTACCCATTTCCATCTTTTTAAGATACAAAACCATTACCTTTCATGTAATTAAACCACAAAATATTCTATTCTACCAAATGACATACAAAATCATGAAAAAACATCTTTCCTTCATATTTATGAGATAACTTCATGCAAACATTCACCCAACTAGTTTCAAGGCAACATTCGCTAATTGGAAGCACTTCATTTATCCACACCCAAGAAAGGAATTTCATTTTTAAATCACTCCCAAATACATAAACAAGGAGCTCATAACCCAATCATGGTTAAATCACTACTTTTCTATCCAATTTTATGGAACACACTATATAATTCCTTTAATAAGCATTACTATCTCACTTTCATTTTCCTACATAAAGTTTATGAACCTAGTATCATTTATTTCACAATATTTTATGTCATTCACATCGAGGTATGTAATAATCAATCAAAGCTAGCATCGGTTACCAGAGGATAAGGGAAGAAAAGATGTTAGAGGGTCATTTCAAACATTAGTCACAACAAGGAGATAAGCACACAAGGGAGCTTCACACAAGCAACACCACTAGCGCCACAACACTAACCAAAGATCCCAACACTGCAACCACACTTCGATGCCAAATGTAATGCCCTAAATTTAACACTAATAAAAATAAAATAAGGAAAAACCCCAACTATCAAATTCCGTTCACTTATGCTTGAAAACTCTCAAAGTTTGCTACCAAAGCAGGCACTATAAAAAGGAAAATAACTTTCGACCAAACATAAACTATAATTCTTGTAGTTAGGTAACTAAATTTCATAGACCATCATGGTCAATTCAAAAGGAGGCGTGGAATCAACATCATCGAGGTACACTTATATAGTTCAACCAACCCAAAGTTAAACTGAAACATTATATAGGTCACATGCCAACAATAACATATATATATATATATATCGGTAGTAAACTCAAAAATAATAAGAGAAAAAATCCTAGGGGCTAGACCTAGTCCTTAGGGGCTCATCTCGAACAACCTTGCCTATGTATATATTTCGTAGAGGCATCGTAGTTCGAACAACTTGAGTTCTCCCAACTCATTTGACTCACCTTCACATGGTAAAACCTCAAGTTTCAAGGTAACTACCTCAGTCACAATCTTACACCCTAAAACTACTATAGGCTAACTCAATTCACTACTTAGAGGTATCATGTGCTTTATATGAATTAAAACTAAAGGGGGTAGGTATGCAACCCTTTCTAGGGTCCATAACCCTAGACAGTTTCTCGATCGGCTACCACCCACATAGCTGAAGCCGGGGGTCAAAAACCTCATCAAGGGTATACTAGAAAATTTTAGGACAAGGAATTGCATTCCCTGAATTATACAAACAAAATCATAAGGCATATCAGGATACTAAGAAATAAATCTATTAAGCATTAGCAAGATAGAGAATCCACCCATTTTGCATATTGACGAGCCAATAATACAAATAACCCAGTCATTATATTCTAATACAATTAGCTTGGAAAAACTAGTGAGCAACGAGGGGTTGTTTCAATGATATACATTTTGGTCTTACATCTCTAGTGATTAAAGAATTAGGGATAAATTTTACAAATGCATATTCCTTCAGAACAAATTAACTTCTATTAGTAATCAAATCATTACCTATGTCTACCAAAACAAGAATCAAAAATTTTCTTAAACAAACTAATTGTTAGAACTTAATAACCATTAATACAATATCATAAGTTTGCATGTTATGTAGAATACCTCCTACCTATCATCTTATATCAAACATCATGACTAATTAAATAAATAAAGCATTTTAGATAAATAGATGAATATTTACATAAACTCCTCTTTTATTTATTTATTATTCCATTATTTTGAACTAAAATAAAATAACTAAAAATAATTACATGTAGTTTATAAAGCAACTAAATTTTATTTCATTCAAAATACTTCACAAAACTCTAAATATTATTTAAAGCTAGAGAATATTTTTATCTTTTAGCACATTCATATTTTAAATTAATAAAGAACCTTTTAAAGGAATGGAGATATATTCCCCTTTCCTTTATTTAAAGAACCATGAAATCAAGGGATTCACATCGAATCAGGACAAGATGTACCTAAAACATACCAATGAGTTTTCAACAGAATTCTAACATTAATATATCACTTGTAGCAAAAGAAATCTGAATTAATATATTACTTGCAACATTGTTATTTATCATGAATGAAAAATTACCGCTTGAAGAAAGGAAAATTCAAATTGTGGCATTGGAATATACTTGCATAAAAAAAAATTTGGGATGAACTTATATGGACTAAAACAAACCTAAAACTTCCTTAAAATCAACAAAAGGAAGCATGTCGATTCATTACAAAAATCAGAATTACAACACCTAAATCCTCTAGCCATAGAGAAAGGATGATTTTAAAGCATTAAAACAGCAATAAAGTGTTGTTAGAGTACTCCTAAAACAAAAACTAGTTAAAACTAAGAACTATTAATAGATTCCTAGAAAAAAAGAATACCAACAGCTGGAAAAGACATTTTAAATCAGCAACAACATATCTGGGCCGAAATGTTGGCTGAAATGTTGCTGCATGTCAGGTCTATCATAAAATTTCAGCAATGTTTATTTTTTTGTTTTAAACCTCATTTTATTTCACAAATTATGGCTACCTGTAACTGACATGCATGATTACTTGCAGCATCATGTAGACACTCCAAGCATCACTTATCCAACAGTTAAGTTTTTTTTATTTTTTTTATTAGCCTACAATCATTTGTACACACTAAACCTCTCCAGTTTGTTGCAGCCTCTAGGAAATACTTGCACAATATTGAGAAAGGTAGAGTTGTGAAGTTATGCCAAAAATATCACAATATAGCTTGAGATTCCATTCACATCAAGCTATTGAGTTCATTTGATGATTTGTATTCCATTGACATTGGATTCAACAAAGCTATGGACATAAAATGATAAAACCTCCACTCTTTTATGACTTAGAACTTACAACCTCCACAACGTTCATTCTATTGACTCTGCCTACGTAACTAATAATATGCATTAATAATAATAATAATAGAAAGTGAAAAAGAGTGAACAGAAAGATAAATCACCAAAATAATTAACAATTTTTATATCTTGTTTCTCCAAAACCATGGATAACCGAATTCCTTTTTAGTTTTCTCAAACTGTGGTATCTCTAATAATTAGAGAGTAATTACTCTTATCCATTCTGAGATGAAGCTGATAATAATTCCCAAATTTATAAAGTTGTGAACTTTACTTTATTCAAATATTTTTCTATAGGTATATTTTTATCTATTCATATATGGTGTTTCAATACAAATTGATAATAAATTATAATTTATAACTACAATTTTTCCTAATTAATTGTTTCCAATGCACAAAAATATCTCTGAAGGATAAGAAAAAACTAGATTTGTTGAAAAGGCTTTAGTAACACTCAAGAAAATGCGATTGGCAGGCATAAAGCTGGATTCCACAACTTTTTCTACCGCCCCCCTGCTACCTAGAATAAAAAGAGAGCTTGGAAATGGGTATGCACATCCATCAAAGATAACAGAAGGTGGATTTATGTCAGATGTTAAATTTGGAAATACTCTAGTAGAAATGTATGCAAAATGTGGAGGCACGACAAGGCATGTGAACTTTTAGTAGAATTTCCTCAAAGAAATATGAGTTTCATGGAATGTTTTTGATAAAAGGGTAAAATGGGTTTTACAGGGACCCGAAACAACAAAGTTTACAAGATAGAGAAAAGACCACCAATGGTCCACCAAAAAAATATAGTTGCCCAGCAAAAAACAGCAGCAAGCAAACAAAAAAGACCAGGAGGGTCAGAAAGAAAAGGACAGCAGAAGAACACAGGAAAACTACAGAGACCGAAGGACAATTTTAGTTTCTGCCTCCAAAGCCTGCATATCAATAACCCCCTTTTTGAAAGTTTGCACCATTTTCGAGGTTAAGGGGGCCTTTCGCTTCAAATTAGCACGGGTTCTTCTAGAAATACCTCCATCAGTTTCCTGGCTTTTTTCTTCAGTGTCTTCAAGATCAACCACCAAGGAACCCTGCTGGGCTTTATCCAGTTTTTCGGTCATAGCGTTGATTATTATTGCATTATGTCTTGCTATTCTATTGTTCTATTCTGCAATGGTTCTAATGTTAGTCCTTAAGCCCTCAACATCATTATCTATAATCCTGTTGCTGTGGACCACATCTTTCTTGTCCAAATCCGCAATCTTGACTCCCATTTCCTCTATTTTGCTTTGTAGAGCCCAGTTTTTGATTTTAAGCTTGTTAATTTCAGAGAAAGTCCATTCCAGGATTTTAGAGTGAGATTCAAAATTGGTTTTAGCCATATTAAGAAAATCCAGGGATGGCTCTTTACCAGTATTAACAGGGGAATTGTCGGCATTCTGTAAGTCAGGGGCAGGGCTCACACAACGCTTAGAAGTATAGGTAGCAGCTTCCTCTGGCTCAGAAGACTCTTCAGAGTAAGAGACAAGGCTTTTAGCCTAGGTGGACTTGCCAGCAGGGCTGTTCTTAGGAGGGAGACAGATGGGCTTAAGCGCATCCCGGATTTTACTCGGGTTCCTGGAAGGGCCAGCAAGCAGACTAGGGTCTTTAGGTCCAGGTTTAGGGCTGGGCATATAATTCGAACCACTGGGCTCTGTATCCTCACTGTCAACTTAAGGGTTGGCTTCCGAGGTAGCAGGGGCATGCTCATGCAGATACTCAACAATGAGCCTAATTAAACCAGTATGGAGGATAGGGAATCTTTTGGGATTCTTTTTGTTATCCTCCAAACTTTTCTTTAGAGAGCAAAAGAGATAGTAAGGGATAGAAACCCTAACCTTATGGCGGAAGTGGTTGAGGAGGGTGAAGTGGTACCCATAGACTTTTGTGAAGCATCCATCCACCGTGATGTATTCCATAATGGCCCGAAGCACCTTTCTCCATATAGACTTGATGGAATCAACATCAAAATAGTTGTTCGCAATTTTAACCAGGTTTTGCTTTTCCATATCATTTTTTGGGAATCTGACAACAGCTTCATCAGAGTAAGCACTGTCCTTGAAAAAATTCTTACCATCCGTGGGTAATCCCGTGACTTTGGCAATTAAATCTTCGTTGAGCTCAACATTACTGCCGAACAGTGTCAAATTTCCATCATGCTAGTTCTTGGCAAAGAGCTTCGTAGCCTCCATATCAGGACCATGAAGCTTCTCCAGAAAGGGTAATAGACCTTTGTTTTTTATCTTGTTCAATGCCTTTGCATTTTTCATGTGGATATTGTAGTTGTCTGGCTCAGTTCGCTTTCTGTCCCCACCCATATTGGCCAACACAAAGAGGAAGAGCCAAACATAGTCCTTTCTAAAAATGGCCCCGCCAAATCTAAACACCCACAAAGCATGCGGGGTAAACTTACAAGTTACTCCATCGGGCATAGTCCCATACAATCTAATGATTGTGATGTGAGATATCCGACCTGTCCTCATTAAGGGGAAAACATGATGATTTACCATGTGATTTATCATAGTTTAATAGGGCACAAACTTCAACATTTAGATCGCTAATATTTAGCCAAGTACACAAATCTTCACGCTTGACTCCTTCATTAGCAAAAAAATCCACAACAGCATTGGCTTCTCTGTAGGTGTGTGTTATTTTAACTTTTTCAAACCTGTCCAATTTCAGTTTAGCTTCATCAATCCAAGATTTGATGGTCCACGAGGGAGGAGACATGCCACGGAGGTAGTCAATTATGTTTTTGGAGTTTCCTTCCAACGATAAATTTTTTATATTAAGGCTTTGGGCTAAGTTTATAATATGTTATGCACCAGCCGCCTCTGCCAAATGATTGGTTTGAGAGCCAAGAGGAGAGGCCGTCGCACCCATGAAATTTCCATAGGTATCCCTTATAACTCCACCACAACCTGCCACCCCCGAATTCCCTTTAGCCACACCATCAAAGTTATCTTTGATCCACCCATCAGGCGAAAAATTCTAGCAAACTCCCGCTCTATCCTTTTTAACCTTCATAGTGAAACTAGACAGAATGGGGAGTATGTTCCAGTCCTTAGCAATGCCAAAGTCATATTTTGAAAACTCAGCATTGGGGATCTTCCTATCCTTCTGGGCCACAACA
This sequence comes from Sequoiadendron giganteum, assembly GCA_007115665.2. Lineage (NCBI taxonomy): Eukaryota > Viridiplantae > Streptophyta > Pinopsida > Cupressales > Cupressaceae > Sequoiadendron > Sequoiadendron giganteum. The sequence goes on along the minus strand of CM021100.1, from coordinate 883,256,066 downwards.
CTGAGATTTTCCTTTAGATTTCTAACAATATTATCAAAGACCTGATCCACAGAGGCTTCTTTGTCCCTAAAAATTCTATTGTTGCATTTTTTCCAGATGCCCTAGGAAATATGAGGGAAAGAAAGCTCCCAAAAAAATCAAAGTAAAGGGTTCCTTGTCGACACTTTCCATTGGACGAAAAATTCTTCAATGAGCAGAAGAAAGACCTAGGAGAGATTCCATAATATGTTAAACTTATCCCAAATAGAAGCAGCAAAAGAGCAATGAAGGAATAAATGATTACCTGACTCAGCATCCATCTTACAAAGACAACATCTATTGGGAATTTGAAATCCCCGTTTATACAGATTGTCAGTCGTTAGCAGCTTATTTTGAAGTAAGATCCAGAAAAAGATGTTAATTTTAGGTATCAGATTATTGCACCAGGCTTTAGACCAAAAGGGGGGATGATCCAGAGAGGATGTGAGCTTAGAAAAGGCAGAAGACACCAAAAAATTACCTGAAGGATTTTCAAACTAGACCGCACGGTCTTCCAACTGCTCCAAACTAAGTTTAACAGCCAACAGGGAGATCTGGATCGGGGCCAGAGCCTGACTCACTCTGTATAAGTCCACCCATATACCATTCTCACTGTAATCTTTCACAAAAGTACCAAACCTAGCCTTAAAGATCTCAGCCCAAACTCTGAAGGGATTGATATTTATCAGAGGTTCCTTGAAAAGCCATCTGTCTTCCCAAAATCTAGTACTATTGCCATTTCTAACTTGCCAACCAATGCCTTCCTCCACAATATTTTTTCCAATAATTAAGTTGTTCCAGCATATGGATCCTTTTGGAAGAAGGTGGGGATCCATGTTAATAATCGCAGAGCAATTGTTATCCAAATATTTACCAGCCAAAATATCGATCCACTCCCCGGAGGAAGAGAAGATTCTCCAAATTTGCTTAGCCAAAAGGATTTTATTGATAGATCTGATTCTTCTTAGCCCAAGTCCACCGTTATTTTTAGATCTACAGACCAGATTCCAATCAATTAAAGGAATTCTTTTATTTTCCTCCACACCCGACCAGAGAAATCTTTTTTGGATTTTTTCTATAGTATCAACATATTTGGCAGGGATCTTAAAAAGACTCAGAGCATAGATAGGGAGATTCTGAAGGGTGGCTTTGAGGAGCTGAAGCTTACCATCTTGGCTAAGCAGAGCACCTTTCCAACCAGCAAGCTTTTTGCTAAATCTATCCACCAACGAAAGACAAAAGGCATCAAGAGGTTTCATACTTAAAGGAAGACCCAGGTAGGTGGCAGGAAGGGCATCCACCTTACAATCCATAATCCTGGCGATTTTAGTCTGATGATATGCCGGAGTGTTGAAAAAGAGCAACAAGGTTTTTTGATTGTTGATCAACTGTCCAGAAGCTCTCCCATACTTATCAAGTAGTTGTTTAATAGATTTAGCTTCAGTCATAGAAGCTTTACCCATAAGCATAGTATCATCAACGAATTGTTGATGAGAACACACCAAGTTTCCTGAGGATGGTCTGAGCCCAGGGATAACATTACAATCAATTAATTTTTTCAGGTTCCTTCCTAGGCTTTCAGCCATAATAGTGAATAAAATAGGAGAGATAGGGTCACCCTTCCTGAGACCTCTGGTGCTCTAGAAAAAGGATGTCGGGGAACCATTGACCATAACTGATATGGAAGTTGTGGACACAAGTTGTTCCACCATTTGAATCACCCTATTATTAAAACCAAAGGCCTTCAAAATTTTAAATAAAAAGACCCAATCCACTCTATCATAGGCTTTTGAAATGTCAAGCTTTAAGAGAAAACCTTCAGTGTTTGATTCAACAAGGGAGTGAATGTTCTCATGAACCGAAACAATAGAATCGAGAATTTGTCTACCAGGGACAAATCCATTCTGTTGAGGAGAGATCAAGGAAGGCAAAAGAGTTTCATGGAATGTTGTGACTACAGAATATGTTCAAATGGGTGGGTGTGAAGCCCAACTCATCAAATTTATAAGCATCCCTTGTGCCCATGCCAAAAGGGGAGTTTTAAATAGGCCATGGACATATTCAGGTAAAATCCAAAGATATACATTATATAGTTTTTATGCTGAAATATACTTAATTACGTAGGGTAAAGGATACCGTAATTGTTAAAACTTAAATGTGCTTATTATTGGGTTCTTGGTGGTATTTTTTTTAATTTTAATAACCATACTCTATGCCATAATTTTTAAAACCTAAATGTCCTCATTATTACGATCTTGACCATAATTTTCTTTTTTAGTAAACATGCTCTATAATCTTTTTTTTTTAGATTGCAGCTCACCAATTTGGAGAATCGAAAGGTCAATACCAGCAAGAAAGAGTTTGGAGGAGCTGAAACCAAAAATGGAAAGAAGACGAAATGTGGACGCATGGACAAGACGTGTGAACTATTCAACATAATTCCTCATAGAAATGTGATCTCATGGAATGTAGGATAACAGATTATACCTAAAATGGATTTGTTGTAGAGGATTTTGAGACTAACAAGCAATTGCAACCCTCCATAAATTTGAAGACTAAAAGAAGCTCAACTATTCTTTGTATTTATTCATTCTTTAATTAACCATTTTAGATACAGATAACTAAAGAGTGATCAGAATGAATATATCTAGCTTTATAAATTTATTTGCATGCATTTTAGTATCACTTTCATTAAATGAATCAAACCCAATTCCATAAAAACAATCCAAAACTAAAAATGTAAACATACCTGTGAAGTCTACACCCAACATTAATGACGGCCTAACAATTTGTGCAGAACCTCAAGGTAAGCCACTTTTCCACATTTCCAGTGAACTCTCTATGCAAGTGAAGTTTGCAGGAGTTTCTAGAAAAAAATTCAATAGCGGAATTTTTTTTCCTAATGCCAAGTGTCAGAGGAGAAGAGAGATATGTCTTTTAATGTTTACAATTATAGTTTATTAAGACACACATGAAAGAACTAAAAAAATTGAGAAATAAACACATAACACAATTGAGAGTAGATTTACGTGGGAAAACTCTTATAGGAGAAAAACCCACCACACCAAAGAAAGATCACTTGTATTACACTAATCAAATTACATACAAGTTATAGTCTCTTCTTTTTAGATGATAATTCTATATCAGCAACATTTCCTTAATCAACCTTGTATCAAATTACACTGTTACAATGCATTCATTCAACATACAATAGAAATCACTCACTAATCATTCTACTAACCAACCTAGACCAGACCCACGACTGAACTCTTCATCACTTCCTCAAGCTATTTATTCATTTCCCACAAGAAAATGGTCACAACAGTTCAACTTCCCAATCAGTTTGCATTCTGTATCGCTCATTGGTCTAAGATAGAACACGTAGGACAAACGCTTGGTCAATCGATTTCAACTTTATCAATCATCGGTGAGACAACAAAATGTGTCGAACCGATGCCATACTTTCCTTAGGCTATCACACACAACACCGACTCCTATCGTTGAGACTTTGGTGAAGTCTCCCTAATCTCAAGACCAACGGCAAGACAATCGCTATCGCCAACACACTAGGAGGTCACACTGAATATTCATGTCTCCCCGATGACCCAATGAACACTAAGACCGCCCATATTGGCAAGAGTCATGCCAATCGTTCACCAACAATAGATCCATCAGCAGGAGATCAAGAGGTCACACTGATAGCACAAGCCTCCCCGACGTGTTCATCGTCAAGACTCTCCCCGATGATATTCATCACCTTGACATCTTCCATCAGAGCGAGCTGGAGATGTCACCCCGACTGTTCTGGTCATGCTGATATTTCTGAGACTACCACCAAGTCACATCGACGTTGCCAAGACTTCTGCTGTCATATTGAGTTTGGAAACTCACTCTGATAGATCATGTTACCCTGATGGTTCTCATCACCAAGATAGATCCAAGGTCACAATGATCTGATCAGCTGCTCATTGACAAGACATTCCAAAGGTCTCACCAATATTGCTCTTCTAGGAGCTCAATGCCAGTAAGAATTGAGGCACTTTTTCCAACAATCTCCCACTTGACGAAGATCTTACTGACACCTCCAGAGCACAACAAAACTACTGAGTTGTATGGGCACCAAGGCCCATTGAACTGGTACACCACCTGTACTTGTATGTGCTCACTGGTTTCATCAATGCATCTACAACATTTTGTAGAGTATCCACATTTTGAAAAGAGAACTTTCCATCCTCCACCATATCTCATACAAAGTGATATTGCACATCAATATGTTTCATCCTAGCATGGAAAGTAGGATTCTTTGATAAATAAATAGCACTCTAACTGTCATAGTAAATTGTAATCTACCTTGCATCAAACCCAGTGTTAGAACATAAATGTTTTAACCAAATTTCTTCTTTACAAGCACGAGTTTCTACCATGTACTCATCTTCCATAGTGGAAAAAGTGACTACAACTTGTTGCTTGTTCATCCAACTAATTGCACCACCATTCAATGTGAAAGTATATCCATTGGTGGACCTTCTATTGTCAATTTCCCCTACCTAATTAGAATCCACATATCCATGAATGTTGAGAGTCCTCTGTGATCCAGCCAAATGTCCATGGTAACATAGAGCATAGTCTGAAGTGCCCATAAGATATCTAAAAACTCTTTTCACAACATCCCAATGTGTCCTTCCTAGATTCACCATAAATCGACTAAGAAATCCCATTTCTTGGGAAATGTCTAGCCTTGTACATATCATTGCATACATTGAACTGCCAACTGCACTAGCATAATGCACTCTGGCCATGTCCTCCATCTCATAAGAATATTTTGGACAATCTCCAATAGATAGCTTCATTCCCTGCAAAAATGAAATAACTAGCTGCTTGTAATCATTCATACCAAATCTCTCTAGAATAGTATTAATATACTTACTCTAGCTAAGTCAAAGTTTTCTACCCTTTTTGTCCTTGGTTATTTCCATCCCCAGAATATACCTAGCTGCACCAAGATCTTTCATTTCAAACTTTGTAGACAATTGAGATTTTAGATCAGAAATCATTAACTTACTATTTCCTATGAACAACATATCATCAACATAAAGGGAAATAATAAGAATCCAATCATTTTCAGTCTTGTAGTACACACAATGATCTGATTTTGATCTTACAAATCCAAAAGACAAAACAAATGTGTCAAATTTTTGGTACCACATCCTAGGTGATTGCTTCAAACTATACAAAGATTTTTTCAACTTGCAAACCATATTTTCTTTACCTTTTCTCACAAAGTGCTCAGGCTGGGACATATAGATTTCTTCTTCAATATCACCATGAAGAAACATTGTCTTCACATCCATCTGCTCAATCTCCAAATCATATGTTGTAGCAAGAGATAAAATAAATCTTATAGATGTTAGCTTTGGTATAGGAGAAAAATTTTCCCTATAATCAATCCCCTCTACCTGGGAATAACCCTTCGCAACGAATCTCGCTTTATACTTTTCAACACACCCATCCAAACCAATTTTCTTTTTAAACACCCACTTGTAGCCCACAATCTTTCTACCTTTAGGCAATGGGACTAGATCCCAAGTGTCATTTTTCCTTAATGATGTCATTTCTTCATTCATGGCTTCCAACCAAGAATTTGAATCAGACATTTCAGTTTCCTCTTTTACAGTCCTAGGCTCATCCGTGTTAGTAATCAAAGCATAGGCATAACTAAAATCTAACATAGAGAATCCATACCTATCTGGTTGTTTCTTCTCACATGTAGACCTCCTCATAGGTTGAGGCTAAGGTTGTGGTTCTTCTTCTTGTTCAGAACTCTTAGAGCTGCTTGAACTCTCCTCAATTTCAGGTACACTTTCAATGTGTTGTTCCTCTTTTCCTTGAGTTAGAGGCATCTCAACAACATCATTCTTCTTTTCCTCTTCTTTCATCTCTAACTGTAGATCTACTAAAGAAGGTTTCAGTTCTCGGAAGATTACACTTTTTTTGTACAATACCTTCTTAGTCATAGGATTCCAAAGCTTGTATCCTTTCACACCAAGGCCATACCCAATGAAGATACATTTTTCAGCTTTATTGTCCAATTTAGATCTTTTCACATCCGACACATAAACATATGCTTCATAACCAAATACACGAATATTTCTGAGAGAGGGCTTCTTACTAGACCAAGCTTCCATAGGTGTTATATCAAAAAGTGTTGAAGAAGGTGATCAATTCAATAAGTAACATGTTGTAGCCACAACCTCAACCCAAAACATTTGGTCCAGACTAGCATTGCTCAACATACTTCTTGCCTTCTCCATCAACGTCTTGTTCAACCTTTCAACAACTCCATTTTGTTGCGGAGTGTAAGGTTTTTTTTATGCCTCTTAATCCCATGGTCTTTTCAATACATTTCAAACTCATCAGAACAAAATCACTGCCACTGTCAGTCCTTAGACACTTTATTTTTCTTCTAGTCTGATTTTCCACAAGGTTTTTAAATTCCTTAAAATGACTGAACACTTTTGATTTACTTTTTAAAAATATACAAATGCCCTTCTTGAATAATCATCAATAAAAGAAACATAATATTTAGAATTCGATAACAAAGGAATATCCATTAGACCACACACATCAGAATTTATAAAATCCAGAACACTAAAAGATTTATGAGGACTAGAGTAGAATGAAACACAGTGTTGTTTGCCATATATACAATGTTCACATAATTCAAAATCAAGATTACAATCATCAAGCCCCTCAACCAGGTTTTCATTCTTTAAGGCTTTCAAACATTTTTCACCAATGTGATTGAGCCTCTACTGCCAGAGCATAGTCTTTTCTGCTGGAATTTTCACTTCCAAGGAATTTTCTCCAATAAGAACATTTTCATTCTTCTCTTTACGAAAATATTTCTATGACTTTGTAGAGACACTATTGCATTGAACAGCCAGTGCATCCAACTTGAATAGAGTGCCAATTCGGGCACCCCTAGCCAACACCATCAAGCCTCTAGTCATTTATAGCCATTGCTAGAGAACAAGACTTGCACTCCAACATCATTCAACTTGCTTATAGAAAGTAAATTTTGAGCAAGACTTGGTATATGCATTACACCATCAATTCCCTTAATTCTACCATCAGGAAATTGAATTCTGACTCTTCCACGACCAACTATCTCTAGATTCAATGAATCGCTTGCCAGATACACCTTTCCACCATCAAATTCTTCATTCTTAGTAAACCAGACTCTATGAGATGTCATGTGAAAATATGCTCTAGAATCAATTAGCTAGACACCATATGATGCCTGAGTTGCCAAGGCTGCAATAAAGGCATCTGCATCGCTCTGAGAAGAGTCATTGTCAGAAGAATTCTTATTCCACCTCTTTTTATCCTCTTTGCAATCCTTTCAAACATGACCAGGCTGCCTACAGTTCCAACACTTCACCTTGGAATTCTTACTAGAAGAATTTGATCTCCCTTTTGATTTCGATTTGGACTTCTTATCCTTTTTCTTGCCTTTTGCCTTTGATCTGCCTTGAACAATAAGAGCCTCCTTCGCCATCTTAGAATATTTCCTTGTCATCTCTTCTAATAACAAAGAAGCAACCACATCCTCCATTTTGAAAGTGGTTCTCATGCTCCCAATCGCCATCACCAAGTGATCCCAAGAATCTGGCAAAGAACATAACAAGAGCATACAGTGATCTTCTTCTTCAATCTTCACACCTACAAATGTTAACTTAGCAATCAACATGTTAAAGGTATTTAAGTGATCAACAATAGACATTCCTCCCTCCATCTTCAAAGAGTACAAATTCTTCCTCAAGAACAACTTATTTACCAAGGACTTGCCCTGATAAATACCTCCCAGTCTTTTCCACAATGTAGAGGTAGTCTTCTCTTCATGAATGTTCTGGAGAATAGAGTCTTCCAAATAGAGTCTTATCAACCCTTTTCCTTTTCGATCTACAAGATCCCAATCTTCTTGCTTCATGGTTGTAGATTTCGTTCTAAACACAACAATCCAAAGATCACGATCCACCAATAGGTCTTCCATTTTAAGTTTCCACAACTCAAAATTGTTGTCATTGAATTTCTCAATTTCAATCCTTCCAGATGTACTTTTTGTTTGCATCTTAATCTATAATTAGACAAATTCAAGACTTCTACAAAACTCCCACTGAACAGAAATTGACACAAAAAATGAATCTACCCACAAGGATAACACAACTGGCTGGGCTTTGATACCACTTGTTAGGAAAAAATTTCCTCATGCCAAGTCTTAGAGGAGGAGAGAGATATGTCTTTTAATGTTTACAATTACAAGTCATTAAGACACATATGAAAGAAATAAAAAAACTGAGAAATAAAAACATAACACAATTGACACCAGATTTATGTGGGAAAACCCTTATGGGAGAAAAACTAACCACACCAAAGAAAGATCACTTGTATTACAGTAATCAAACTACATACAAGTTACAGTCTTTTTTTTTTCAGATGACAATTCTATAGTAGCAACATTTCCCTGATCAACCTTGTATCGAATTACATTGTTACAATGTATTCATTTAGCATATAATGGAATTCACTCACTTATCATTCGACTAACCAACCTAGACCAGACCCATGACCGAATTGTTCATCACTTGCTCAAGCTGTCTATTCGTTTCCCACAAGAAAATGGTCACAATAGTTCAACTGTCCATCGGTTCACATTATGTATCGCTTATTGGTCCAAGATAGAACACGTAGGACAAACGCTTGGTCAACTGATTTCAACTTTATCGCTCATCGGTGAGATAACAAAATTTGTCAAACCGATGTCAGATTGTCCACATGCTATCACACATGTCACCGACTCCTATCGCTCTGACTCTGGTGAAGTCTCCTAGATATCAAGACCATCGACAAGACAATCGCTATCGCCAACACTCTAGGAAGTCACACCGAACATTCATGTCTCCCTGATGACCCAATGAGCACTAAGACTGCGCATATCAACAAGAGTTGTGCTAATCATTCACTAGCAGTAGATCCATCGATGAGACAAACACCATGGATAGGAGATCAGGAGGTCACGTCGACAACACAAGTCTCTCCGATGCGTTCATTTCCAAGACTCTCCCCGATGATCTTCGTCGCCCAGACATCTTCCATCGGAGCGAGCTGGAGATGTCACCTTGACTGTTCTAGTCATGTCGATATCGCCGAGACTACCACCAGGTCACACCGATGTCGCCAAGACTTCTACTATCAGAGTGAGTTTGGAAACTCACTCCTATAGATCATGTCACCTTGATGGTTCTCATTGCCAATTCAAATCCAAGGTCACAATGATCTAATCAACTGCTCATTGGCAAGACATTCCAAAGGTCTCATCGATATTGCTCTTTCAGGAGTTCAATGTCAATAAGCATTGAGGCACTTTTTCCAATAGGCATAACATCAAATTCCATAATATTTGCCAGCCTACACTCTGCGTGTACCAAAACAGGATGTTCTCCCCAAAAACAGAGTATGGACATCGACCAAAGTATATACTATTTTTATTTTGCAAGATATTTGTCTCCCCAAAAGAATAATAAAATATTGGAAAGAAATTTTTTTATTTCTTTTGAGAGTCCCCTGGCAAAAAAAATGTCTCTAATTTGAAATAGTATCCTCCCTTTGAAAATAATGAACTTGCTCCTTTCAACCACCACAGAGTTAAAATCTCTCACACCAAATTGACAGTATGCCAAATAACTACTCAAATGGGTTTTAAATGCTTTGATGGATCCCCTACTTCTGTTAGGAGCGCCATCTCTTAACTATGCTTCATAGTAAATTATAGAGGGGTGTCATACTCATCTTCTGGCATGGCAGGCCACCTCCTCTGACAAGACTAATTACCATTTATGAAAGCTCATTCTAGATAAGTAGTTTAGGTTTATCGTTATGTGCACTCTTCCCTCAACAAAATCATGCTTAAACTTATTATGTGTGAAACTCATGATTACCTTTATTTCATATTTAAATCTTGTATAAACAAAATATGCCACTACCACATTAAATTAATTGATACATAATAAATACATAATATTTCTATGACAAGAACTATTAAGAAGTTGGTATGGTTGTTGAGTTTATGCAACACCCTATTCAAGGAAAATCTAGCTTTACCTTGCTAGTGATTCTTGCCTTAAATGACCCCTTCAACACCATCATCAACATGTGGTTACAAGTTCGGAAGGAATATAATTAAACTATCAAGAAGTATGATAACTTTCATCAATACATCTATCTACCCTCTCCATCACCATGCTTCCTCGAGTATGTTGCAATTATGTTTATGTAGGCACAATATACTAGGTTCATAAATTCACCTTATTATGAATATTATGCATTGTTGCAAATGCTATAGTAGTAAATATTATAGGCATAACATTAAATCTTGAACCTTGTAGTTGATGTTAGTATTATTTTCATCCCTAACAATAACCACATTAATGTTAATTCTCATTTGTTTTAATACCTTTTTTTTTTTAAACTAATACTAATACATGAGTGTTAATTAATATTATACATGGTGAAATCCAAAATAAATGTAACACAAAGTAAGAAACAATATTAGATTAAATTTTAATATTATTAATAATGGTACTAATTTACATATTAATGATATTAAAACTAATAGTAGTATTAATGATGAAATTAATATTGATAATTATAATCATATTATTATTAATATTATCAGTATCGTTTGTCCAAATTGAATTATTAATCATAGTCCACATATTTCATCGATCTAACTCAACTAATAAACAATAATGGAACCTACTAAAAGAAACACAAAAGATATAACTATAGCACTAATGAGAGGGCCTTACATTCATGCAACTCCATCATTGGAAATGTAGAGTCCATTGTGTGCTCCCTTAAATGAGAAAATGAGATCGGCTCTAACACAAGGTTTACTAGGCTCAACACTTATTAACCAAATCATGATACTCATGTTTCCATTTAAGACTATAAGTATGATACATTATTGTTATTTTATTTATTTCTCTAACTATTACTTATTTATTTGTTATTATCTTCTATATATATATTCTACTTACTTTAAAGAATAATTTATAATATTAAAAATAATGATTATCATGTACTAAATATATTATTTCCTATATATACTATTTTTCTCAAAAAAGAAAATAATAAACATAAGAAATCCATTCCTTCTTTTAGGGAATGTTGTAGTACCTAATTCTTTTATCTTATATGCTAAAAGACTTAAAATTTCGAAAAAAGAAGTGAAACAATTTTAAGTTTTTAACCACTTAATTTAGAATCCTAATTTTAAAATTCTTTAATTTTTTCTCAAAGTCTTTAAGCCACGTAGCTCCTCTTTATGACTTTTTATTTTGTTTTCTTTTGTTTTCCTTTGTTAAATCTTCTTGAACATTTCTGTTTTATTTATTTATTTAAAAAAGACTATGCATCCCTAAAAGTGAATGGTCTCCCTTTTAATATTAGATTTTATCAAGTACGATGCCTCCTATATGCTGATAATAAATAAAATGAAGATAATGCAACTATGAGCCACTCTTATTAATAGATAATGATAAAAATTTAGGGTTCATTTCTAATTCATTAAATGCGTAGTGTTGGCTACGTAATTTCCTTAATGTAATAGTAATTAATATTCAACACATTTTAATTTTTTTACTGCGAATATTTACATTACGCTCTCCGACTGATATTAGTGGAGCACTCACTATTATTACTCTATAACTATTATTACCACATTATTTGAATATTATGGTATATATCTACATTTTATACTAACATTGTACACCTCAATGTATGTAGACAGTTTAATATTTTCCCGCTGATATTTTTAAGGTGGTACAAATAATATTCTCGGATTAAGGTTATATAGCTGCTATCAGAGAGTAACTTACCGCCGCTATTAATGAATAAATTCTAACGAGAAATATTATTACTCAAATTTAATTTCAATTAGTTCTATGTCATAATAATACTCTCGTTAATAGTGGAGCCTGGCAAGGCTTAACCACGCCCTCAATGAGGAGAGGCCTGACAAAATAAGATCAGGCATTTTGTTTTCAGGTAGAGAGTGCAAAACACTGGCAAGGTTTGGAGAAGGGGAGGCCAGCGCTGGCATCACACCTTGAGAATGGCAGTGCCCTCCAAAATTTTCTATTATTTTTTTGTTTGCAGATCTAAAAATATCTAAAGATGCTACTGAGGTTAATGTATAGTTATTCTTTCTTTCACCTCTTTTTTTCACTAATCAAGATCTAAACTACTGCAGAAATCTAAAAAGGAAAGTCACGTAGTGAGCCCTTAACTATCACAACAGTGTACAGTTTCATTTCTAGAGTTAAAACTCACATTATATTCTTATGTACAGTGAAAAAGAAATAGATTAAGGTCACAGATTTATTTTCAGTCTTATGTAGCAACTTTTCAACAACACTCCATTCCTCTTTCATATGAAATCATGAATATGCAATGAATTAAATATTGACATATATAATGAGAGAGAACTATTCAAAAGGGAGGAGAGGCTATCAACAGTTTTACTACAATACAACATCATTCCTTTCATGCAGTGATAAGAAGTCTATATGCTTCCGAAATATAAGCATGGGATTTTTGAAAATACTCATAGGAAAAATCATACAAACTAACAGTTCTTCTTTCCAATTCTTTTATACTCTTTACATGTCATTAAAATGTCTACTCACAAAATACAATATGGCTGACATTGAAGGCCTTTTTTTAAACTCCTTTTTACACAACTGCAAAGGTGATCTTTAAATCTACAAGTTATACATAAAAAAACTTCTTCTTATGGCCATTCAGGTGTGCTCACCTCCCAACCTTTACATAAAAAAACTTCTTCTCATGGCCATTTACATAGGGATTCTTTAGGAATCCAAAGACGGGGATAGAGGTGGACATCACTTCTATATGGGGAGACTTATTAGCAAATATGAATAACCAAACAACAGTTTTTTTTTCTTCTTCTCCAATCTACCCATTCATCACAACCCTTCATATCATACCCTTCCATACAACAATCTCCTAATACACCATATCATCATGAATTTTTTTTGGGTACTCATACCCTCTTTTTTTTCCCTTTCCTTCTCAAAGGAGGAACAATCTCCCCATAGAGGTTCCTACTCATTCCTATCCCCCACAAGGATACTCTTCCCACATTGGATGAGTTTATCCTATATGACCCCAACCGAGCACAAGGAAATGCAAATACACATAAAATAAACAAACAACCACATAAACAATCTTCTTACACTTCCATACAAAAATGATAAAAATGAGTAACATGCATACAAGTAAATTAAAGCCTACCTCAAATCCAAAGCCAAAATGAAGGTAAGTTGAAGATGAATTCCTATCTTCTACTCCTCCAAACCCAAGCCAAATTTTGCCTTCCAAAGCATTTCAATCACCAAGCCAAAAAAGGTGAACCCTTCCTTTGGCTTTCCAAGGGATTCAAATAGGAGTCAAGGGTTGGAAACCCTTGGAAGAGAGAGTGACACATGTCAATATGATATTCACTCCTATGGACACACCCCCCCACAAGTTCTCACACATGTGAGAATTCTTGGGGAAGTGAAAGTACAAACAATGTTTAACACTCAACAAGGCTTTCAAATCTCATAAATTAGATTTTGGAGCCAACACTCCAATCCCATCCCTAAAATCGGTCACCCTTCTTAATGGATTATTAAGAAGGGTCACAACTTGTAATTTTCAACAACTATGGGCTTGATTTGACCCCTAACTCATAGATAACCATCCTAGGGGTTAAATTAGGGTCAATTAACCAATTCCAAGGACTAATTCAACCTTTTTAAAACCTCAAAAAGAAACTGAAATTCAAATATAATAAAAGAATTTCCTTAACTCCCCAGAACCCTCATCAAAATTTTAATTGTCTTTAAAAGCATAATCACAATATTTAACACTAAATATTTTAATCACAAAATAAAATACAACACAAAAGCTATGGTCCATTCTCTGAATGGATCATAGTGGGATTCTCTTGGCTAACACAATTGGGTACCCTTGGTTACCTCCAATCCCATTGGCCATGGGTGTGTACCTGCATATTCAATTTCCACATGTCAAAATATCCAATGCATGATAACCAATAATTAAATCAACAAATTCATTTGCATATATTTAGCACAATGTAACTCTGAATCAATAAATTCAATATCCATAATCATTCTTCCTCTAGCAATAACATATCATATCAATTCATATATAATCATGACATGATAAGGAAATCACATCATCGCCAAATTAAATTTAGCATCCTATAAATTCCATCTCATAAAATAATTATCCATTTATATCATGATAACTAGATCATATGACTATATCAATAAAGGAAGCACAACGTGCATATAATCATCATAGCATCATTAACATAAAACAAGAATAACATCAAGTGTCTATGATCCTCCAAAATAGCCCAAAACACATAGAGTATCAACATGATTGAATCAAAAGAGTCAAATGGGTGTATCAAATGGTAGGCCTCACAAGGTATATTCAAGATAGTGAACAAGATTCCTTTCGATTACTCTAGATTTGATGGAATAGATTATGCATTCTGGAAAACAAAAATGTAAGGATATTTATATGCTCAAGGATATGAAATTGAGAAGGTCTATCAAACTAACTATACTCCACCTACAAATGGTCCAACTACTAGTGTAGAGGTCAAGGCATATGAGATCAATGCTAAGGCAAGGTATATTACTACAAATAGTCTTTCAAAAACTAAATTAGTTAAATTTATGGGTTTGAAGAATGCTAAATAAGTTTGGGACAAGTTAGAAAGAATTTATAAAGGAGATCCAAAGGTCAAGAAAGAAAATTTGTAGAGCTTGAAGGCATAATTTAAAATGATGCAAATGTCTGATAATGAAATAGTTAAAGGCTACATTCAAAGAATTGATGAACTGGTAAGTGGTATGAGAGGTCTTGATGCAATAGTTAAAGAATCTAAAATGGTGAAGAACTTTTTCAAATCTCTTCTAGATTGTTATAGTGAAAAGGTATCTACTATTCAAGAAATAGTTGACTTTGATAAATACTCCAGAGATCAGTTGATTAGCACTCTAACTGCATTTTGAAATGAGAAGATTGAATAAAGGAACAAAAGTAGAGACTAATTTCAAGGCTATGAAATCAGAGAAGGTTGAAGAACTAGATGAAGAATATCTTAATGATTTGGTAGCTAACTTTGTGAGAAAGATGAAAAAGGGCACCGATAAGTATCAAGGTAAATTACCTTTCACATGTTTTAGTTGTGGTGATATAGGTCATTATGCTTCTAGATGTCCAAAAAGAGCTAAAATAAATAAACATAGAGAAGGGAAAGGAAATAAAAGGAAGATCATTAGGAAATATTACTATGTGAGAGAAGATGTTGGTATTTTTAATGATGAATTTGATTATGGAGAATTTGATGATAATGAATGTTTGTTTTTGGCTATAAAAGATGAATCTAGTTTTTTTAACCCTAAAAGTTGTGTGAAGGAATGTATACTAAAGAAGAAGGATAAGGTTGAAGATACTTCGGTATCTTCTTTTCATGTCAAAGAAGATAATAATTTTACTAGGTTGTTATAATCATATGTTTAGAGACAAAATTAAGTTTGTTAAACTTAAAAAATATGATGGAAGATTAGTTAAATTTGGAGACGATTCAGGAGCTAAGATTTTTGGAATAGGTTCAATTAGTTTTGATGGAAAGCATAATACTAACAATGTTTACTATGTTAAGGGCTTGAGACATAATATCTTGAGTGTTGGACAAATGTGTAGTAAATAATGCAATCTTGTATTTAAGGATGAATCTTGTGAGATCTAGAAAGGATCCAAAAATATGATTGCTAGAGGTAAGACAATAGAAGGAAACATCTATCAACTTAAGGGTGTTGATGGTCATTTCTTTATGTCACAGGTTAATAATAGTTGGCTATGGCATCGGAAGATGTGTCACATGAATTTTGATAATCTGGCAAGATTTGGTTCAGTTCATGCTGTGAGAGATTTACCTAAGATCATAAAACCTATCAATGTTGTTTACAACAACTCTCAATTTGGAAAACAAACAAGGAGTAGCTTTAAGGGAAAGGAAAAATCTACAACCAGATTACTGGAATTAGTGCATAAAGATATTTTTGGTCTTACAAGGGTGAGAAGTCTACAAGGTGATAGGTAATATATGCTTTTAATTAATGATTATTCTAGAATGACATGGGTTATTTTTATTAGAGAGAAATATGATGCATTCAACAAATTTAGGGCATTTCAAGCTTTGGTTGAAAATGAAATGGATTTGAAAATAAAGTGTTTAAGGTCTAATAGAGGTTGTGAATTCACCTCCAATGAGTTTAACATTTTTTGTGAAGTTCATGGAATAAAGAGGAATTTTCCTACACCTAGAACTCCTCAACAGAATGGAGTTGTTGAGAGGAAAAATAGAACTATTCAGGAAGTTCCAAGGACTATGATGAAGAGGAAAATCTACTAGACGTCTAGTGGAGATAAGTTGTTCACACCGCTATTTACATACTTAATAGATTTCAAGATATAGCTAATAGTACAAATACTCCTTATGAGCTATGGTATTGAAAGATTCCTATCGTGAGGTTTTGTAGAGTGTTTGGACGCAAATATTATATCAAAAGAGGTGAAGAAAAATTAGGAATGTTTGATGCAAGGTCTGATAAAGGTATTTTTGTTAGATATTTTATTAAGAGAAAAGTTTACAAATGTTATAACAACAAGTTGAGAAGGATAGTTGAAAGTGCAAATGTTAAAGTTGATGAAAATTTGCAGAATTCTATTGCAATAGATGGCTATGTGTCAAATGAACCTGATTATAGAAGAGTAGAAGGAATAATTGATGAGTTCAAGAGGTACAAAATGAAGAGGAAGAAGCTCCGAAGAAGACCCTTAAAACTCCTAAGTATGTGCAGACGAATCATTCTGAAGATCAAATTATTGGAGATAAGAGGAAAGGTGTATTGACTAGAAGTAAATGTGTTGATGTTGAAGTAAATTTATGTTTAATTTCTAAAGTTGAACCTAAATAAATGAGTGAACCATGTAAGGATGAACATTGAATGAAGGAAATGGAAGAAGAAATTATGTAGATAGAGAAAAATCAAACTTGGAAATTGGTCCCTAGACCAACAAAGAAGAACATAACTGGAACTAAGTGGGTTTTCAGGAACAAGCTAAATGAGAATGGAGAAGTTATAGGAATAAAGAAAGACTTGTGTGTAAGGGTTACTCACAAGTAGAAGGCATAGATTTTGAGGAGATGTTTTCTCTTGTGGCTAGGATGGAAGCTATCAGAATGTTTTTGCATTTGCAACACATAAATTTTTTAAGGTCTATCAGATGGATGTGAAGTATGTTATTTTGAATGGAGAATTGGAAGAAGAGGTTTATATGGAGCAACTAGAAGGCTTTCAATTGTCAGATCAACTAGAAATGGTATGTAAGTTGAAGAAGGCACTATATGGTTTGAAGAAAGCTCGCAAATATTGGTATACAAGATTGGACAGGTACTTGATATATCAAGGTTTCAACAAGGGCTCCATAGATAGTAATCTTTACTTTAAAATTGAGGAGGAAAAGATCTTGATAGTAGTTGTATATGTGGATGACATTATATTTGGTGGAAATGAGGGTATGTGCAATTATAAATTTGTTGAAGATATGCAGAAATAATTTGAGATGTCAATGTTTAGAGAGACGAATTTCTTTCTTGGGTTACAAATTAATCAAACTGATAAAGGGATATTCATTTCACAATCTAAGTATGTCAAAAAAAATTGAATAAGTTTCGAATGGATGACTCCAAAGTGGTATGTACTCCTATGGTGAGTGGTTGTAAATTAAGTAAAGATGATGATTCAACTAAGGCTAATCAAAGAAAGTATAGATCTATGATTGGTGGATTGCCAAATTTAACTGCTACTAGACCAGATATCATGCATGCAATTTTTCTTGTTGCTATATTTCAAGAATATCTTAAAGAAAAAAAATGTTGCAATAGTTAAGAGAATATTCAGATATATAAGAGGTGTGCTAGATTATGGTTTGTGGTATCCTAATTATACTAATTTCACATTAAATTCTTATACAGGTGTAGATTAGGCTGGTTGTGTTAATGACATGAAAAGTACAAGTGGTGGTGTATTATTTCTTGGATATAGGTTGGTATCATAGCTCAGTAAGAAACAACATTTAGTTTCTTTATCCACTGCAAAGGCTAAGTATATTGCAGCAGCATCATGCTATACACATGTATTTTGGATGAGGCAAAATTTAAAGGATATCAAAGTTGTATTTAATGGATCTATGTCTATCTTATTTGATAATACAAGTGCAATAAATATTTCAATGAATCTAGTAATGCATTCATGGATAAAGCATATATCTATCAGATATCACTTTTTGAGAGAGAAGGTCATGGCTCGAATGAAGTGAAGCTTGAGTATGTTCCAAAAAAGGATCATACTATGGAAATATTTACTAAGGCTCTTCCCAAGGATACTTTTTAGTATCTTCAAGAGAAGTTGGGGGTTATTGCCCCTCATTTCTTGAACTAGATGCATGTAGAAGTGCATCAACCCAGTTAATCTATGGATCTATCTCTTTTTTGGATCGATGGTTGGTGGATACCTCTCAAGGGGAGTAGGTAGTATCATGTGTTGTCATTGTTTGGTTGATTTAGATGGGTATACTCCTAAGGTGGGGTCTTTAGAGCAGGTTTTGTGGTTTAGTGTCAAAGAGGAAGAAAAATGATAAAGATTTTATCCTTTTCCATTGATGTCAAAGGGGGAGAGAAAGAAATGTGATAAACAAAAGAGAACTTATCTTCTCAAGGGGAGAAGATCATCTGAAGAAAAAGAGAGAGTGTTCAGAAATGTTGTGTGGTATTTGGTGGCTTTTCACATCTTGTGTTGGCATCAATTAAAAAAGGGGAGACTATTGCAAGAATGATGGTGTTGTCATTGATGTCAACAAGAAGTCTATTAACTAGTGTTGTCATTGATGCCAACTATGGGATGAAGATGTTGAGGATATTGAGAAAATTATGAAAAGAGGAAAATAGGTTGAGGTTGTGCATGTGTAGCTGATACTTGAGGAAGTGTTGTGAGTACATGGAGCTATTCTTTTGTTGCAGATTCTAAAGATGAGGTAATGAGCTAAGATGATGGTTTTGGTACTTGCTTTCCAAATTCTTTCGAGAAAATTTAATAAACAAAGTAAACAGTGTTGTGCAAATGATCATAGTGTGCTCCATATTATGCTTTGTATTCTTTCTGTGTTGATGCTATGCATGTACAGATCTTACAAGTCATTCAAGGTTGATAGAGGTTTGTATATTCATAATTTTGGTTTTTGGATCTTTGTACAATTTGAGATATTTTCACCAGTGTGTGAGCCAGTTATTCAATAATTTTTTTTCTATCTAGTAGAAATGTATTTTCTCCGCATTTCTCTACTATTTGGTTTTAGGTTGTGTAGATTTGGGAAGTTTCTTATAATGTCTTTATCTTTCTCTGATCAAGTTTTTACTTGACTTGATGTAGTACAATGTAAGTTTCAGTTATCAATATGCAAACAAGGGTTATCAGTTGTCTTGAGTTAAATTATTTTTTGATGTGAGCTATAATAGAGTATTTGATGAATCTTAAGATGTTCATGAATTATTTTGGATTGAATTCAAGTAAATTATGCTATTCAAAACCTTTAGATTGATCTAAGGAAGTGTGTACATATTTTTTATGGTTTTTGCATGGATGTTGGCCAAACTTATGTTTAACACTACATGTGAGGCTTGTGGGGGCATGTTGAGGTATATTGGGATCTATTTGGGTCCTAAGTAAGATCTTATGTAGGTCTCATTTCGTTCTTATCCATCGTACGAATGTTTAGGTGCCGACCTAGTTTCAATTTGAATGTATAATGGCTAGTGGTCAACATTGGAGAAATTTTTGAGGTAGAGCTTGATATAAATATGAATGATGATGAAAGAGGAAGCAAGGGGGAAATTGTAAGAAGCAATATAGATGTGAAGGGTGATTTAAGTAAAGTGTATGCGATGCAAATTTGAGTAGAGTAGTGCGATCTTCATGTTAGGGTTTTTGAAGGCAGTGAACTAAAGGAATCTAAAATATTTCATGTGTGTGCAAAAGTGTGCAAAAAATTGTGGTGGAATACTTTTTGCATTGAGAAGTGTTTCTCTATGTAACATTTTTCTTCTATCTTCTTGTATTCTATCTATGGCAGTGAGCCCTAGCTATGAGCTTTTTTAGACAGTGTGTCCTATTTGGCAGTGAGCCTCTTTGTATCAGTTTTACAATTGCTTATATTGTGAGCTAATCCTCACTGTAGTTTTTACCTTATTGTTTTTTCCATGTACATCTGGTTTTCTTATTAGTTTGGTGTTGTGATTTCAATTTATGTTATCTACATTTCATGTTTAATCTACCTATCAGAATAATGACTTAATGAATGCTTGTGGATCTATTTACTATTGAGTGTTTTGAAGGTTTAATTTTCTATAACTATTTCACCCCCCTCTCAGTTTTATTTTTCATTTCAACACTCCTGTGATGATGAATCTTTCCTTGGAGTGCTTGGCAGGTGGATCAATTGGTCATATAAAATATATATATTCCATTTTTCAAATGGGATTTGTGGTAGGGTTTGTTTCAAAGGAATCTCTTCTCTTATGGTAGTTTTTCCCACCCTTTGACATATATCACAATTTCTACTATATTATTTGGCATCTATGTGTGTGGTTAGCCACCATAATCCAAATAATTTAACCCCTTTTATTGTTGTTTGGCAACAATTATGCCCCCTTCTATTCCTTCATGGGATTCTTTCAAGATAACTTCTCTTTCATGCTCAAACACAACTCTTCTTATTATTTCATCTCATTTGATGTGATTGAACCACCAAAAACAAACACAATAGGGAAAGAGGATTCCCCAATGAGCTTCTAGGGGTTTTCACCTAGGAGCTAACTTTGGAAGAATGGCTCTCTTTTGCACTAAGGTATTTTTGGTGATGTGTGTGAAATTCCCTAAATGCAATAGATGGAAAATGGAAGCTAACTGTGAATTTAAAGCTTAAGAAATACAACTATGTTTGAAGACACGTTGAGATATGCAAGTATCTACAAGATAAACTAATAAATATACATAAACTATTACAGAAATGGATGAGATTGAAGAGGTGTGTACTTGGAACCTTGTAGGGGCTGGAAATTTTGTTGAATTTGATGGCGAATCCAAAAGGGGTGCTTGTGCCAAGTTAGGCAATCTAGTCCTTTGGGAAAATTCTGGAAAACTGGTTTGGAGCCTGTTTCAGCCAAAAGGGTATCCAAATCTACCAAGATTTCTAAAAACTAGCTTTAGTGGGACTAGGTCACCCAAAGTGGTGACCTAGTCCTTTTCAAAATTTATGTGAATCAGAAGATGGGATCTGAGGCCTTTGATCTATGTTTTATACTCCTTCGGGTATCCGGTCCTGAAAGTGAAGATTTGGTTTGTGGAAGTCTTCCAAGCTTCAACTAGGGTTTCTTCAACCTTAGAGAGATTGTTCAACTTTTTGAATGGTCTTCAAGACTCTAATGCACCTAAATATGCAAACACGCACAAAGAGAAAGAAGAAATGTTGATTGTTAGGGTATGGGGGCTTTCCTTGGTCAAGCCCCTTTTGAGTAATTAAACCAAATGAAGATGTAAATATATTGAAGCATGAAACAAAGGAGTGATGAATCTTACCTTGCCATGACGTTTTATCTTGAGTTGCAACAATGGAGTTTTATCCCTTGAATGCTTCTTGAGAGAGATTCCTTGGTGACTTAGAATAATCAAAACCCTAGTTTACTTGAGGAGAAGAGGTCGAGGAGAGATGAGGAGGAGAGGAGAAGAATAATGAGTGTACCTAATGAGTAATTATGTTTTTGGAGCTTATTTATACAAGTTATGCCCTAATTTTCTTGAAATAACACCATATAGGCCAACCTTAGGGTTTTAGAGACAAGAATCCTGAAAGAAATTAAGTTTAATTCAATTTTTATGCCACATGGGACTAGGTCGCCCAAGGTGGCGGCCTAGTCCACCTAGGAATTTTTCATTTTTTTTGGAGATTAAAATATGATTATTATGGTTTGCTGGGATTGGCTCACAAAACACACTGAAATAAGTCATGTACATGTGTATTAAGGGGTCATTATAGCATAACAAGGGGTTAATTTGGTGATGACAAGCCTAGGAGAGTGTGAAATTTTTTTGCAACACCTTACAACACTTTGGCACAAGGCTTGGAAAGGGGTAAAAAGAGGCTGAAAATGGTCCAAGTCCATAGGCAAAGGTCTAAACGAGCGAAAAGTGTCAAATTCTACACTTTTGGGTGACACATTTAGCCCCCACTTTGGTGAGAGGATGAAGTTGTTTCAAACTCACACTAAATTAGCCAAATGGAGATGGTGAAGAACGAGAAAGAAGAATAACAAGAAAGATGGAGGTGGTCAAGCCCCCAAGGATTCGAGATTCTAAGTAAAATCGACATCAATGCAAAAGACATTTAAGCGTGAATGCATTACAACAAGACAAGATACCTAATCATGTGATGACAAGGATTAGTATGAAGAGAATGGAAAGGGTGAAAAATATGTGCTTACTCTAGGGCCATAGAACATCAGGTTGTCCACAGGGTGAGTTGTCCCATAAGGTGAGAAAAATACACACAGTTGGTATGTAATCACAAAGGTGGCTATGGGGAAATTCGTGCCACTTGTTGGGCTTCCTGCTTAACACTACCAAAGTTATACCTTGTGATAACTTTGATAAGGTGCCACAAAAGGAAAAGATGTTTGAAATGGTTTTATTCAAAGGGATTTTTATTTGTTCGTGTGATGTCTCATCCTAAGGAACATTATGTTGTTTTGCCACCAAGAGAGGTAAAGTGAAAATGTACTCATGTTGTATGCAAGAGAGGCAAGGGCTCATCTTGTATACAAAAGAGAAAAAATGCAGGTGTCTCACCTTGAACAACATTGTGTGTAATGTTTTCAAGAGAAGGAATCGCAAGAAAAAAGAAGATCGCACAATTAAATGTGAGTGGTGATGTATGCCCCCACTTTAAAGGAATTGCAAAAAACCATACTGTGAGAAATTTACTTAAAGTAGAAAAAGAGGAGGAAGACATGAGAGCTTGTTCGGAAAGCCCTATGCCGAGTCATATGTTTTTGAGAAGATGCATCATGAAAAGGAGTGTCTATCACATGCAAGTCAATTTAAGACAAGTCATCCACATCCCAAGATTTCTCTTATATGTTCATGAGAGGTTAACAACTTGCCGAAAGAGACAATGAAAAGTGAAATACAAGGGAAGAAGGCTAACTAACCTCTTGCCCCCACTTAGTGAAAGAAAAGAGTGAGCCGAAGGGATTGAGGGAATGCAAGGTAGAGTGAAAATTATTATCAATTAGAGGGATGACGTTCCCCCACATAAGCGAGAGCACGAAGCTCCATAAGATGTTGGATTTTTCTACTCAAGGCCTTACATGCAATGGTGTGATGATCATGAACTCGATGGAAGGAACAAAATGTTTGTTGAAACATTTCTTTCGAGTTCTGGGAAGAAGGGATATAAATTGATCTTGGAGGAGTCTCAACAAGATACCCTCTTGATCAAGGGTAGAAGGTGATCCTTTGGTTGGCAAAAAGGAGGGATCTTCCTTACAATAGGATGTCATACCTACATAAGGCTCTATGGATTGTGAGATTTTGTAGAACCCTTTGGAGGAGTGTGTAAATTTTGAATCAAGAGGAGGTTGCGAGATGACATTGGCTTTAAGAAAAGATTCCTTTGCTGGTTTCAAAGGATCACTTGTGAAGGTTGGGTTATAAGGGTGATGGAGGATAGTGTTG
Source organism: Sequoiadendron giganteum (assembly GCA_007115665.2). Classification (NCBI taxonomy): domain Eukaryota; kingdom Viridiplantae; phylum Streptophyta; class Pinopsida; order Cupressales; family Cupressaceae; genus Sequoiadendron; species Sequoiadendron giganteum. Next base: position 883,232,028 of record CM021100.1, on the reverse strand, counting down.
ATGGAAGAGGAAGGCTTGGTGGTATCAATTAGAGGAAAATAACCAAGACCATGATGTGATGGTCGCTTGATAGGATCTATAGGGGCGTGGATAGCTTTTTCGTTAGCACCACAACCTACCTTTTCGACTATAGCCACATTGCTTCATGAGCTCATAACGTTTTCCATAAAGCTTTTTCAGCTTCTTTGGATAGGGCGATTGGTCATTATTTTCTTCAGTGGCTAAAGTAGTTGAGGTGGATGCATGCAAAGAACTAACCGAGTCTGGTGTGGACAAGACCGTGTATCCCTATTCAGAGTTGTTTTCTATGATCTTGGATTATCCCATTAAGGGAGGGGTAAAGTCTAAGGAACCCTAGTCATCATCTAAGAGCTTGGTGATTTTCTCAAGATGTTGGGTTTGGTCTAGGTGGTGGGTGGGTTCTACTTGGGTGGTTGGTTTTAAGGTGTTGAAATGAGTCTCTTTGGATTTTCAATGTGTAAGCAACTATTAGGTTCAGGTTCGACATCGAGTGTGTACACTTTATTTTTAAAGATGTACTTCATCAGTTGATGAAGTGTGGAAGGAACTCCATTCATTTCATGAATCCATGGCCTACCTAAGGGAATATTGAATGAAACCTCTTGAGGATTAACATGAATTATAGTGTCTAATGTGGTCATTCCAACTGTAAGAGGGATAGTGATCACACCGAGTTGTTTCTTACTAACATTGTTGAATCCTCTGATAGAGAGAGAATCGGGTTGGATGTGGGATCTATCTATGTCAAGCCTATCCAAAAGGCTCACACTACACACATTAAGGGCAGAGCTTGTATCTACAAGAGTTCTCTTTATCACTTTTGTTTTGTATTGAGATATTATCATGAAAGCATCATTTTGTTTTTGTACATCCAAAGGAGGGAGCTCACTTTGGTGAAAAATAATATCAACATTTATTCCATGAATAATAGTTGCTATATCGTTTAATGGTTCATTAGAAGGGATAGGAAATTTTGTAAGGTTTCTTGAATCATGTTGTGATAGTGGGGGGAGACTTGAATAAGATCCCATCAGAATATTTTGGTGGGAGTATTCCTTAGTTGATCAACAAGGTCATACTCCCTAAGGAGGGAATTTAGGTGAGGGGAAGTAGGTAAGATGGGATTAGGTAAAGGTAAAGAAGTGGAGGGGAATGGTTGAGAACGTGGGTTGTTATGGTCATAATGTGTATGCGCAATGATATTCGGTTGTTGCAACACATTAGGGGTAGGTGGGTAAAGGATGAATTTGGGTTTGGTTTGGGTTGAAGATTTATGGGAAGGACTTGGTAAAGGATGAGCTGAGGTTGAATAATATTAACATCCTTGAGCAAGGAAGAGGCCAAGATTGTCTTTGTATTTGCTTGTATGGATGTAATAATATTATTCTTATGGTTATCCTTATCGAGAATCATGATATCTTCCCTAGGAGGAAGGGGTTTAGGAGAACTACAAACCAATTGTGCTTGACAATCAAAGGTTGGTTCTTCTAAAATGGCTTCATCACTAAGAGGAGAAGGATCAATGATGGAATGGCTATTCTCAATAAGTATTATTGTAGGTGAAGAGGGACAACTAATATGTTCATGACCTTCACTAATTGTGTTTTCTAACAACAAAGTTTTTTCGTTGAAACTAGGAGAAATACTAGGGGAAAAAAAATGTTAGTGTCATGATTATCTACATGTTTATGTTGTATTGGTTGGTAAGGTCTTGTCCGCTAAGAGAGGTAGGAGGATAGAAACAACTAGGATTCTCATAACTCTCATTAATTGGCTCTTCTAAAAAAATATCTTCATCACTAAGAGGAGAGATATTAGGAGAAGAACTAACATGATAGTTAGGAATGTAAAGAGTTGTTTCTTCATCCACTACAACATGCTCATAGGGAGAGGAGAGTGAAGTGTGTGTAGAATGTATAGTTATGTAAGCTACTAACATTGTGTGAATAAAAATGAGAACCATAGCATCCATTTCATGCAATATTTGAGAAATATAAAAAATGTATATGCAATAAGATAAAGCATTTTTATCCAATGTATGTTAAGCTTTCAGAATGTATATAATGTACATGCTAAAAGGAAAAGCACTTTTAACAAACTAATGCAAATTTTTATGAATATAAACATTGTATAGGAAAAATTGAAAAGAACTTTTATTAATGAAATGTAAAATTATAGAAAGGGAGGCATTTTCAAATTGAATGATGAAATGATTTGAAGAATGACCACTCTAAAATGATGATTTTGAGCTAAAAGGAGAAAACCTATGTTCCTGAAACTTTCCAAATTGATAGTATATGAAACCAAGAGCCTAAGAAAGCATAGAAATGAGGTTTTTGGTACTATGAGAGATAGTGAAAAATCTTGACAGGGACTAGGTCGCCCAAAATGGCGAATTAGTCCCAATAAGGGTTTTTTTCAAAAATTCTAGAAATTTGCAACTATTTAGGATGGGTAGGATGTTGGATGACCAGAAGACTAAAGATAGGTGTAGATTTTGGATGAATGAAACTAATTTGATATGTAAGAATGCAAATTATATACACTTTCATGCATGCAAAAATGTGAAACCCTAGAATGCAAGTTAAACAATGCAAGATGCAATGCAATGCAAATCTAGGATGAAGAAGGACTCCAAATAAGAAAATAAGGGTGCAATAACATTGGGTTCACCAAAATGAACCACCAAAAACAAACACAATAGCGAAAGAGGATTCTCCAATAAGATTCTAGGGTTTTTCACCTAGGAGCTAACTTGGGAAGAATGCTCTCTTTCGCACTAAGGTATTTTTGGTGATTGAATTCAAATGATTAAGGTTTTGACGTGATGTGTGTGAAATTATATAAATACAATAGAATGAAAAAGGAAGCTAACTATGAATGTAAAGCTTAAGAAATACAATGTTTGAAAACACATTGATATATGCAAGTATGTACAAGATAACCTAAGAAATATACATAAACTATTACATAAATGGATGATATTGAATAGGTGTGTACCTAGAACACTGTAGGGGCTGGAAATTTTGCTGAATTTTATGTCAAAGCTAAAAGGGAAACTTTTACCAAGTTGGGCGATCTAGTCTTTCTTTGGGAAAATTCTAGAAAATTGGTTTGGAGCCCGTTTCAGCCAAAAGGGTATCCAAATCTACCAAGATTTCTAAAAAAAAGCTTCAATGGGACCACGTCACCCAAAGTGGTGACCTAGTCCTCTTGTGAATTTCTATGAATCAGAAGATGGGATCTGAGGTCTTTGATCTATGTTTTCCGCTCCTTCAAGTATTTGGTTCTGAAAGTGAATATGTTAGTCTGTGGAAGTCTTCCAAGCTTCAACTAGGGTTTCTTCAACCTTAGAGATATTTTTCAACTTGTTGAATGTTATTCAAGACTCCAATGCACCTAAATCTACAAACACACACAAAGAGAAAGAAGAAATGTTGATTGTTAGGGTATGCAGACTTGCCTTGGTCAAGCGCCTTTTGAGTAATTAAACCAAATGAAGATGTAAATGTATTGAAACATGAAATAAAGGAGTGATGAATCTTACCTTTCCATGAAATTTGATCTTGAGTTGCAACAATGGAGGTTTAATCCTTGAATGCTTCTTGAGAGAGATTCCTTGGTGACTTAGAATACTCAAAACCCTAGTTTGCTTGAGGAGAAGAGGTGGAGGATAGATGAGGAGGAGAGGAGAAGAATAATGAGTGTACCTAATGATAACTTAGGGTTTTGTAGCTTATTTATGCAAGTTATGCCATAATTATCTTGAAATAACACCACGTAGGCCGACCTTAGGGTTTTAGAGACAAGAATCCTGAAAGAAACTAAGTTTAATTCAATTTTTATGCCACATGGGACTAGGTCACCCAAGGTGGTGACCTAGTCCACCTAGGCATTTTTCATTGTTTATCGAAGATTAAAATATGATTATTATAGTTTGTCAAGATTGTCTCACAAAACACAGTGAAATAATCCATGTATGTGTATTAAGGGGTCATTATAGCATAACAAGGGGTTAATTTGGTGATGACAAAGCCTAGGAGAGTGTGAAAATTCTTTGCAACACCTTACAACACTTCGGCACAAGGCTTGGAAAGGGGTAAAAAAAGGTTGAAAATGGTCCAAATTCCATAAGAAAAGGTCCAAACGAGCGAAAAGTGTCAAATTCAACACTTTTTGGTGACACATTGATGTAACTCTGGGTATGTGTAGGATTATCATGGAAAAAAAAGGCCCTTAAGTGGCAAAAAAAATTCAGAGAATGAAAGTTAGGCGACTTGACATAAAAATTTGAATAAGTTATTTATATTATTTCAAAAATATGTAAGAGTAAAATCTATAGAAAATCGAATGTAGTTTATAAAATACTAGGTTTATTTAAAAACAAAAAAAAATCTATTTGGTGAAAATTTGAAATTTCAATGTAGTAGTACTTCAATTTCAGGGAAAAACTAAGAAATAGGTGCCTATCTAACTACCCTAACCACAATAAAATGATAATATTTTTTTATAAGATTTTAGATATAAGTAGAGGGAATCATGTCCCGATGTGATGCATATTTTTTTGTAATTTTTTTCCAAGTTACAAATAATTAATTATATTTTTTTATTACAACTTTTAAAAAATATAAAAACTCTTATGTCTAACCACCTTAACTTGGTCAAAACTTCATGAAATTTTCTTTTTCTTTTTTAATCCTATATTATGCAAAGCATAGAATGTGACGCATGTTTCAGATTCAAAAAATGTGATATCATTTGAAAGATATAGATGCTTTTCAATCAGCCTATCAATCAGGACTTTATTCATAATTCAAATAGAAAATGAATAATAATTATTTATTAAATTCAAAGTAAAGCATAATTTATATTGGTGGAAAAATGAGAATCTCCTTTAAAAACCCTTTATGTTTCATCAATTTTGGGTAAAAAAAAAGTCGTTAGCCACATGGGCCATCATATCACTTACATATTGCCACTTTTTGGCCCATCATGATCCTGCACATACCCCTCTCCTTTTATTAATGTGTATGGTAGAGACTTTCACACAAGTGATTTTTTAGCTTGTAGTGAGATATCTAAGGGGAACTCACCTTTTCATAAGAGTATAACAATGTCATCGAGCTCCTTTGGCACCACATTTAATCTAAATAGGTGTGTGCCATATAGATCTTCTAGCTAGTCTTTTGGTTCCCCCCTATTTCTACCCTTGAGAAGTAGTCTAGTCCTTGATTATGTTTTCCATTTTTCACCATTATCTTAAAATTGAATTCCTAAAATACAAGTAACTAGTATAATATTCTTCCTTGTATGATAGTGTAGCATTGGAAATTGTACTCTCTTTTAGGAAAAAACATAATTTCATGCTCTATTTGGAACCAAATTTAGTGACCTTCTATATCAATTCATTTAGACATTCCCTACACATAAATTTTCCTATCAACCTAGGAGAATGTGTCTATACTACCCTAGAAAATGCATTATCAATTAAAAATCACCAAATCAACTCTACCAAGTGCCCTCACCATGGATAAGTCCAAATTTTAGTAGACCCTATATACCTAATGTAAATATTGTTGAGTGTGATAGATCCATTCTAGGGAATCCTTGTGCCCTAGATGAGTTATTTTTCTCGATAGCTACCACTTTCTATTTTTTCTGGTCTCTAATTTCAAAGATGTAATTTCAAATTTGGCTCTTGGTGGTAATTTAATCCCAAAAATCCAAATTTAAATGTGTCGACATAAACTTTAATTTTTCCCAAGTTCCACTGTATAAACATGAATTACTATTTTTTCTATTAGATATATTTAATTAAAAATGAATACATTATGAGGAGTTGTTGTCCCAATTTATATTAGTACTGATTACATATTAAAATATATCATCAGTTATCAAAATACTACTCAAACTATTGGTGGAAAGAGTAAATAAGTCTTCATAAAATATCAATTAGTCCCAAGAACCTATGATATTGTTTCTACACTCTGCTTCATCACACTCAAAAGTTCCTAGAGTAGGCTCAATCACATTGGAATCAATCTCCTTGGGATCAAACTTTGGTCGTTCCTTATTCCTCTTCTCCTCTAGATTAGGGGAAAAAATATTTCTATCTTCCATAAATTTGTGCAAAAATTTCAACTCCTCTTGGTTGAGATTATTTCTTCCATGAGGGAAGAAATGAGAAAAATCTATTTCGATTTTGTAAACTAGTGTAACTCCTTCCTTAAACAAGATCATGATCCAGTTCTTTGGGATATCCAAGAAAATAGATACCTGAAGCATGATTAACAAGAAGGTGAGTTTTCTATCAAGCTCAGTAAGAAGTCTCCTTTTTCCCTCAAAAATCTCTTCATTTAAATTTTTCCATAAAAATTAAAAAATCTCATTAGTAAGCACAAGCCAAACGATGTTCAATTCAACATTAAAGCATCCACATAGCCAGCCAAAATTTCATGCCAAGAAAAATCTAATTTCCCTATCCAATTCTTAGGCAGACCAAAAAATAAAGTCCAAAGAGTCATAGAAAATTTACATTAAAAAAATATGCCCAAAGGATTAAGGTTTGTCACAAAAATCTCAAGCTCTATAAGAAAGTCCATATTGTTGAAGAACTGGGCCAACAATGATCTTTTTAAGAAGTAAAAACCAAAGAAAAATAATCTTTTTTTTGGTTCTCTTAAATTATTTTGGATATGAGTTAGGATAAAGGACCATTTTTTGAGAGACCAATTAAGGTTCCAAGAATGATTTATCCAATTATACACATCATCTGATCCAGTCAACATCATATAGATTTTGCTAATTGAAATATCTTGAATTTTAGAGCCATCCTTCTATTTGATTTGATTAATCACATCTGTCATTCAAAATATTTCCTAGGAATCCATCCCCAAGACCCTTGATGATCATGGAATAAGTTTTCTTGTGAGAAATAGGGCAACCAAACTCATCTCTCAATTGTTCCCAAGATTCTAGTTTACCATCTACTAACAAATCCTATAGGTTGATAGCTCCCAATGAGTGCCAAACCTTTATAGAGTATCCCTATGTAAGATCAAGGGATTTCCCATTATGGGAAATATTCCACCACACTAATCTATTGACAACACATTATGGAGGAATGAACCCAATTGAATCCCCATTTAGTATTAAATGTCTCACCAAACTCTAAGCCTTCCATAAGGTGGAAAAAATAGGAGATCCAAAGACTTTAACCTCAACCTATGTAAAAAAGATATCTTGAATATTCAAGGGAGCCTAATTTTTACCTATTTTTGGTTTGGAGAGCCTAATATCATTTCGGATCAAAATTTCCATGGTTCTTCACCTTCTACAACATTAAGAATCCATTTAAAATCTAGAGCTAGAGCCTAATTACTCAAATCTTTTACAGGCATCCCATGTTTTTAGGCAAGTAACACCAAGCCCATCTAACATTGTGCCTCTTTTTATTACCTTTGACATCAGAACAGAGGAAGTCTCTCATGATTTTTTCCAATTTGTTAAACTAAGCATTGGAAAATATCCAAGCTAAAGAATGATATACTACATGGGAAGTATTGACTTTCTAAACCACCTAAATTCCACCAGAAAGAGATAAAAAAATGAGTTTTCCATTTAGTGTGTTTCTTTTCAGTTTTCTGAAAGAGCCAATCCCACATGTTCCTCAAATATGGAGCAATTGAGAATGGAATTCCCAATTACTTAATTACCTTATGGGAATCAAACCATTTCCACCCCTTGGTCACTAGCCAACTTGGAGGTTCTTTGGTCCACCCAATCATTATGGACTTGTGAGGGGATAACTTAGAAATAGATGCAACACAATAGATATCAAAAGTTTTGATGGTATTATCAAAATTTCCCTTTGTTAACTTAATGAAGAGAGGAGTATCATCAAAAAATTAGGAATTAAGAAGATGATCATTGTTGGGGAGCCTAATACCATAGAATGGGGGAGAGAAAATTAGTTCTTAACACATAATGCATAGCATCAATAGAAATGATAAATAAGGCTAGGGAAATGGGGCATCCCTATCTGATGTTGGATAAAAATAGGTTCAATACACTCCCCATTGACATCCACTTGAGTGGAGGCATCATTAAACAAGATGTTGATCCATTTACAAAATTTTCCTGGGAAACCAAAGGCCAACAACATTTCCAATATAAATGGCCACTCAATTTTATCATATGATTTTTCAAAATCTAGAAGAACTATTGTTGTATTTTGGTTATCAGATTTAGCCTAGTTCATCCCTTCCCAACTTGTAATAAAATTCACTAAAATATATCTCTTTGGAATGAAGCCACTTTGACATACTAACATAATTTTCCCAAGGACCCTAGCCAATCTTCTCGTCGGGGTTTTAGCTAGAACCTTATAGGAAACATTTAAAAGTGTGATTGGTCTCCAATTTTTTATTAGTGTTTTGTCATCCTCTTTGGGGATCAAATTGATGATGCCCCTACTTATATTAGGCCCCATGGAATTGTTTATAAAAGCACAATTATACACTTCCCACAGTTCAGATCATATCCAAACAATGTTTTCCTTGTAGAACTCCACAACCACTCTATCTACACCAGGTGATTCTACATTTTCCAAAGATCTAATAGTATTCTCAATTTCCTCTATTGAAATATCTCTTTTAAGCACTTTATCATCTTCACTGTGTTGACCTTGTCGTTGCACGAAAATATCAACCTATCAATGCATGATAGAAGAGTCAGTTAAGATCCACAGGAGGTGGTTAAACCATGTCATAAACCCAAAGGGAGATGTTGATGGTTAGTCCAACAATCCCCCCTTAGTGTCACCCGAGGGGTTCAAACTCATGACCAGCTCTGATACCAATTGTTGGCCTTATCGTTGCACCAAAAGATCGACCTGTCAATACCCGATACAAGCGTTAGTTAAGATCCATGGGAGGCAATTAAACCATGTCACAAACCTGAAGGGAGATGCTAGCGGTTAGTCCATCACACTGCACACTCTTTCAGGAATACGCTTAGAAAAAAATTCCCTAGCTTCCTTAGCTTTATCATATGCTTCTGAAGCAAAAATATTTTAAAAAAAGGAGAAGGAATGTTTTATAAAGATTGGTTCCTTTGAGACAACCCCATTATCTTCAATTGGACCAATTACATCTTTATATTTCTTGTACTTTATCATGTTAAATAATTAATTAGTACTTATGTCCCCTTCTTTAAGCCAATTCATTTTGGCTATTATTTTCTACGCTTAGAATTTAGAATTTTTTATTTTCCTCAATAGAGATTTAGTCCTAATTAGCATAGCTTCCACATGATAATTAGGAGAAGAATATTGTAGCTAGAACTCAAGGAGGAGAAGCTCCACGTAGATTAGATTATATAACTTATTACTATTCAAATCCTTCTTCTTTCCCATAATACCAAAAAGATTTCTCCAAATGAAAACTAGGTATTTCCACCTCTAAATAGGGTTAAGGTCTTTATTAAGGGCTTTATAAAATAGAGTGATTGATCTAATTCCATCAATAAAGTCCTGGTCTTAAAGGAGGGATGCATTTAGTTTGAACAAGGAGGATCTACGAGGAGATTTTGTCGAGGGAAGAGAACCAAAAAAAATTGTAGCATCAATTGGAGAGTGATTTGATATAGAGGTAGGAAAAACAAAAATTGAGGCCCCATAAGAGTTACCCAGGAAGGATATGGATTCTCTATTACCATAAAACCTATCAAGATTGTAGTAAATCCTTTTATTAAAAGTCTAATTATTGCACCAAGTGAACCAAATAGAGTTACAAGACTTTATACCTTTTCCCGAGGGTCAACCAAATTTAATACTCTATTCATCTTAGCCCAAAAAATATCATTTCCTTGCCATAAGGCTTATTGACCCCCTTTTTTATTTATCATTTTCACTCTTTATCATGTTAAAGTCACTAGTGCACACCCATGGAACCCTAGGCAGATTACTCAACATCCAATTCTAGAGTTTTCACCTTTCCCTATAATCCTTAGATGTATAAAGAATTCATATACCCTAGGAGTGTTTCCCTTGATTTAAAATCACGCAAACCAATCTATTGTAGGGGTAAATACCCCATTGTGAGATAAGACTGGCCCATTTAAGGTGGATAAGGATAATAGCCCCCATTTTCCTTTTTAATGATTTACCATAATTTTTTTTGTATTATGCCATATGAATCTAAAAACATTTTCATCTTGAAAACCTATAACTTTGACCTCTTGTAGGAAGAGAATGTTTAGATGTGATTTGTTTCTATATAAAGTTGTAACAACATATTTTTTTGTCTTGAGACTCTAAACCCCTTACATTCCATCCAAATATGTTTAATTTCATCAATCATTAGGAGGGTTTGGGCTTTTCTAGTTCTTATACAACTTGTCAAAGAACTTTGGGATTTTCTCCTCCTTACTTTTTTTAACTTTTTTTTACAAGTTGGAACCAGAGGTTTTAAGTCTTTCATTTAAATTTCTTTTCTTTGAGTCATATTTTATAGAAAGTGTTTCCTACAAGGTACTAGAGATCTCATTATATGAAGATGAGAACAAAGGATTGACATAAGAAACCACAATTTACTTTCCAAAGGCCTCATCACACTGTTCGAGGTTAGAGCAATTGGACACTACTATTTTTTCCACCTATGATCAGCCAAGATAATAGTTTTTATAATTTTGTTAGCCTTAATATGAATTAATTCAAGGGTAATCTAATGGTTATTTTTGGGTCTCAAAAGAGGAGAAACCATAGGCCTTGGTCCTTCAATTGACTTAACCTTGGGAACATAAGATTTTTGAGTTTTGATTATTACCATTTCCCCATCAAATAATAGGTTAGCTAGTGACAAACTAGCTTCATATATAATGTTATAATCAAGTTGATTCTCAATTATATGAACTTTATCCAAGTTATCAAAATCCATAGATACTTCCTGATTAGGGTCTAAATTTTGAGGGGGGTCTTTATTGGAAGGAGGATTCTTAGGGTCTTCTTTTCCATTTGTGTGCTTAAAATCCCCTATGAGATTGACCCTGACTAAGGGGTAGTCTTTTTTAAGATGCCCATTTCTTGTATAGAAGAAACATAAATTTAGAGACCGAAACAATTCAATCTCACAAGAGAAAATTTTATTTTGAAACTATATAGAGAGGATTTTTGGAATATCGACCTTGGGGTTTAAGGAAATAAGTACCCTAGCATTCAAATGAGGCAAGGTAACATGAGACTCCTCAATCTACATCACATTACCAATTGGTTTCAAAATATTTAAGAGAAATTTCTAGAACTAGGAGGGACTCTTTTGGTTTCAATCTAGTTTGGGCCTAACTTGGCCACAAATTCTTCAAAATTTTATTTCAAGGACCATCGAAGAGCTCAAAACATAGATTGATGAATATTCAAGAATTCTTTCTTAACTACTCTTTCCTACATTTCATGATTTCAAAAAAACACACAAAATAGTCTTTTATGAATCATTCTACAAAATGAGACATGAATACCCATCTTTTTTCCCAAACAAAAGCAATCCAATCATTGAAGAATTTTCAAGAAGGTAGAGAATTCAAATCTAAACAAACAAAAAAATTACAGTATTTCAACCTAGTTTCTTCAACTTTTAGGGCTTTTAACATATCCTCATTAGCAAAGATGGAAAGAATTTTTGGCACATGAGACTTCTTACCCTCTTCTCTTGGTTTTTTGTCTCCTCATTTGAATATTCCTCCATCTCCCATTCCATTTGTTAAGGGTCCCAATAATCCTTCTCTTCCCACTATATCTACTTCATTGACACGACATCCTCCATAGTTGGATATAAACACTACCGAAGGTCATGGTAAATAGAACATCAGGCTATAAATTTCATCAGGGAGTGAGCCCTAAGCCTGTGAAAGAAAACATATGAATTCAAATCAAACAAAAAAATTTAAACAGTGAGGGACTGAGAGAACCACAATACAAATAAAACAATAAGTAAGGCCACTGAAAAACCAAATAAAACTAGAACCAAATGGAAGGAGAGTCCAAAGAGAACAAACAATCTCCAAGAACAATAAACTAAGCACTTTGCAGTGAAATAAAAGCTCTAGAACATGAATTATTATTTCAAAATTAGGAGGAAGAATAAAAAGAAGACACGAATTTTCAACAAAAATACATTTGAATTTATAGGTATTCGAAGAAAATTTGATATTTAATCAAGATTTGTACAATGATGGATGTTTTTCCCAATGGAAGAATATGGTGGAATCTAGGTTTTGGAGATTTCTTTATCCCTCTTCAACCATTTAATGACTTATTTTTAGATTATTCTCATCTTCAAGCTTCAGTCAACTTGCTACCCTAAGCAAGGTATTATTGCATTTTAGATTTCCTAATGATATTTTACTTTCTCTTGATTTGATCTCATGGTTATCATTTAGGAGTCCTTATCTAACACATTTGAGTAGGATTTTTAGCATTTTAGCTTATTACAACCTGAGATGCAGTTAATTTTAAGAACACATATTTTATCATTCAGTTCCTTGGCTATTTGTGGAGGTAGAAATACCAAAACAGGAGTTTGATTGAGGCAAAATCATATATAGCCACCCCTTGACCCTCTTTGTTATGCTTTTTCTCAGGTTTAAATTTGAAGATGAAGATTCTCAAACAAGGTTATAGAAGGAAAAGAAGGGGTTACAAACTTGTGAATTGAGATTTGAGAAAGGAGAAAGATAATCTTGGGTGTCCTTGCACCCTAGACTAGCAAAATTAGGCTCAAATCCGCATGCTTTTAATAGAACATTATGTAAGCATTTTATAATGAAACAGTGACTTATAGGGGCTTTTAATAGGAAGGGTTTTTCTCGTATATGTATTGTGTAATGTATTGAGTATCTATGTCTTGTAAATTTATTTTTAATTATTTAATTTTTATTTGTAATTATTAGTAAACTAATATCCTAATTTGTGATAGTTCCACATTTCATTAGTTTATATCATTTTCAAATTTAAAATATATATGTACATTTCAAATGCGAAAAGTTGAAAAAATATATTTCTATTGATCATTTCTTTTATAAAAGTGATACATTGTGAAATTTCTCTCAAAATTTGGTGCACATATGCTTACACCTATAAACTATATTTGCTTAAATATGTATAAGAATTTATCAAGAAATCTATTATGTTTATATCTAGCAATAGTTTTAGTCCATGTGGAAATATTTCATTAATGCATTTATTTTCACATAATTTGTAGGCTTTCTATATGTGCCCACATTTTATAGATATATCTTTCAATCAACAGTCATAACTATCTCATATGAGGAAAACCCACTTTTGATTATGATTTAATAGATCCCCATATTGTGTTCCAAATATCCAATCTTTACATAGGCTAGGAGGATATTAGTGAAGGCGGATTCAAATCTAAATTGGCACTTCCAAATGCATTTTCTAAAAAAATTCCAAGGATTTCTCCAAAAGCTAAATTATCGAAATATTTGGCAAAGAACAATATAGATAAAGTGAAGGAGAAATATTTAATGTAAAATTTTAGAAATTCTAATTGAATGTAAATATTTATGATAGAATTTTATTGTCTGTAATTCAACAAAATGTAGACCAAATGTGTATTGATATGGCTTCTAATTTTAAAGAGAAAGAGTTTTCTATCTCTTTTTTTTGTCTCATATAAAATGTCTAGTCTTATTGCCATTGGTGTAGGTTGGTTTGTCCCAAAACAAGCAACAGGGTGAAAAATCTGTGGGTTTTTTTATGCATGGAGGAATAAGCTTTAGTTTTTTAGTCATGGTTAGCTTACCTATCAAGGGAGCTCAACTGTTTTTAAATTTTGTGTCTACTGGCATATCTCAATACTTCTAGCTGCTAGGTTTTTTATGTGATATTCAAATCCTACCTCTCGATCTTCTCAAAACAATCTATATATAATATTGGTATTTTCTACTCTATGCTGTGTAGGTTTCATGTTTCAGGCATGACATGATGTTGATCTATATGTAAATATTAAAACTATGTTATACAAATATATATAGGCTATAAGCCTTTTGTTTAAAAAAAATATATAGCTAAAAGGTGTATTGCCAAGATTGTTGGTATAGGCACAAAAAAATATAATTTGCATTTTATCATATCATCCTATCACAAATTAGTTAATTAAAGCTTATTTAATTCATCATTAATCACCCCATCATTCCCACCCTTAGTTAATTAAATACATTTTATTTATTTGAATTAAATTAATTTCTCTCCCATCAATAATTATATGAATTTTATTTATTTGATTGTTCAAGTTAATTCCTAACATTAGTTAATTAAACAAATATTATTTATTCAATAATTATATAAATTTTATTTATTAAATTAGCTTAGCCTAACCTTTCTAATAATTATTTAATTGATTATATCTTATTTATTTGATTAATTAAGCTACTTTGTTCCTTTAATCTCTTCCAAATTTTAATTAATTAAATAATTTTCCTATCTTTAAATCCACATTGGTCATTATCCTAAGGCTATCTATACCTTCTATTATTACATGTGTGTGATCTTCCACTTTTCATATTTAATAAACTGATACATTCCCACACATGTGGGAGATATTATACTTGTTATTATCACGCAAATCCTCACATTCTCTCACATGTGTGAGGTCTCCCACTTTTCATTTCCATATGGGTGAACCCACAAAAGTGGTTTACAATTCAAATGAGGAAGGAAAACTTCCAAAAAATTCCCCCACTCAAAAAAAAAAATCGTTTTGAGGGGTTTGAACGAACTCAAGGTTCGAGTGAACCCAAAAGGGGTTCGTTCAAACTAGGGTTCGATCAAACCCCTTTGAATGTGGAAACATGTGTTTCCCATTGTGGAAGGGGGTTCACTCAAACCCTAGTTTGGAAGAATCGGGATTTGAGCAAACCCCTAGGGGTTTGATCGAACCCTTTAGGTTCACTCAAACCCCCCTTTTCCCACCTTCCCACCCTCTCTCATAAAAAACTTCCAAATTTTTTCCCTTCGAAGCGCGAGTTGAGGATGAAAATGGAGAAGACTTCACAAACCCAACTAGAAGATGGTAGTCCTCAAAACGAGCTATCCAACGCATATAATTTTAATATGTTTTGGTTTTATTATGTATGTGTTTTTTGAGTTTTATTAAACATAGGTTTTTCACCGAAAATTAAGCTCTTTGTTTTGCACATGTGGAAAAATAGAAAATTATCAAAATAAATTTTTTAAAAATATGTTCATGTTGGGTATTGATGTCTATGACCCATTAGAAAAAAAAAATGAATTTTGATACATATAGAAAAAGTTATGTTCTATACAACCCACCTATGTTTGAATTGTAATTGGTTTGACTTCGAAACTTGATTAAGGAAAAAATATTCAGTAAAAAACTATGAGACCAAATGAAAGTGCTAGATATCTTAGTTACAAATCTAAATTAAAAAAAAAAAAAGAATTTTATCCTTCATACAACAAAAGTTATGTTGTATACGGTGAGCATCACTTTTTAAAAATATTATTTTCTGAAAAAAATCAGTTTTTGTAGGAGATGGAAAAATAAGTGCAATCTTATTCCAAAAATTTTGAAAAAAATATTTTTAGAACCTACAGACAAAATTTGATGAGACTCTAGTTTGGATCATCTCCAAATTCCTCACGGTTTAGCCGCTATAGGTGCCCGAATGTAAATATTTAGTTAAAAATAATAATTTCGGTGTCGAGTTTGGCCAAAAATTGTAAACCACTATTGTGGGATCACCCATATGGGTACCTACATTATTTCATATGTGTGAGTCTTCCAATTTTCACCCTCATCTTTTTATCTTCTTCTAGATGTATGAATCATCACCACCCATCATAAATCATATATGAATCTTCATCCTTCATTATCATGCATGTGTGGTATATTTTAATTGTCACCCTCAACTAACCATTTCCCCCTACTTATCACATTGAGATCTTGAATATCCAACAATATTTTCTCCACCATTGATTCTCTAGACAAATTGTCACCCTTCATCCTCATATTTGAGGAAATATTTAATATGCCTCCTCCAAAGGAAAATAATAATAAAATGATTCATGATATATGTACATTTTGTCCATTTGATAAAATTCTATTCAAGAGAAACTAATAATATTGGGTCTAGAATCATTTAGATATACCAATCCTCTAATCATTGATATATACTTTCTCTTATCAGACTTAGGAGATTCATCACTCTTACTCAACTTGCAACTAGTAACCATAAGGGTACCTACCGGTTTAGAATCTTTAATTGAAAACTTCAACATTTCCTTGAAATATCTTAATTGTGAGATTATAATACTTTTATCTATCGGATTTATTTATAGTCTAAGAAAAAAAATCATCTCCCCAAACATAGACATTTCAAACTCTTTCTGCATTTCTTTTTCAAAATTCTTACACAGCTTCATTACCTCCAAATATTATGTCATCAACATATACAACCACAATCAAGATTTTATCTTTTTCCACTTTAAAGTAAATATTTCTATCTATGATACCTTTATTGAATCCTTGTTGTATCAAGTACCTATCCAACCTTGCATACCAAGATCTAGGAGCTTGTTTCAGTCCATACAATGTCTTCAATCAACGAACCATATCTGGTTTGTCTAATAACTAAAATATTTTTGGTTTTTCTATGTATACCTCTTCTTATAATTCTCCATTCAAGAAAGTATAATTCATATCCATTTGATGAACTTTAAAAAAATTGTGTGTTGCAAAGAGGTATGTGCAGGATCATGATGGGCCAAAAAGTGGTGATACGTAAATGATATGATGGCCCATGTGGCTGACGACTTTTTTTTAATCCAAAATTGATGAAATGAAAAGGGTTTTTAAAGGAGATTCTCATCTTTCCACAAATATAAATTATGCTTTATTTTGAATTTAATAAATAATTATTATTCATTTTCTATTTGAATTATGAGTAAATTCCTGACTGATAGGCTAATTGAAAAAAATCTATATCTTTCAAATGGTATCTCATTTTTTGAATCCAAAACATGTGTCACATTCTATGCTTCACATACTATAGGATTAAAAAAAAAAAGAATCTCATAAAGTTTTGATCAAGTTAAGGTGGTTAGACGTACAAGTTTTTATATTTTTTAAAAGTTGTAATAAAAAATTCATAATTAATTATTTACTTGAAATTTTTTTTCAAAAAATATGCATCACATCAGGACATGACTCTTTTACTTATATCTAAAATATTATAAAAATATATATAATCATTTTATCGTGGTTAGGGTGCTCAGATAGACACCTACTTCTTATTTTTTCCCTAAAATTTAAGTACTACTACATTGAAATTTTAAATTTTCACAAAATAGATTTTTTTTTTAAAATAAACCTAGTAGTTTAGAAACTACATTAATTTTTTTACAAATTTTATTCTTATATATTTTTGAAATAATATAGATAACTTATTCAATTTTTTACATCAAGTTGCCTAAATTTGATTTTTCTGAATTTTATTGCCACCAGAGAAAATTTCTCCTCAAAATCTATTCCTTCAACTTGTGAGTAGCCTTTACACACAATTATTTCATTTTTTCTTACCACTTCCCAATTCTTATTTAGTTCACTTGTCAATACCCACTTAGTTCAAATCACATTTTTGTTTGATGGTCTTGGGATAAGTTCCCAATTCTGATTCTTCTCAATCTGCAATAGCTCTTCTTCCATAGCCTCCAATATTCATCTTTGCATGCCTCAATCACTAGTTTAGATTCAAATTTAAAAATTAAGCATAGATTTACTTCAGCAGTTTTCCTTCTTGTCAGTAGACCTCTTCTCTTCAATGATTTGTTCTTCAAAATGATTCTTTTGTGCATACTTAGGAGCTTTAGGAGTGTTTTTAAGAGCTTCTTCCTCTTCAATATACACTTATTTTTCTTTAGATTTTTCTTCTTCTCTACAAGAAGACCCATCTAATTCATATCCATCTATCACCACATAATTTTTCTATAAATATTCATTAACATTGACACTTGCACCCTAAACAATCTCTTTCAATTTCTTACTGTAGCATCGGTGAGCTTTTCTTCTAACACAATATCCAAGGAATATACCTTCCTCAAAACTTGCATCAAAGTTATCTCAAAAATTGCATCAAATTTTTATACATTTTATTCCAAACACATTGAAGTACTTGACATTAGGAATCCTTCCATACCATAGTTCATAGGGAGTCTTTGTGCTATTTTCTCTTGCTTGAATTTTGTTAAGTATATAAATAGAAAAATGAATTGCTTCTCTCAAGTATAATTTTGGTGGATTTACTTCTTTCATCATTTTTCTTGCAACTTCTTGAATAGTACTATTCTTTCTTTCAACCACTCCATTTTTCTGAGGAGTCCTAAGAGAAGAGAAGTTCCTCTTTATGCAATTATTCCCATAATAGATGTTAAACTCATTTGAGGTGAACTCTCCATCTCTGTTAGACCTCAAAATTTTGATTTTCATATAATGCTACCACAATAGTGGTTTACACTTTCTAGGAGATCCTATTTTTGTTGAAATAAAATATTTTTAGAAAATATAATGATTTAAGCCTTGAAAAGTTCCATTTAAAGGATTCCAATGGAATAAGGTTTGATCAAATTACCTTAGACCAAGCCCCCTTGGATAGAACCCCGCTATTTTTAAATCATACCTACAACGGAGTCTCCTTTACACCTATCAAAATGCTGATTAAAAACCACTTTTGATTTACCTTTTGTGGGATCAAATGACTCATTTAAATTTTTATTTTTTTAAGTATGTAGTCCTTAATTTTTTGATTTACCTTTTGGGGGATCAAATGACTTCAAAAATTGATTAAGGAAAAAATATTTAATAAAACACTATGAAACCAAATGAAATGGTTAGATATCATAGTTACAAATCTAAATTAAAAAAAAATAGAATTTTCTCCTTCCTACAAAAAAAATTATGTTATATATGATGAGTATCACTCCTTAAAAATGTTGTTTATTGATAAAAACTAACTTTCAAAGGAGATTAAAACAAAAGTGCAATTTGATTCCAAAAAATTTGAAAAAAATATATTTAGAATCTATAGACAAAACTTCACAAATCACTAGTTTTTATAATCTTCAAATTCCTCATGGTTTAGCCGCTATAGGAGCCCGAAAGTGAAGATTTAGTTAAAAATAAATAGTTTAGTGTCCAGTTTTCCCAAAAATGGTAAACCAGTATTGTGAGATCACACCTAGGCCATTTCATTCTTAACCATAACTTTAAATGCTTTAAACTTATCTAGAGCTTCTAATTTTTCTTTGAGAAAAGTAACCCATGTCATTCTAGAATAATCATCAATCAATAACATGAAATATTTGTAACCTTGAAGATTTCTTACTCTTGTAAGACCATAAATATCTATATGCACTAATTGCAATAGTTTGGTAGTAGATTGTTCTTTTATTTTGAAGCTTCTTCTTGTTTTCTTTCTAATTTGACACTCCTTACAAATAAAATTGAGAGGCTTTGCAACCATTGGTAGATCTCTCACAATATGAACACAATTGATTCTTACTAGCTTATCAAAAGTAATGTGACACATAATTCTATTCCATAACCAACTTTCATTAATCTAAGTCATTAAGAAATGACCATCAACACCCTTAAGTTGATAAACATTTCCATCTATTGTTCTTCCAGTATAAACCACAATTATGAATCCTTTTTGATATCACATCCATCATCCTTAAACATAAAATTGTACCCTTTGCTACACATTTCTCCAACACTCAAGAGGTTATTCCTTAAGCCCTTAACATAGTAGAGATCATTGATATTATAATTTCCATCAAAACTGATAGAACCTTTTCCACATATCTTAGTAGATGTATCATCACCAAAATACAACACATCCTCCCTCATATTTTTCAAGTTTAACAAACTTACTCTTGTCATCGGTCGTATGATTAGAGCATCCACTATCAATGATCTAGTAGTTATTATCCTATCTATCATGAAAATTAGATACCAAAGGATCTCCAATCTTATAGTTTGTTTCCTAAGGACATTCCTTCATACATCTTTGAGAGTTAGTAGAAATAGATTCATCTTTTAAATCCATGAACAAGAATTCACCATCATCATCATCTCCATAATCAAATTCATCATCAGAAGTACTTGCATCTTCTTTAGCATAGTAACTTTTCTTACTCATCTTACCTTTGTTCCCCTTTTTTATTCAAAGATATGTTTTGACATCTTGAAACACAATGACCTATTTTTACACAATTGAAAATTTTGAAAGGAAACTTACCACTATGCTTACCAATACCCTTCTTCATTCTCCTTATGAAGTTAGCTTCTATATCATCAAGATCCTCCTAATCTAATTCCTTGATCTCCTTTGATTTTCCAGCCTTAATAGAATTATCAACTTTTGCACCACTATTTGTACCAAATTCTATCATCTCAAAAGTAGCTAAAGAACCATACAAGTGATATCTGATATATTGATTTACATTTGTAAATTCCTCAATAGTAAAAAATTTATAACTATAAGATTTAGGAAGAGTTCTAAGAATTTTCTTTACCACTTTTTGTTCTTTTAGTTCTCCACCAAGACCTTTGATGGAGTTGCCAACTTCATCTACCATCTAGATATAGCTTGTAAATTTTTTATCTTTAGACATCCAAAGGTTCTCAAACATGATATTCAAATTATGCATCTTAGCTTATTTGACCTTATCATATCCTTCATAAATTATTTCTAACTTTACCCAAATATCTCTAGGAGTTTTTCAGACTCATCACTTTCACTAATTCAGAATTAGTAAGACCACCTAAGAGAGAATACCTTTATTTACTATTGATTTCATATTCCTTGATCTCATCATTAGTTCTAGAACCATTTTTAGGAATAGTATGTCCATCTTTAACTGACTTCAAGAAATCAAATCCCAAATAAACCAAAAATAATTCCATCCTTTTCTTCCAAAATTCATAGTCTATTCCATCAAACATAGGAATCTCTTTCTTGTGTGCCATCCTAGATCTACCTCAAGTGGTTAAAATTTCTTCCAAGGATACTTGCTCTGATACAAATTTTTGAATGCACAAGATAAATAAGAAGGGGGGTGAATCACTTGTAACTTAAAACTTCGAAAACCTCACAAACATCCAGATCCACATTAATCCAATCAACCCTTAATCTGTTATAATGATTTAGCATGAAAATAAAATGATAGATATTGAAACACAAACAATACCATACACAAGATAACACCAAATTTAAGTGGAAAACCAAAGATGGGAAAAAATTTAGTGAGGATTAACTCACAATATAAAGAAATATCAACATCGATTACAAAGGGTTCACTCCTAGAGGGATCATTTCCCAAGAGAAAGAAGGGCTCACTATTAGAATAGAAGAGAAGATAGAGAAGAGTGTTACACAGAGAAATCCATCTCAATGCAATAGATAAATCGACCACAATATCACCAACATCTTCACAAATTGAATAAAGAATTGTGGACATATTGTGTTCACTGTGTCTAGCAATCTAACACATGAAAGCTTGCACTGCACTTCTCGAAAACACACTCTAACACTTTGCAATTCACATCATTTTTTGCAAGTATGAGAAGATTGGTGTTTTCATTGATGTCAACAATCTTATGGTGTCACTGGTGTCAATTGTATAATGAGGAAGAAGATCTTTATTGGGGGGAGATTTTTGTAAGAGAAGTTGATGTTATCCATGCTTTGATTAGTTACATTATGTTGTCATTAGTAAAGCTAAAAGTGAAAATCTCTAATGTTGT
Source organism: Sequoiadendron giganteum (assembly GCA_007115665.2). Taxonomy (NCBI): domain Eukaryota; kingdom Viridiplantae; phylum Streptophyta; class Pinopsida; order Cupressales; family Cupressaceae; genus Sequoiadendron; species Sequoiadendron giganteum. The sequence goes on along the minus strand of CM021100.1, from coordinate 883,210,165 downwards.
TGTGATAAGCTTCTAAGATCTATCGTTGAGTTTCTATCTTGAATTTGGTTCAATAGTGTTGAAGAAGTACTAAATTTGATGAGGATATGTCTCTAGTGCTTGGTTTCCAAGTGTTTTTGAGAAAATTTGATAAAAAGAAGAAATAGTGTGTTGTAGTGATGTTCTAGGTTATAGGGATGTTGCTCCACATTTCTTCTAGGTTGAAGATCTACTTATGAACTTTGGATATGTTGATCAGAGGTGTTCAGAGGCATTGTATCCAAAATTTGGTGTGTTGGATCATTGTACAGAAGAAATTGTGTTCACTAGAGTGTGATATGTGTATTGCAGAGGTGTCTAGGAGAAATATTATGCTCCATGCTTTCTCGACTATTATGTTTCAGTTCTTGCATATCTAAAGTTTATCTTTCTTCAGTTGAAGTGGTTCAAGGTTTGGAGCTACAGAATTATGTTTCTTGAGTTACACTGTATGGAAAAGTTATTGGATGTATTAGGTGTGTACATTCCCCAGGTGAAAGTTGTTGTGAAGGAGTTTTTTCAATTTTAGAGAGTTTATGGAATATTCCAGAGTGTGTTTAAGTGAAATTTGTTTTCTACAAGTTATGGATAGATCAAAGGATGTGTGTAGTTAAAATATTAATAGTTTTTACACGAGTAACAAAGAGTCTGAGTTGTGTATTGTAGAGGTGTCTAGGAGAAATTTTTACTCAAAATGTTTCTTTGCAGTTATGTTTTAGGTCTTGTGGACCTAAAGGAGTGTTGATAACTTGTTGGTATCTTTCTTCAGATGAATTTTTTCAAAGTTTGGATCTAAGGAAGTATGTTTCTTGAGCTACAGTGTATGGAAGAGTTGTCTAGATGTATTGGGTGTGTACATTCCTCACGTGGTGAAAGTTATTGTGAAGGAGTTTGTTGGATTTTAGGGTGTTTATGAAATATTCCATAGTGTGTTCATGTGAGTTTTTTTGTCTATGATTTATGGATAGATCAAAGGAAGTGTGTACTTAAAATCTCAATGGTGTTTACACGAGTAATGACCAACCTTGGTGTTTACACTAATTGTGAAGGTGCTTTGTTATTTCTGAAAGTGTGGTGTGGCGTGTAAGGATGGACTTACGTCCTAGCTACAAAATTTTGTGGTCCACTTTATTCCTTTTCACCACAAGAATATTTTGGTGCTGAGATAATTTGAATTTATTTGGTTGAGGTGCATAGCTGACCTTGGAGAAATTTTCCAAGGTTAAAGATGGTATAAATAAGAATTAAATTATTTAAGGATGAAGTGATAGACAAGAGAGATTCAAATGATGCAAATTACGGAGTGTTAGAGTTTGAATTTGAGAAGTCCAGTGTGATCTTTCATGTGTTATATTACTAGATGTAGTAAGCATAAGGTTTTTATAATTATTCAATAAAGATGTGAAGGTTTTGGTGAAATTATGGTGGATTCTATGTTGTATTGAGATAGTTTTCTCTGTGTAATATTTCTTCTCTATCTTATTTTCTATTCTGGCAGTGATCCTATCTTTTTCTAGGCAGTGAGCCCTCCCACAACGAGCCCTTGTAATCGGTGTTGTTATTACTTATAATGCAAGCTAATCCTCATTGTGGTTTTTTCCATCTTGGTTTTTCCATGAAAATCTAGTGTTTTGTTATGTATGGTGTTGATTTTTTTCTATTTTTTTAATTTTCATTTCATGCTAAATCATCATAATAGATTTAAGGTATTATTTAATGAATGTGGATTTGAATGTGTATAGGGGTTTTGAAGTTTTAAGGTACAACTGATTCACCCTCCCCCCTCTTAGTTTTCTTTTGCATTCAACAATTGGTATCAGAGCAAGGTTCCTTGGAAGAAAGCTTAACTGCTTGAGCTAGATACGGGATGGTGCATAAGAAGGAGATCCCCATGTTTGATGGTATGGAATATTCATTCTAGAAGACAAGGATAGAATTTTATCTAGTTTATGTCGGATATGACACTTGGAAGCTAGTACATAATGATTATACTATGCCTACAAATTGTCCAAGCACTAAAGCTGAAACAAAGGCATATAAATGTAATGGTAAAGCAAGGTATTCTCTCTTTTGTAGTCTTAAAAACTCTAAATTAGTGAAAGTTATGGATCTGAAAACTGCAAAATAAATCTAGACAAAGTTGGGAAGAATTTATGAAGGAGATGATAAGGTCAAACGAGCTAAGATGCATAATTTAAAGATTACATTTGAGAACTTGTGGATGTATGAAGATAAAAATATTACAAGCTACATGCAAAGGGTAGATGAAGTGGTCAGTTCCATCAAGGTCTTGGTGGAAAATTCAAAGAATCAAAATTTGTAAAGAAAATTCTGAGAACTCTTTCCAAAGCTTATAGTCATAAATTATCTGCTATTGAGGAATTTTCAAATCTAGATCTGTATACTAGAGATCAATTGTATGGATCCCTAACTACATTTGGAATGAGAGAATTTGGTGCAAATAATGGTGCAAAATTTGAGACTACTTTTAAGGTTGGAAAATAAAAAAATGTTGAAGAATAAAATCAAGAGGATCTTGATGATGTGGAAGATAACTTTGTGAGAAGGATGAAAAATGGTACTGGTAAGTAAAGGTAATTTTCCTTTCAAATTTTTTAGTTGTGGAAAGATAGGTCACTATGCTTCAATATGAATAAACAAAGTTGTGAATGACAAAAACAAGGATAACAAAGGTAAAATGATTAATAAAAGCTATTATGTTAGAGAAGATGCAAGTATTTATGATGATTAATTCTTGTTCATGGCTTTAAAATATGAATATGTTTTAGCTAACTCTGAGACATGTGTGAAGGATAGCCCTCCAAAGAGAAATGATAAGGCTAAAGGTATTTTGGTATTTTCTTTTCATGCTAAACAGGATAAGAACTATTGGATCATTGACAATGGATTCTCTAACCATATGACCGATGATAAGAGTAAGTTTGTTAGACTAGAAAAGTATGATAGAGGACTTCATATATTTGGTGATGATTTAGGTGCTAAGATATGTGGAATAGATTCAATTAGTTTTCATGAAAAGCATAATAGAGATGATGTTTCATATGTCAAGGGTTTAAGGAATAACCACTTAAGTGTTAGACAAATTTGTATTAGAGGATACAATATTATGTTTTAGGATAATGGATGTGAGATCAGAATTTTTTTTGGAACTGTGATTGCTACTAGAAGGATAGATGGAAATGTCTATCAACTTAAGGTTGTTGATGGTCATTTATTTATGACTTAAATTAATGAAATATGTCTATGGCATAGAAGAATGTGACACATTAATTTTGTTAATCTAGAAAGAATCAATTCAGTTCAAGCTATGAGAGATCTACCAAAGACTACAAAGGCTATCAATGTTGTCTAAAAGGATTGTCAGATTGGAAAGAAAACAAGAATTTTCAAAGGTAAAGAATAATCTACTACTGGATTGTTAGAATTGGTTCATATAGATCTTTGTGGTCCTACAATAGTAATAAGTCTTCAAGGTGACAGGTAATTCATGCTTTTGATTAATGATTATTCTAGAATGAAATGGGTTACTTTTCTCAAAGAAAAATTGGAAGCTCTAGACAAGTTTAAATAATTTAAAGTAATGTTTGAGAATGAAATGGGCATGAAAATCAAGTGTTTGAGGTTTGATAGAACCAGAGAGTTCACCTCCAATGAATTTAGAGTGTTTTTTGAGAATCATGGTATAAAAAGGCACTTTTCTACGCCTAGAACTCCTTATCAAAATGGAGTGGTTGAAAGAAAAAATGGGACTATTCAGGAAGATGCAAGAACTATGATGAAAGGAGAAAAACTACTTGAAGTCTATTGGAGAAAAAAAATTCATACTACTATTTTCATACTTAACAAAGTTCAAGCGAAATAAAATAACAAAAAGAATCCCTATGAGATATGGTATGGAAGGATTCCTATGGTCAAGTAATTTAGGGTGTTTGAAAGAAAATGTTATATTAGAAGAGATGAAGGAAACTTGGTAAAGTTTTATGCAAGTTTTGATGAAGCTATCTTCTTTAGATACTCTACCAGAAACAAATCCTACAAATGCTACAACAAGAGATTGAGAAAGATTGTTGAGAGTGCAACTATCAGAGTTGATGAGGATTTGTAGAAGAATTCAGTAGTGATAGACGGAGATGAATCAAATTAGCCTACTTATAGAGAAGAAGAAAAAACTAAGGAAAAGGAAGTAAAGATTGCAGAGGAAGAAGCTCTAGAAAAGACCCCTAGAACCCCTAAGTATGTGTAGAAGAATCATTTTGAAAAAAAAATCATTGGAAACAAAAGTAAAGGTGTATTGACAAGAAGGAAAGTTGTTGAAGAGGAGGTAAATCTATGTTTACTTTATGAAGTTGAACCTAAAACAATAATTGAGGCATACAAAGATGAACATTGGATAAAGGATATGAAAGAATAAATACTTCAGATTGAGAAGAATCAGACTTGGGAACTTGTCCCAAGACTTGCAAAAAAAAACATAATTGGAACTAAATGGGTGTTTAGAAACAAACTAAATGAGAATGGAGAAGTGGTAAGAAATAAGGCAAGACTTGTGTGTAAAATCTACTCACAAGTTGAAGGAATAGATTTTTAGGATACATTTACTTCAGTTGCAAGAATGGATGCTATCAGGATGATTTTGGCTTTTGCAACACATAAGGATTTTAGAGTTTATCAAATGGATGTGAAGTCTGCTTTCTTGAATGGAGAATTGGAAGAAGTATACATGGAACAATAAGAAGGATTTCAGTTATCAAACAAACCAAATATGGTCTATAGATTGAAGAAGGAATTATATGGGTTGAAGCAAGCTCCTAGATATTTGTATGCAATATTGGACATGTATTTGATACAACAAGGATTTAATATATTTACTGCAAATAGTAATCTTTACTTTAAAGTTGAAAAAGATCAAGTTCTAATTGTGGTTGTATATGTTGATGATATAATTTTTGGACGCAATGAAGCTATGTGTAAGAAGTTTATAAAAAATATGCATAATGAGTTTGATATGTCTATTTTTGGGGAGATGAGTTTTTTCCTTGGGCTACAAATTAATCAAATAGATAAATGCATTTTCATTTCACAATCAAAGTATGTCAAAGAAATTTTGAAGAAGTTTGGAATGGAAGATTCTAAATTGGTATGTACTCCTATGGTTGCTAGTTACAAACTAATAAATAATGATGAATCTCCTAAGGTTGATCAATGAAAGTACATATCAATAATTGGAGGACTGCAATACCTAACTACTAGACTAAATATCATGCATGTAGTTTTTCTTGTGGATAGATTTCAAGAAGATTCTAGAGAATCACATTTTGCAGTAGTAAAAAGGATATTCAAATACTTGAAGGGAAGTCCAAATCATGGATCATTGTATCCAAAAGATACTAATTTCACTATGAGTGCTTATACATATACAAATTGGACTTGTTGTGTAAATGACAGAAAAAGTACAAGTGGTGGTGCATTCTTTCTTGGATGTAGACTGGTATCATGGCTAAGAAAGAAATAATATTTAGTTTCTTTATCTACTACATAGGGTGAGTACATTGCAGTAGCATCTTGATGCAAACAACTGTTATGGATGAGGAAAACATTGAAGGATATCAGAGTGGTGTATGATGAGCCTATTTCAATCTTCTATGATAATACAAGTGCAATAAATATTTCAAAAGAATTGGGTAATGAATTCAAGGATAAAGCATATCTCAATTTGGCATCACTTTTTGTAGAGGGGGACTAGCTGCTGAAGACCCCAAGTCATGGGAGGGCCTCAAATGGTAGGCTTCCCTAATCTACATCAATCTAGATGAAAGGTTTAGGAAATTGCAAAGTGTTTAAGGTAGATAAAGAATATCACTCTTAGTACTACTATCTTTCTACTAACTTGAGACTTTCAAGTGGTTAAGAGAGAAAGTTTTTAAAGCTCGAACCATACGTCAAACAACACTCTACAATAGGATGGAAGCACGGGACATGGATGACAACTCAATGCATTGGTATCTTCATGGGGCGTTGGTATCTGTACAGAGAGAAAGAGTGAAACATAGCCAAAAACTAGAAAGAACCTACTAATTTCTTAACAAATAAGGTTTGATGTGAACACAAATAGTAAAAGCTAATAAACAACAAAACAATGAGAAGAATACTTTAACTACTTGAATCATGAAATGACAAAAGAGGGTGAGGAAATCACACCTTCCTACCTAGAATTTAATTTTGTCGAGCTCTTCACTTAAACACGAACCTACACACAACAAAGAGGGGAAATAGTTGGGGTTGTTTTAAGAGGACTATTGTAGTAAGTCCCCCCTTTAGTGTTCCCATCCCCACAAACAACCAATATAGAAATGATAACAAAAATATGGTAAAGGAAAGCATTGAAAGGAAGAATGCTAAGGAATGCTAATGATAATATGATATGTAGGTAAATGATAATGCTAAGAAAAGTGAGAGATAGAGAGATATCACCTTCAATCACATCCACTCAAGGAAAATGATAGAAGGAAATAGCTCACAAGCTTGGCCAAGAAAGTAGTCTCGCAAGACACCAAGTTGTAGCTCCAATGGTGGTACAAGTGTTGTGAATGAAGTGAGGTATAAATAATTGTGAAGAAGATCCAGTGAAGTCTTAAGAACTATGGAGAAGATGAATTGAATGAATGAGATAGTATTTTGAGGATGAAAGGGAGGCCAAAGGAGTCATTTGAGGTTGGTCAAGTGAGCAAAAATGTTACACTTTGACACCAATGGAGAATTGTAATGCCCACGTGGATTCTAGAGGAAGGAATCCTATTAGGATGATAGCATGCCATGTAGATGTTTGTGTTTTGTGCTTGTGTCCCCAATAAAAATTCCCCCATCGACACTACAAATAACTACCGAATGGGTGAAGAGCGTACAGAGGATGTGGATAGCATCATCGAGTTTTATTTTTCTAAGGTAAGAGGTGTAAATGGGGAATTCGTAAGGTGAAAATTAATGCCATTATAATTTTCCCCCACTTTAGTGAGTATATGTGCTACCAAATGTGAACTAAAGTAGATTGAAAGAGTTTAAAGAAAGTATACTTGAACCGTCGAGGAAGAAAATTGCAATTTGACACACCTAAATGCTCAAGAAGAGGAGATGGATCCATAGGTACTTGATTTTGAGGAGAGTTGAACAAAATTCACCACAAGCCGTTGAACCTATGGAAAGGTGAACAAAAGGCTCTATAGGCACTCGGTATTACAAAGTAAATAAAAGAGATCCTATAGGATGAAATTTCTTTACAATTCCTTGAACTTGCAAAGGAGGTGCCCTAGGTGCTCGGTCCTAAGGGAAGCCTGATGTGAGAGGCTCCGTAGAGTCTAATAGCCCTTATAGGTGCTTGATCCTACAAGGTTGATTGAAAATAAGCTTCACATGTGCTCTTGCAAAGAAACATGTTAATCCAAAGACAAAACATGTTAGATAATGAAAATCCATGCAAGGAGATAGACAGTCAACTACTGAAGGAGAAGTTTTCAAACGGGTCCCTCGGGAATCCTTCAAAAGAAAATGGGTCCACTCAAGGGACACTCTATTTGAAAATTGATAAAAAAATTCACCAATGATTCTAGCATCAAATAATCCTTTTGATATATTTATTTCATCAAGGAATTTGAAAGAAAGAATACTCCCTCGCAAGGGCAAGTTTTCATACTTCTTCCTCAGAAGAAGTGGTCCCTTCTTGAAGGTAAGTTTTCAGATTCTATCTTACGAATTCCTGATGAAAGAAAGATTTTTCTAGGGATCCTTGTAGAAGAATGCATTTTTTTAAAATAAAGGATTTTCAGTGAGGGATTTATTGGCCATCAAATGCACCTTTTTTAAAATTGAAGCAGTATGATAACACCCCCTTAGGATGGTGCATGCTAAACTTAGAGGCACATGACATCCTAAGGAGAGAAAAGAAAGAATGAAAGTGATGTTGTGGGCCATGAAACATGACGAGATGTAACTTTGGTAGTGTTTATATGCACACAATGGACAACACATAAGCACTAGAACATCACAGAGCAAGCGAAGAAGAGAGAAAGATAAAAAGAAAGGACAAAAAATGACATAATGAACAAGAGACAAGGGGATATAATAATTTTGGTTCAAAGATGCTCATAAATATAGATAGATAGGTGTAATATATAATATATAAATGAACTATCATCAACCCCCTTCTATATCAGATCATGAAGAAGGGCACATGAAAAAAAATAAAAATCGATCAACATGGAAGGGAGGCCTAAATGCCCTCAACACTTTGCATCGTCCCCAATTGTTGAAAATTAAGACAATAGAGGAAGGAGGATGTAACAAATATAATAATTATATGAAAAAAAACAATCCTATATCTAAGCACTTAAAAGGGTAACAAGGGTCCTTCATGAACACATAAGAGCAAGCATGGGGGAGTAAAACACACACACAAATCTAATCTACTCATAAAGAAGAGGTGCCCTCCTGGTCCTAATCAACCAAGAGGTCTTCATTCTCCCAATCTATATCATTATAAGGTGAGGGTGGATGACCCTGCAAGGGCGAGATAGCTAGGGGAGCACCCTTTGACTCTCTTGTGACAAGAGCTAAGGAAGAGAGCCCCTCGAGATCCTTTTATCTCAATTCTTGTGAGGTAAACATCATTGATTTTACAAAAATCACTAATAGAGCCAAGACATCATCTACAAATTCAAACATTCACTTAATAGGAGTGTCATGTGTCAATTGAGCGAGCGATGAAGGAGGTGCCTGAGATCCATTGCTAACCTCACCAAAAGACTTAGGTGCAGTATCAAACTCAGGGAAAAATTGGCCTACCTCCATCACTAGGATGATGCAAGCCAACATAGAACTAGCTTCAAAAGAAGGTGATCCCTTCTTCTGAACCCCTTTAGAAGTAGGTTCTTCCTTGAGCTTGCACATCATCGAAGGATGTGAAATCTCGAGTATGTGTAGAATCATCATGGAAAAAACAGGCCCTTAAGTGGTGATGAAAATTCAGAAATTCAGAGATAGGTAAGTTGACATAAAAATTTAAATAAGTTATCTATATTATTTCAAAAGTATGTAGAATAGAATCTATAGAAATTTGAATTTAGTTTCTAAACTACTAGGTTTTTTTTTTTTTTTGAATCTATTTGGTGAAAATTTGAAATTTCAATGGAGTAGTACTTAAATTGTGAGTGGAAAGAGTGAATCCTAGGGAAAAATATGAGGAAGAGATGCAAGAACAAAGGTAAGAATAAATGGAGAAGTAAACTCAAGTACCTCAATGACATGCCTCTTCCCATTTTCTACCCCAGGGGCAGGAATAGTAAGAGGTCTTATAGGTTGAGATGTATGGGTGACTCCATGGGGACCCTTCCTCTTTCCATACACAATGGACCAAGGCACCATGGGGAAGATAGGAAGGCCGAACACCTAACACTTTTCCTTCCACCAAGTGGACACCATCAAACTCCCCAAGAGGTGCATGAAGGAAGACGTCGAAGGCGATGTAGTAGGACTAGAGGCAAAGGTAGGTGGAAATATAGAGGTGGAAGAAGAAGGCTCCTAATCTTACCTCTCCTTCTCCCCTTTTCAAGCATAAAAGGTATCCTGATGTTGTGCTATTATGGAATCCTTAACTAAAATAGCATAGGTAGAAGGAGGATAGGTAATTTTTTATTTTATGCCCCCATTCTTCTATTTTACATAAGTGTGATATAACAGGTTTTTCCTAGGAGGAACCAAACCAATAGGGGTAGGTCATAAATGATCTAAAGAATAAGCTCCACATGACACTAGGGGTTTGTACTAGGTGTCATGCACATCATGCATGAAGCCCTCATGGGAGAATTTCAAGCACTTACGGGCCACCGAAGGGACCACATTCATGGAAACTAGCCAAGGAATGCCTAGATTCACTATGAACAAGTCAAACTCTAGGATAGTGTTGAAAAGGGAATTCATAGTCCTAGGCCCAACCAATACTAAAAGGGTGATAGAACCGATGGGAGGAATGAAAATCTCATTATATGTATGTATAATTCTTTTAGACTCATCATACCCATTCTTAGGTAATAATTTTATTAACATGATCTCCTCTATGATAACATTAACCGAACATGTAGGGTCAACGAGAACACTAGTTATGGTATTCCTATTGATACGAGTGGGAATGTACAAAGGAGAGGGTCCTCTATTAGCATTCATTTGAAAATACTGCAAGGTAAAGGTCATAATAGGAGACCCACTCACAAGCTACATAGATGGGATGGGAAGATTCATGAAATAAACCCTCTTCTATATACACTACACAAGACTTTGTTAGAAGCCCCCAAGCATTTAACAATTTGATAGTGACCTTTTTTGGGCTTCGATTCACAACACTTAGGGGTATTTCTAACTATGTTGCTAGGGGAAATAGGTTGGGTACAATGCACACACCTAGAACATTGAGAGAAGACTCATTCAACGTTATGAAACATAACTAAAAAATTTCATGTCGGGTTCACCAAAATGTAGAGAATGGGGACCGGTTGCTCAAGATGTAACGCCCCACCAAGTAACCCTAGAGGAAGTTGCAATATCTACGAAAGTGCAAAATTTTATTTATTTATTTAAAAGTACAATTATAACATGAAAATTCACTATCTATCACCAACATTCTCTAAGGCTACGAGACTAAGGTTACATCTAAACCCATAACATTAAACATAAATACATTCAAACATAAGATTAAATACTTATGAAATAAAAGTTCATAAATTTCAAACATAGAAATTACATCACCTTACTAAGATATACATCAAGATTCTAATATTACATTAAATCATCAAATAAGGTTTAGATCACTCATTTGCAGAATGAGGTAGTCCATACAAATGTATTACATAATACATGAGACCTCGAATACAATTGAGGGGTAATAAAATACAAGAGTCATCTAAACAATAACCAAAGCATGAAATAAACAAGCTGGAATCCATGAGATCTCCACTGAAAGACCTCATCATCATGAACTAAAGTAAGGGGGACCCAATGATGTAGGGTGCACGTTCCTCCCAACCAAGTGGTACTAGAAGGCCCACCCCCCATGCTAGGAGATAGTAACAAGGATCCAAGACAAAACCTACTACCTCTAAACACAAGTTGGCACTTACTGAACTAACTAAATACTAGAACCTTACAATCACAAAGGTCACATTTCTTCTAGTGTTACACAATCATTTAGATCATAGAAATAACAAACATTTGACTTAGGAGTGTCATCAGAATGTTGCATGAGATATCCTGGTAAGTATTCCTAGGCCCCAACCCCCATCTTGGGATATCTTGGTAGCCTCTCACGACTCTCGACCCCACATGTAGTGCAAAATGGAATCAAATATCCTTCGAGAAGACAGGATATAGATCATGCCATTCTAGGCCTTCTCATCTCATCCTAAGTTTAAACTAACACAAGGGTCCATGAGTGAGGAACATTAATCTTAATTAAGTGTTGAATACTACCCAATCCCCTAACAAATTAATTACATTTTCACTGGATTAACTAACTCACAATGAGTTATCCTTACACCACTTTGTGTGTCAAATCTCATTGAAAGCCACCCCCCTAAGACAACCTCATGGAACAATTCCACTACCCAAGGAAAACTTGTGCTACTACAAAAATACCAAACAACCCCACTCAAAACATTAGGGTAGCACTTCCCCATTCGTGGAAACTGGGTAATCACTGATAAAGGCAATGCACTATCCAAGGGTAACAATCTGGGTTGACACAAAAATAATTCCCAACCCCCAAATCGATATTATGACTAGAAGACTTAAACAATTCTAACCCAATTTCCCAAAACAAGTAAACAGAGAAAATAACACACAAAGGCAATTATACAGGAAATAAACTACTTTCGGATATATTAAATCCAATCTCCCCTCTACAGTGAACTCACAGTAAAAATAATTTCCCAAATAAATAAATAAATTAAAATAAGATTAAAGCCTCTTCACAACCAGAGAAGGGAAATTCTATATTATCACTAATTCAATTTCCTCAATTACTTTTAAAAGAACAATAATTTCATAGAAAGAATAAATCAACTAGTTCCTCTACTTGTGCATATATGCATGCACCATTTTTAAATAAAATTATTAATTATATATTTAAATATATATACACATTGAATATATACATAACTATATATTTATATATATAATTATGTATATACCCAAAATCAAAATAAATAAACATTTAATATCTATATATAATACATATATATTTATACATATATATATATATATTTAAATATTAAACATACTAAATATATATATACATATATATATATTAGTCCAAACTTAATACCTAGAATCACAATCATTAATCATAGGTGGGTGGATTACATTGGGCACCGCACTGTACATAGTATATCCGACCGACCCAAACATCTTGGGGGTTGTGCTGCCTTTGGCAGCGCTCCCTCCATGAGTGGAGTACAACAGGGGAATAAACCCCCCCACCAATATATATTAAATTAAAAGACATTTAAAAAAAATAGACCTCCGATAAAATAAAAACTTGTCGTATGATGTTTGAAGGGAATTTCAGAAGATTTTCCAAAATAAACAAAGACAATATATATATATATATATATATATATATGTATATGTCAATGTATATATATGCACATATATGTATATATAATTTATATATACGAAATTTTAAAAAAATTGTTTTAATTGGGGAAATAATTTCCAAAAAATGCATTCTACAAGAAGAAAGCCAAATTATAGAGAAATTTTCTCTACACGTGAAATTTTCAAATCAAACATAGAGGTTTATTTTTACAACTACCCAGAAAACGAATCTTAAAGAGAAGAACAATAAAATTCATACAAATTAATTTCACAAGAATTTTCCAAGAAGATTTCAACCTACAGGAGAATTTTTCTATAGAAAACTAAATTCCTTCCCGTCTAAAATTTTCTTTCCAAATCCCTAAGTGTTTCCTTTTGGGTTCATCTAAATTCACAATAATCCCCATTAACAATTTTTCTATAGTTTCCATAGAGAATTTCAATCTATAGAGGAATTATTCTATAGAGGATCTCATATACATCAATAACAATTTTTAAAACAAAGCTCAAAACTTAAAATTTTGCGTAGACAATCTTTTACAGAGAAGATCTAAACTAGAAGCTTTTCAATATAAACTAAACAATAAATTAAAGAATGGACTTGTATTCCAATGCCTGTGAATTTGTAAATTTGAAGCAGTGCCTCCTCCATAGATCCAAGTATCTTTTCCCAGATAAACAATAGCTTCCTTCAGAATAATACAATTTCCCAAACACAACAACAATTCCCTAGAATAATTTTTCTAAAAATTCAAAACACAAAACTTCTTTCTACACCAATTCTTCCAAAAAATTTCCAAAACACATGCAAATCACAAAAAGACTCCTTTCAATCAATTTCCCAATGCACAAAAATATCCTTGTGCTTCTGTCGTGAAGAAGCTTCTCAGTTCTTCTATTAAAGCCAAAATCTTCTCCCTATGAATAAATTTCCCAACAACCTCATAAATTCTTCTAACACATGTTAAAACTCAAAAAATATCTTTAACAACTAATTTGCATAAAATCCTCCAGATATTTAAAATTAAAAACATTAAATAATTTCAAAATATTTACCATTTCAAATTTAACTTGATTAATCTAATTTAATTAATTAATAAATAATATAATCCTAAGATTAGACTATTTACCAATTAAATTAAATTAATTAATTAATTAATTCAAACTTCTAACATTAAAATAAGATTAATTTAATAATCATCTTAAATAATTAAATCCATTAAATTCCTTTTTTCAAACTTTTCAACATAATAATTGAAATAAAAATAAACAACTTTTAACAAGCAAACCCACTAGACCTGACACACTGAGACTAGGGTAAAGACTTGACACAAGAATCCTAGCTACTATCTCCCAATCAACATTACCGTTGGGTGATGGACACCCTCAAACCTGTGAAGCTAGGTGAAGTTGCTTTCCTGTACCTGCAAACCTGTAAACAAGGCATAAATAGAACATATCGTGAAGAGTAAATCACGAAATTGCATGGCGCTCACAAGTGAGTGATGCAATTTTGTTCCCTTCACCAATACACTATGACGATACTGACAATTCTAAGATATATAATCTACTCATGTGCAGTAACCATGTTATTCCAAATAATCAGTATGTTAATCAAAGGCATGTCAGATGGTAACATCTAAATAAAGTAACATCACATCACAACATATAGTCCACATCACTCTATAAATAGCGATCAAATAATAAACAAGTATCAAAGTATATTAAAGTCTAAGATTAACCAGAAACAAAGCAAAGAAAGGTAGGACACTATCTGAAACAAAGAGAAAAATGGAGGGGTGTTACATCCTCCCCCCTAGGGTCAAGCTTACTCCTGGAAGCCTGCAAACAAATAGGGATAAAGCCCCCTCATCCTAGTCGCATCCTCCTAGGTAGCAGAAGTACCATCCCTAGGATCCCACTGGACCCTCACCTGATCAATATCTTGACCCCTAAGGATGAGTATCTTGTATTATGCGTCTAGTACCAGAAGCCTCAACAACTGCTCCCTGATACGGGTATGTGTAGGATCATCATTGAAAAAATAGGCCCTTAAGTGGCAATAAAAAGACAAAAAATCAGAGTTAGACAAATTGATGTAAAAATTTGAATAAGTTATCTGTATTATTTCAAAAAAATTTAAAAATAGAATCTGTAGAAAATTGAATGCAGTTTCTAAATTACTAGACCTTTATTTTAAAAAAATATATATATTTGGTGAAAATTTGAAATTTCAATGCAGTAGTATTTAAATTTCAGGGTAAAAATAAGAAGTAGGTGTCTGTCTTACCACCCTAACCACAATAAAATGATAATATTTTTTTCTAAGATTTTATATATAAGTAGAGGACTAATGTCCCGATGTGATGCATATTTTTTTATAATTTTTTTCCAAGTAAATAATTAGTTATGATTTTTTTATTAAAAATTTTAAAAAATATAAAAGCTCATCTGTCTAACCACCTTAACTTGGTCAAAAATTCATGAAATTCAATTTTTTATTTTTTAATCCTATATTATGCAAAGCATAGAATGTGACTTATATTTTGGATTCAAAAAATTCAATATCGTTTAAAAGTTATAGATGTTTTTCAATCAGCCTGTCAATTAGGACTTTATTCGTAATTCTAATAGAAAATGAATAATAATAATTTATTAAATTCAACGTAAAGATTAATTTATATTGGTGGAAAGCTGAGAATCGCCTCTAAAAACCCTTTTTGTTTCATCAATTTTGGGTAAAAAAAAAGTCATCAGCCACATGGGTCATCATATGACTTACATATTGCCACTTTTTGGCCCATCATGATCCTGCACATACCCATACCCAACCTAGTGGTTATCAAATACAATATATGTTTGGTATGACCCGTCTGCATCACCTACCATCAGCTCAGAAACTTTTGGCCCCTTACCAAAACTAGTAGTGTGTCTTTGCGGACAATGCCTCATAATGTGACCCTGGTGGCCGCAAGAGTAACACCTTGTATTATGTCCAAAACCCCTATCACCTAGAGGTGAACTAGACTATTGTACACTACCCCAGTTAGCCATAGACTATGAACTTTGGGTCAGCTGCTCCTGACGGTTGTGCTTATTGTGCCTTTAATCTTGATTCCTCTTAGGTTGAGAATCATCACCATCCTGATAAGATTGGAAATCCTTATGTTTCCCCAGTGCACTCTTCTATTATCCACTCTGAGAAGGAACCTGCTGAGTCCTAGGTGGTCTAGCTCCCTAAGCCTAACCACTGCAAACACTAGGCCCTACAGCTGATCTACTACCAATCTAAACTCTTGTGTGGCCTCCCATAGCCATCTCTAAGTTATCCTCAACTAGCCTCTCCTTCTCCACTACCATCTCCATGGTTTTGGGTTCAAAAAATTGCACACCTCCATTGATTCAGGTGTTTAAGGCCCTAAAAAAATGATGGATGAACATACCCTCATCATCTTCGATGTCAGAAAACTATTTGAGCTCATAAAAATGACACTCATACTTCTCTATTGACATCACCAACTGGCACAAGGCATGAAACTCATCACCTTGATGCTGATGCCAGTGATCTGAAAGAAAACGAGCTCTGAACCTCTTGAGGAACATGTCCCATGACACATAATTAATGTTGATCCAAAGCTTCTTCTCCTCTAACCTCCACCAGGTGGACACGAATCCCCTCAAATGCATAATCACACACTGAGGTGCATCATAAGGCATCGAAATAGGTCAATCAGCTAGGTCTCTACCTCAAGACCACTGCTAGATTTTTCAAAGGTAGGTGGAGAAATCTTTGAGCAAGTCCCTCATATGTGTAGTTTCTACTGCCTCAAAATGAACTGGAACTTCCCTCTCTCCAAGATTACCCTGATCACCGCCATGTTGCTGCCCAAGGTGAGCTAATGCCTCATATAATATCCTTTGCAACTATACACCCATGATCCTTGGAGGATATTGTTGTTGTTCTCTGCCCCCTGGGGCATTCTGTGATGCTTGATGCTCCTCACGATCCGAATCATGTGGAACATGAGGAGGGAAATCATGTTGACTCCCTCCACGACCGCCTACACGGCCACGACCTTTCCCTCTACCTCATCTGCATTTGGGAGGCATGATCCTACACAGACACATCAAGGTATTAGACAAGGTAAACACTTGAAGCCTACACAACTAAAAGCTTAATGCGTTCATCATAATCCTAGAGCTTTCAGTGTTTAAACTAGGGCTCTGATACAATGTGTAATGCCCCACCACGTAACTGTAGAGGAAGTTGCAATATCTTTGAAAGTGCACAATTTTTTTATTTTATTTAAAAGTACAACTATAACATGAAAATTCACTATCTATCACCAACATCCTCAAAGGCTACGAGACTAAGGTTACATCTAAACCCATAACATTAAACATAAATACATTCAAACATAAGATTAACTACTTATGCAATAAAATTTCACACATTCCAAAGATAGAAATTACATCACATAACTAAGATATACATCAAGATTCCAATATTACATTAAATCATCAAATAAGGTTTACATCACTCATTCCCAAAATGAGGTAGTCCATAAAAAATGTGTTACATAATACATGAGACCTCCTCGAATACAACTGAGGGGTAATAAAATACAAGAGTCATCTAAACAATAATTAAAGCATGAAATAAACAAGATGGAATCCATGAGCTCTCCATTACGAACTGAAGTAAGGGGGGCCCAACAGTGTAGGTTGCACATTCCTCCCAACCAAGTAGTACCCAAAGGCGTCCCCCATGCTATGAGATAGTAACAAGGATCCAAGACCAAACCTACTACCTCTAGACACAAGTTGACACATACTGAACTAACTAAATTCTAGAACATTACAATCACAAAGGTCACATTGCTTCCAATGTTACACAATCGTTTAGATTACAAAACTAACAAACAATTGACTCAGGAGGAGTGTCATCACAATGTTGCATGGGATACCCTGGTAAGTCTTCCTAGGCCTCGGCCCCATCTTAGGATATCTTGGTAGCCTCTCATGACTCCCAACCCCACATGTAGTCCAAAGTGGAATCGAATATCTTTCGAGAAGACAAGATATCGATCATGCCATTCCAAGCCCTCTCGTCTCATCCCAAGTCTAAACTAGCACAAGGGTCTATAAGCAAGGCACATTAATCTTAATTAAGTGTTGAATACTACCCAATCCCCTAACTAATTAATTACATTATCACTGGATTAACTAACTCACAACGAGTTATCCTGGCACCACTTTGTGTGTTGGCTCTCATTGAAAGCCATTCCCCTAAGACAACCTCATGGAAAAATTCCACTACCCAAGGCAGACTAGTGCTACTACAAAAATACCAAACAACCTCACTCAAAACATTAGGGTAACACTTCCCCATTCGTGGAAACCGGGCAATCACTAATAAAGGCAATGCACTATCCAAGGGTAACAATCTGGGTTGACACAAAAATAATTCCCAACCCCCAAATCCATATTACGACTAGAAGACTTAAACAATTCTAACCCAATTCCACAAACAAGCAAACATAGGATATAACATGCAAAGGCAATCATACAAGAAATAAACTACTTTCGGATATATTAAATCTAATCTCCCCTCTATAGTGAATTCATAGTAAAAATAATTGCCCAAATAAATAAATGAATTAAAATAAGATTAAAGCCTCTTCACAACCAGAGAAGGGAAATTCTATATTATCAGTAATTC
The DNA here is from genome assembly GCA_007115665.2 of Sequoiadendron giganteum. Classification (NCBI taxonomy): domain Eukaryota; kingdom Viridiplantae; phylum Streptophyta; class Pinopsida; order Cupressales; family Cupressaceae; genus Sequoiadendron; species Sequoiadendron giganteum. Next base: position 883,191,768 of record CM021100.1, on the reverse strand, counting down.
AATTTCCTCGATTACTTTTAAAAGAAAAATAATTTCACAGAAACAATAAATCAACCAGTTCCTCTACTTGTGCATATATGCATGCATAATTTTTTAAATAAAATTATTAATTACATATTTAAATATATATACACATTGAATATATACATAATTATACATTTATATATATAATTATGTATATACCCAAAATATATATACATTAAATATATTTCAAAACGTATTCAAAGAATCCACACTAATATCCAAAATCAAAATAAATAAACATTTAATATCTATATATATATATTTATAGACACACATATATATATGTTTAAATATTAAACATATACTAAATATATATATAATATATATATTATATATTTTAATACAAATTTAATACACAAAATCGCAATCATTAATCACGGGTGAGTGGATTACATTGGGCGTTGAACTGTACATAGTATAGCTGACTAACCCAAACATCTTGGGGGTTGCGCTGCCATCGGCAATGCTCCCTCCATGAGTGGAGTATAGTCGGGGAATAAACCCCCCCACCAATATATATTAAATCAAAAGACATTTAAAAAAAATAGACCTCCGATAAATAAAAACTCGTCGTACGATGTTTGAAGGGAATGATAGAAGCTTTGCCAAAATAAACAAAGACAATATATATATATATATATATATATGTATATACGAATATTTGTATGTATATATATAAATATATATATGCACATATATGTATATCTATATGTATATATATAAATATATATATATATATATATATGCACATATATGTATATATAGTTTATATATATGAAATTTCAAAACAATAGTTTTAACTGGGGAAATAATTTCCCAAAATGCATTCTTTATGAAGAAAGCCAAATTACAAAGAACTTTTCTCTACAGGTGAAATTTCCAAATCAAACATAGAGGTTTCTTTTTACAATTACTTAGAAAATGAATCTTAAAGAGAAGAACAATAAAATTCATACAATTAATTTCACAAGAATTTTTTGAGAAGATTTCAACCTACAGGAGAATTTTTCTACAGAAAACTAAATTCCTTCGCATCTAAAATTTTATTTTCAGATCCCTAAGTGTTTCCTTCTAGATTCATCTACGTTCCCAATAATCCCCATTAAAATTTTTTCTATAGTTTCCACAGAGAATTTCAATCTATAGAGGAATTATTCTACAAAGGATCTCATATACGACAATAGTAATTTTTAAAACAAAGCTCAAAACTTAAAAGTTTGCAAAAATAATCTTTTACAGAGAAGATCTAAACTAGAAGCTTTTCAATATAAACTAAACAATAAATTAAAGAATGAACCTATAGTCCAATGCTTATGAATTTGTAAATTGGAAGTAGTGCCTCCTCCATAGATGAAAGTATCTTTTCTCTGATAAACAATAGCTTCCTTCAGAATAATACAATTTCCCGAACATAGCAACAATTCTCGAGAACACCAAACTTCTTTCTACAACAATTCTTCCAAAAAAATTCCAGAACACATGCAAATCACAAAAAGACTCCTTTCAATCAATTTCCCAACACACAGAAACATCCCCGTGCTTCTGTCGTGAAGAAGCTTCTTACTTCTTCTATTAAATCCAAAATCTTATCCCCGTGAATAAATTTCCCACTAACCTCATAAATTCTTCTAACACATGTTAAAACTCAAAAAATATCTTTAACAACCAATTTCCATAAAATCCTCTAGATATTTAAAATTAAAAACATTAAATAATTTCAAAATATTTACCATTTCAAATTTAACTTAATTAATTAATAAATAATATAATCGTAAGATTAGACTATTTACCAATTAAATTGAATTAATTAATTAATTAATTCAAAACTTCTAACATTAAAATAATATTAATTTAATAATCATCTTAAATAATTAAATCCATTAAATTCCTTTTTTCAAACTTTTCAACATAATAATTCCAAGCAAAATAAACAACTTTTAACAAGAAAAACCAACTAGACCCAACACTTTGAGACTAGGGTAAGGGCTTGACACAAGAATCGTAGCTACTATCTCCCAATCAACATTACCATTGGGTGATGGACATGCTCAAACCTGTGAAGCCAGGTGGAGTCAATGTCATGTACCTGCAAACCTATAAACAAGGCATAAATAGAACATGTATATATAAACATCGTAACAAAACACACCGTGAAGAGGAAATTGCAGAATTGCAGGGTGCTTGCAAGCGAGTGATGCAATTACATTCCCTTCACCAATACACTATCATGAAACTAACAATTCTAAAATATATAATCTACTCATGTGCAATAACCATGTTATTCCAAATAATCAGTATGCTAATCAAAGGCATGTCAAATGGTAACATCTAAATAGAGTAACATCACATCACAACATATAATCCACATCGCTCTATAAATAGTGATCAAATAATAAACAAGTATCAAATTATATCAAAGTCTAAGAGTAATGAGAAAAAATATAAAGAAAGGTAGGACACTATCTGAAACAAAGAGAAAAATAGAGGGGTGTTACACAAGACCCCATGTCACGAGAGGGCCTCAAACAATAGGCTTCCCTAATCTACCTCAAGCTATATGAAAGGTTTAGGAAATTGTCAAGTGTTTAAGAAGGAGAAAGAATAGCACCCTCAATATCGATGTCTTTAGACTAACACGAGATTTTCAAGGGGTTAAAAGATCAAGTTTCCAAAGCTTGAATTGTACCTCAAAAAAATATCAATAAGAGGATGGAAGAACAAGACACAAATGACAATGTGGTGCACTAGCATCTCAGTGGACCATTGGCATCTGTATGAATAGAAAGTATGAAACACAAAAATAAACTATAGAGAACCTACTAACTGCTTAACAGATAAGGTTTGATGTGAACACCGATAGTAAACACTACTAAATAGAAAAAAAAGAAGAAGAATACTTTAACTAATTGTATCACAAAATGAAAAAAGAGGGTGAGGAAAGCACACCTTCCTAATCACAAGTAAAATGTCTCAAGATCTTCACTTCAACATGACCCTACACACAACAAAGAGGAAAAATGTTGGGGTTGTTTTAAGAGGACTGCTACAGTCAATCCCCTAGTTTGTTGTTCCCACCTCCATAGACAACCAATATAGCAACATTTGATAGGAGAAATATGATAAAGGAAAGCACTAAAAGTAAGAATTCCAACCAATGGTAATAACAATATGCTACGTAGGTGTAGTGTTGAAAAATGTCATCTATGACATTTTCACACTTGTTTGGGCCCTCCTTATAAAATTGAGCTTATTGTTGCCTTGACTTAGTGTTGTAATGTGTTTAACACACTCACATTAGGTCTTGGTCCCTTGTAAACTAAATAAACCTCATCATACCTTATTTAAGGTGTTGTAAAGTGTTGTAACAAACTTTCACACTTTTCTAAGGTTTTCATTAATAATTGGGTTTCTTTATGATTTAATTGGCCTTATTTTGAATCCACAAGATTTAATTAATCCATATTTTTAAGGATAATCCCAACATATATCGGCATCCAATCATAATTTAGTTTTTTTTAGATTGTGTGGCCAATATTTGGTGATGTGGGACTCATACACCACCTTGGGTGTATCAATCCAACCTAAGCTTTTGGGCCTTGATATGGATTTCACACCTTTCTAAGCATTTTTGAAAATGTGTCCCATATTTATGCCTAATGGGAATCATACACCACTTCTGGCATATGAGCCCCATGTGGCCCAAAATTAAATTTACTTCAAATTCTTGGTGAGATTTTATCATCCTAGATTTGATGTTAGCATGTAGTGTTGTAATTTGGAGAAATTTAGCATAAACATGTATAAATACAAGGTTATTTCACTCATTTTCATCCTAATAAGAAATCAAGTGATCCTTATAGCAAATTTGAGTTCACAAGATAATCCAAGTGCTTACAAGAGCATTCAAGAGTCTTCAAGGGCTGATTATCAAGTGTTTTAGAGCATTATTCGAGCATCAAGGATCATGTCAAAGTCTTCATGCATCATGTTTGTTTCTGAGCTAACAATTGTGATGTAGGGTTTCATGATTCAAGATAGCTTTCAATTCAAGATCTGTCACATTCAAACAAGATTCAAGATCTACATCCATTAGAGCCATTTCATACATGTTTGCAACACTTTATTTATAGGGTTTGGTGAGTTGCAAAATTGCAATTTTTCATTCATCATTATCTTTTCCTATTTCATTTCATTTCAAGGCTTGATTACCAAAATGGGGTTTGACCAAGGAAAACCCATTTCCACTAACAAAATAATATTTTTCCCTCTTTTTAGCGTGTGATTTGTAGGTCTAGATTGAAGACACATTGAGGAGAAAGTTTGGAGAAAGTTGTCACCTTGCATTAGAGATCATTGGAAGACACCTACATGTTGGAAATCATAGTTTCAGATTTGAAAATTAATTGGAAAGGAAAGAGAAGACATTGAGGAGCAGAATTAGACTTTGAATTTCTAGAAAACCCTAATTGGACTCATACACCACTCTTGGTGAATGAGTCCTTGTATAGGTTAATTTCCAAATTTTTGCAAATCCAAAATCTACAGTGCCACAAACTTGTTCCTGCCTACAAACCCTAATTTGGGACTAAATCACCCAATTTGGTGTATGAGTTTCAATCAACATTAAAGTTAGTGTTTTCAACATTTCATAGCTCCATCCAATCTTCTTCAGGTTTCCAGGTGCACACTTTTCATCTCTCAGCTTTCTATTATGTTTTACATGCACTTTTAAGTCATTTAGTGAAGTATTGCATTACATTAGTTTTTAGCATTAGGGTATGTGCAGGATCATGATGGGCCAAAAAGTGGTGATATGTAAGTGATATGATGGCCAATGTGGCTGATGACCTTTTTTTTACCCAAAATTGATGAAACAAAAAGGGTTTTTAGAGAAGATGATCAACTTTCCACCAATATAAATTATGCTTTACTTTGAACTTAATAAATAATTATTATTTATTTTCTATTTGAATTACGACTAAAGTCTTGATTGATAGGATGATTGAAAAACATCTATAGCTTTCAAATGGTATCAAGTTTTTTGAATCTGAAAAATGTGTCACATTCTATTCCTTGCATACTATAGGATTAAAAATAAATAATTGAATTTCATAAAGTTTTGACCAAGTTAAGGTGGTCAGAAATACAATTTTTTATATTTTTTAAAAGTTGTAATAAAAAATTCATAATTAAATATATACTTGGAAAAAAACTACAAAAAATATGCATCACATCGGGACATCATTCCTAGATACTTATATCTAAAATCTTATAAAAAATATTATCATTTTATTGTTGTTAGGGTGGTTAGACAGACACCTATTTCTTATTTTTTCCCTGATATTTAAGTTCTACTACATTGAAATTTCAAATTCTAAACAAATAGATTTAAAAAATAAAAAATAAACCTAGTAGTTTAGAAACTACATTCAATTTTCTACAAATTCTAAATTCTTACATATTTTTGAAATAATATAGATAACTTATTCGAATTTTTACGCCAAGTTGCCTAACTCTAATTTTCTAAATTTTCATTGCCACTTAAGGGCCTATTTTTTCCATGATGGTCCTACACATACCCATCAGGTCTTGCATTTCATTAGTATTTCCAAGACCTATCTTGGTGGTGAACCCCTCTTTAGTTTATAAGCAGACACTAGGACAACCCTATTACAAGATCTATTTCTCGTTTTCATACTCTAGATTGAGATATCTAAGGTTTTCTTTGAATGAGAGAGTGTGAATATATTTATTCTATCCCCCAAGCAGAAAATCAAAAAATCTCTACCTTTCAGTAGGTAAATGATAATGCTAAGGAAGGTGAGAGATAGAGAGATATCACCTTAAATCATATGTACTCAAGGAAAATGAGAGAAAGAAAGATCTCACAAGCTTAGAAAAGTTAGCGCTACCACAACAATGAAGAAATCAGTCTTGCAAGACACCAAGTTGTAGAACCAATGGTGGTACAAGTGTTGTTAATGAAGTGAGGTATGAAGAATTTTGAAGAAGATCTAGTGAAGTTTCAAGGACGTGATGAAGATGAATTAAATGAATAAGATATTATTTTTAAGATGAAAGGGAGGCCAAAGGAGTCATTCAAGGTTGGTCAAATGATCAGAGATGTTACACTTTGACACCAATGGAGAATTTTAATGCCCCTATAGATTCTAGAGGTGGGAATCTTGTTAGGATGAAAGCACGTCGTGCAGATGTCTGTGCACTGCAATCATTTTCTTGATAGAAATTCCCCCACCAACACTATAGATAGCTACCAAATGGATGGAGAGCAGATGGAGGACATGAAATAGCATCATCAGGTTTGATTTTTCTAAGGTAAGAGGTGTAAATGAGGAATTTGGAAGGGATGCAAATTCACACCATTACACTTTCTAAGAGATAAGGTTATGGAGAAAGAAGTTGAATATGTGCCTACAAAAGATCTGATTGCCGATATATTCATTAAGGCTCTTCCTTTTTGAGTATCTCTATGAGAGCTTGGGGGTTATTGCCCCTCCTTCTTTGAACTAGATGCACAAGGAGATGCATCAATCTAGTGGATCTCAAGATTCATTCCATATTTTGGACTAATGTCCGTGGCTACTTCTTAGGGGGAGTAGGTAGCAACATTGTTGGTTATTGCAATAAGAAGGGTATGTGTTGTCTTGAGCAATGGTAGCTAATTTGGTGCAGTTTGGTGTGTTCTCCTAAGGAGGAGTATACATAGTAGTAAAGGAAATATTGTTGCAGAATAGTTATGGGAAAGGTGATTGATGTTAAAGGGGATAATAAATGATACAATTATGTTGTCCCTTGCCATTGATGTCAAAGGGGGAGAGAGAGTGATGTGAAAAAGATAATTTATTCATGGAGAGTAGGTAATTTAAGCTAATTGAAAAATGGGGAGAAGTAATGTGAAGATTTGCTAATATTCAAAATTGTTGTCTTTGATGATTTTTCACAACATGTGTTGTCATCAATGACAAAGGGGGAGATTCTTGCAAGTATGAGAAAATTGGTATTTTCATTGATGTCAACAAGATTGTGTTGTCATTGGTGTGAATTATATAAGGATGAAGAATATCATTATTGGGGGAGATTATTGTGACATCAGTTGATGTTATCCATGATTTGATTAGTTACACTATGTTGTCATTAGTAAAGCTACTAGTGTCAACATCTACTGTTGATGTGATAAGCTTATAAGATCTATGGTTGAGTTTCTATGTTGCAGTTGCTTCAATAGTGTTGAGTATGTACTAAAGATGATGAGGATGTGTCTCTGGTGCTTGGTTTCCAAGCGTGTTTGATAAAAAATGATAAAAATAAGTAACAATGTGTTGTAGTGATGTTCTAGGTTGTAGGGATGTGTTCTTTTGTTGCTCTAGATTTATTGTAAGTCTAAGATCTACTTACATGCTTTGAATATGTTTATTAGAGATGTTGAAATATTTTTTATCCATAATTTGGTGTGTTGGATCGTTGTACAAAATAAATTTTCTTCATTAGAGTGTGATTTGCGTATTGTAGAGGTTTCCAGGAGAAATTTTTTTGCTCCATATTTCTTCACACTTATGTTTTAGGTATTGTGGATTTGAATGAGTTTTGATAGTGTTGGTATATTTATTTAGTTGAATTCATTCAATTTTTGGAGCTAAGGAAGTATGTTTCTTGAGTTACAGTGTATGTCAGATTTGTTTGGATGTACTAGTTGTGTACATTCATCAAGTGAAAGTTTTTGTGAAGGAGGTTTTTGTATTTTAGGGTGTTTATGGAATATTCAAGAGTGTTTTTAGGTGACATTTGTTGTTTGTGAGCTATGGATAGATAAAAGGAAGTGTGTACTTAAAATCCTAATGGGGTTTACATGGGTAATGTCTAAACTTGGTGTTTACACTTCTTTCAAAAGTTTTTAATTTTTTGTGGAAGCGTGGTGTGGCATGTAAGGATGGATTTATGTCCTAGCTAAGGATTTTTGTGGTCTAGTTTCATTCCTTTCCGCTATGGGAATTATTCGGTTCCAACCTAATTTGAATTTACATGGTTGAGGTGCATAGCTGACCTTGGAGAAAGTTTCAAGGACCTTAAAGATGATATAAATTATATGAGTTGAATTGTTGAAGGATGAAGTGATAGATAAGAGAGATACAAATGATGAAAATTGTAGAGTGTTAGAGTACAAATTGAGAAGTGCATTGCGAGCTTTCATGTGTTAGATTACTAGATCCAGTGACTAGAAGGTGTCTACAATTCTTCAATCAGACTATGAGGTGTTGGCAACATTGTGGTGGATTCTCTATTATATTGAGATAGTTTTCTCTGTATAAAATTTCTTCTCTATCTTCTTTTCTATTTTGGAAATGAGCCTTTATTTTTCTAGGCAGTGAGCCCTCCCATAATGAGCCCTTGTAATCGATGTTTCTATTACATATAATGTGATATAATCCTCATCATGGTTTCTCCTATCTTAGGATTTCCACGTAAATCTGGTGTTCTCTTGTATATGGTGTTGATTTGTTTCAGTCTTTGTTATTTTATTTTCATTCTAAATCATCATAACATATTTAAGGGCTTATTGAATAAATGTGGATCTGAATGTGTATAGGGGTTTTGAAGTTTTAAGGTACAATTGATTCATCCCCTTTCAATTATCTTATGAATTCAACATCATTTGCATTATACTTATCTATCTTCGCATCCCTCAAAAACTCAACTCATATTTATATCATATTTATCCAATGTCATCTATGCACCTCAACGATGCCAATTCAAATTAGGTCGGCACCAAAACATTCCCATCGTGGAAAGGATTGTAGGTAGACCACAACACACCTTAGCTAAGACTTAAATTCACTCTTGCATACCATGTCATGCTTTCACAAATTTCACAAGTTTAAACACCCAAGGTCAATCGTTACACATGCAAAAACCATTAAAATTTTAAGTACATGCTTCCTTTGATCCTAAAAAAACCCATGGAAAACAAATCTCACCTAAATATAATATAGAATATTCCAAAAACACCCTGAAATCCAACAAAATCCTTTGCAACAATTTTCACCTGATGAATGTACATACCTAGTGCACTCAAACAACTCTATCATACAATGTAACTTAAGAAACTAAATTATGAAGCACCAAACCTTGAACAACTTTAATTGAAGAAAGATACCAACAGTATCAGCATGCCTTCAAATCTACAAGACCTAAAACCAAACTATGGAGTAAAAAAGTGCAAAAAAAATTCTCCCACACACCTCTACAATACATAATTCACACACTAGTGAACACAAATTTCTCTGCACAGTGATCCAGCATACCAAATTTTGTATTCAACACCTCTGAAGACCTCTGATTAATATATCCAAAATGCATAGGAATATTTTCAACCTAGAAGAAATGTGGAGCAACACTAGAACACTATTCTTTAACCTAGAACACAGTGAAACTCATTGTTTCCTCTTTTTATCAAATTTACTCAAAAGCACTTGGAACCGAGCACTAGAAACACATCTGCCTCATCTTCATCACTTTTTCAACCATACATTCATAAAAAAAATCTTATCAAATCAATATTGGAGGTTGACACTAATATCTTACTAGTGACGACATAATGCAACTAATCAAAGGATCATGAAAAACCTCATCAATGATAGTACCAACTCAATACTAGTTCCAGATCCTCTTGCAACAATCTTCTTCTCATATAGTTGAAACCAGTCACAAAACAAGCTTGGCTTGTTGACATCAATGACAACACCGATTGCTAATACTTACAACAATAAATAAATAAAAACATATATTTCTTCCTCCTCAAGTTGCAAATAGTTGGATAAATTTTCTCCTCTTATTCCATATTTTCTTAATACTTTCTCCTTGATGCATAAATTTATCCTTGAAAAGTACCCAAAAAAAATTCATAATTGAGGTGATTACTCAACCTTCATGGAATTGATGAGAGAAAGGAATATTTTTTAATAGAAATCCACTATATTGCATTATTATATTATTTATCAATAACTATAATAACTGGAAAGCATATAACTCGTAAAATATAGCTTTAGTTGGCCTTACTATTTATGAAGAAAGAAATATCATAGATTTAATCTTCCTTATCAATAAAAGGGAAGCTAACCCAAGCCATAAATTTTCTACCCTTATACATATTATAATACACACACACACACATACTTATATAATCAAAATCATTAAAGTACTAAATAATTATAGGTTCATCCCACAATAATGGGTCATAAACTTGGGTGATATAGGAGCACCCAGGTGCACTAGTGATCAATACCAACCAAAAATATTGTTGGTTTAATTTTCTCAATTTTGTCTTGTCTTGGATGTGTTTGACTTCTCTCTTTTAAGCTTCGATGAGTCCATTCTCTCCATGTTCAACCTCATTCTAATGATGAATTGGGTGACCATGAAAGGTGAAAGCGAGAGTTTAAAAAATGTGCAACTTGAAGAAGACACAATCGATTACATCATAAGATAATTTTTAAATTTTTAATGAAAGAATACCAAAAGACTTGGAATAGAGACTGATAGGTGGATAAAGGTGAAGGGGCAATAGGGGGCTGCAAGGGAAATCCACTAGAGGGTAGCGCAGTAGAGAGGGTGTGTAGAAATGAGTTGGTGAATAGAGGTGCAAGAAAAGACATAGATAGGTTGCATTCAAATTCACTAGATTGTATTCAAACTAAGTGGGGCTGCTATAGTTTAATGGCATCCTAGGTTATAAATAGTAGGCAAGTGTGGCAGATAGAGGAGGTGAGGAGAGGGTCGTGTGAGATAATGAGTGGTAGAAATTAAATTGTCAATGATAAAGAGGTAGGAATTTATCTATAGTGATAGGGGAAATGATTAAAAAAGGCATGATAGAGAGGACACAACACAAGAAAATAATTTGGAGTGGCATAGGGGAAAGGCAGAAAATACAAGTTAAAGATTGACAAAAAAAGTGTTTGAAATTGACATTGGAGTGTAATGTGCAGAGTTAATCAAGTAAAGGTGTATTTAGAATGGATATTTATGCCACTACAAGAAGTGAAGTCAGTAGATTGAAATAAATTGTAGAAGTTAATGTATGAAAAAATTACATTTGTAAATGTGTATTCGAAATAAAGAATTTAGTAAATGGAATTCAAATTTTGAAGTTAGTTGTGAAAAGAGATAGAAAATTATACCTGTAATTGAATTTTATTTCTTAAATCTAATGTAAATTTAAATCATTACCAATTGACAAAATAAATTGTCAACTTGAGTTATCATTGGTTATGTAGTTTGTGTTGGAGAGGGGTGTTATTGCAGAGGTTGAAATTGTGTTTGCATCATTGGGACATCTTGATTTTTTCCCAAAATCACATATTTTTAGAAAAAATAATGATTTAAGCATTAAGGGGTTCCATCTAAAGGGTTTTAATTAAATAGGTTTAGATAAGACCCCCTTAGATCAAATGCCCTTGGTAAAACACCTCTAGTCTTAAATAATACCCACAATGGAGTCTCCTTCGCACCTATCAAAATGCTAATAAGAAAAATCTTTACCTTTTGAGGGATAAAATAATATCATTTAGAAATCATATTTTTTAGGCATGTATCTCTTATTATAAGCTTTCCATTAGGTAAAAATAGAAAAATATAGAAAAAATTTCTAACAAACATGTGTGCATTAGGTATTGATGTTCTTGTTTCAGTAAATAAAATTAATTTTAATACATACAAAATAAGTTATGCATGAGGACATACACCTATGTCTAGATTATAATTACTCTGACTTCAACAATTAATTAAGAAACTATGCAACAAAAATTATGAAAAAATATCCATGCACTAGATATTGATGTTAAAAATCAATATTTTAAAAGTTATAATTTTATCCTTTCAATAAAAAATTTATGTACGACAACATAAAGATAATTTTTTAAAATGGTTTTTATTAGATGAAGATGGGAAGGGCCCAAACCCTGTTACAAAATCATCATTGAGTAAAAACAAGGTTCTCACAAGAAGTGAAATAACCAAAAAAAGAAAACTATAGAAACAACATTAATCGACTAGCAAAAACAAGGAAAAACAACAAACAAAGAAAAACCAGTAGAGGAACAAAGCAATCACTAGTCTCCCAAAAGCTTGAGACCACTAATTTCCTACCACTCATTGGATAGGAAGTGGAGATTCTCCTTAAATGATATGGGTCCCTTCGTGATAGCTTAGGTTCCATAGTAGTATCTTGAACTACATTGTCTACCACCTTGCCTTTTTTCTACTCATGGCTATCATCAAGATCATCCTTTGCCACCCTTTTACTGTAACTATTCCTAATTTCTTATTGAAAATCCTGGATGGTTAGAGCAATATTCTTCACAGTCTCCTTGTTGTAATTAGTAATTTTTTGGAGACACTACATGGTTTGTTCCTAGTCGATGTTCAAATATTAGCAATATCCTTCTTCAATTTCAATTTGTCCTCCTTCATTCCAACAAGTTCCCTAAGCTCATCCACCTCCTTGTCCCAATTGGCCCAACAATCAAATGACTTAGCAAGGGAGGAAAAAATATCCCAATGCCCTCTATCCTATACCTCACCCAACCATGGAGCCTACTAGTCAAGCACCTTGTTTTCGAGCACGTAGATTTTTTCTTTCACAATAATAAGCTGACCCAAAATCCACTTGAGGATGTTATTATGGACGTTGAAAATCACTAAAATCTCATTTATCCTATCTCGAAGGGGATCACAAGAAGCACAATTAACATTACCCACATTGGTATTAGTAGAGATCCCATCCAAATTGATGCAAAGATTAGGAGAATTCTCCAAACTAAGAGGGTTAAATCTAGGGGGGGTGTTAGGGACATCAAAAACCTCATCATGAATAGGGGAGTGCATAGGAGAATTTAAAAGGGTGGGGTTCCAAGAATCATCATCCGAGTTATCTGAGTTACCAATGCTAGAGGTGGAAATAGGGGTAATCGTGGGGAAGGACACACTTTTGATGGGATCGGGAGGGGTTTCATCATTAGTAGGGGTTTTTCCCTGGGTCCATGTGGAGTGGCAAGTAGTGGGCGAGGTTTCATCCAAGGTGACAGTTGGAATGGGGCCCTCAAGGGGGTTGGTGGGGTTATGAATGACCAAAGTGTTACGTTTGATGGTTCCCAAGGAGGGTAACAAAGCAACCTAGTGTTGTAAAAGGCATAGGATTAAACCTTGGTGGATGGGGAGATTTTTTCCCTTGCCTTAGACATTCTTAATAAATTGTTCAAGAATAGAGAAAATCTAGAAAGAATAATTCATTTTACAATTATAGTGAAAATGGTTGACCATAGGAAAAGGATGGGAATGAAAATGATAGAAACGGTCCTCAAGCATGATGTACCTCATCAACACCTCAACAATTTTGCTCCATACCCTATGGAGGTTGGCCTTGTTGTATCCATTTTGAAGTATGTTAACCTTTTCCCCATCATTCAAAAGTATCTCCATATCTTTTTGGTAGTGCCTTTTAGGCTTGTGAAGGATGTAGGAAACATCCAAAGAAATCCCTGTTACCACCGTGATCAAATCCACATTCACAATGAAGGAGCACCCATCAATTGTGATGGTTCCATCCTTCTAGGAGTTAGTTAACTCCATAGATAACTTGGGGTCATGCCCCTTCATGTACATGAACAAGGCCGACTTACCACATTGGATAATAGGCCACACCTCCTTATCCTATCTCCACAACTCACAACTAGCAAGTTCATCTTGTAACAACTCACCACCCATGGAGAAATTTGTAGATAACCAAACAATATAAACAATTTTGTAGAAATGACAAAAATAGAACTAGAGTCAAACATTTTAGGCTTGTGAAAAGACTTCTTAGAGAAGTTAAGTTACCATAATTTGGTAAATTTTGGAAAATAACGAAAGGGGTTGACAATAAATCCAACTCAATCTCTTCTTTGTATTACTTCAACATACTTTTGAATTAATTCACCAATGTTCTCAAGGATATGTGAGAAATTATCCCAGAGAACTAAATTAGAGGTAAAAGCACCAAGGTTAGCTAGCACATCCAAAACTTTGTTGCCACTTCAAAACACATGAGAGGATCTGCTATTCCCAAGAGAAATCATGAGATTGCAAGTTAATAGGATAGGGTCTTGGTGGGACCAGTAGGCTTGAGCCTTCCCTGTCAGCAAAAGAATATTTTTTCTAGAGTCCGCCTTGATTCCCAAGTTGGAAAGGTGAGCATTCGTCATAATATGAATACTATGGAACATCGTCACACCTCAAAAAAGTTGAAAGATTAGATGCCTAGATTAACCACATACACCAAAATCATTTTCCCATCATGATCGTGGATGACCCCAACCCCACTCGCTTGACCTAGGTTATGTTTGGCTAAGCCATCAAAGTTAAGATTAAGCTAGTTGGGCTCGAGGGGGGCCCACTTTTAAAAAAAATTTACTATAAAAATATGTTATTAAAAGTTACATAAAAAAATTCACAATTTATTTCTAATTTTTTTCAAAATATATATTTATAATCTATACACAAATCCTCACAAAACACTAGTTCACATCATCTCCAAATTATTAATGGTTTATTTTCTATAGATTTCATAAAGATTTTTTTTGTAAAAAATATTGATATTAATGTCCTACTTTGGCCAAAAAGCATGATAAAATATTGTGGTTTAACCCTATATCTCATAACTACTTGACATTGACACTATGAATTAATGCATGGAACAAAATATGGCAAGGTAGAGAAATTTTTTTCTTATATTCCATCTTAAGAATTAGTAATATACCACAATAAAAATAATTCTAAAATAAAATACAAGATAAAATCCTATTTAAGACAATACATGAACATAATGAGAAACATAATTTATCTATATATTTTCTACACATGGTTTGTGCTTGATTCTATTATGAAACTTCACCTTCAATCTTGGTAGATTCTTTTTCCCTAATTTCTCTCTCTGTATGATTAGAGAGTGTCAATGTTTCCTTGTTCTACTCACACAACACAAAGAATTAGATAATCATTATCAACATAACCTTTCTAACAATTTAATGTAAAAAGATAAATAATAACATGTAAATATTAAGTTATTATAAAATATCTTAATTATTGTCCAATAATAATAATTTATGATAACAATCATTACTCAATAATTTTCACAATAACCATTCTTTGATAAATCAAGCAATTATTTTATCAACATACTTAACTATAGATTAGTATCTAATTATTTAGGTGTATTAGTTAGGTTGTGAAATCCCTCTACTCTAGGAAGATTCATTATCTCAATGTCTTAATATAATAAAACATAGAAAAAATATTAAATATAGTTGTGGAAACAAGCATTGAAGGTATAATCATTTCTTGAGTATTCTATTATTTATATTTTCATCTTTTCACTATGCTCCAATAAAAGGTTAATATTTTTAGGATTGAGTTATTATTTGTATGCATTTACTCCATTCTTGTCCAAATTTTATGATCATACTTCTTCCTTGTAATTTTTTTGAATTGTCTCCCATTTTTTTTTGTCACAAAGCATGCTAAATTTTAAATAACTTTATTTAATGTTAAATCTTAAATAATTTTATTTAATTCTAAATCTTTACATGGAATCCAAATGTAACAATTCAAAGGCTAATCAATATCGATTTGTATACAAATTATTTGAAAAAAAAATCGACAAAAATTAACCCAAACAATAATATACATTACGTAAGTGGGTAACCCTTTTGTGAAATGGTGGGGCTTCTTGCTTGTAGAGCCAATAACCAAGGTTCAAAACTCATGGGGTCGCTCTCTACCACGTTAATAATGGATTTTTTTTACCCTGGTGTTAAGGGGAGGATCCTTGGTGACCTGGTGGGGCTTCTTACCTGTAGTGCCAACATCCAAGGCCGAAACCTTAATCCTCTTTAAATAAAAACTTTAAAAACAATATTATATATGCGCTCTGAAATTCTGCAAAAGTTCGCTCACCTTTGGTGCGAAGGATTTTCTCATAGGGCATTCCACTCGGCTTACCATGGACGCGGTTTCAATTGCAGCTAGGGCTCGGTCGCCTAGGCATGGCATGGAATGAGGTTGTGTGGCCCGATCTTCACACAGATCTGAGGCATTGCATGCAGGATCTCGACCCAGTTTCAAAACGACACTCAAAGTGGATGCCCTAGTTGTTTTAGGGGAAGATTGCCTCCTGATTCCAATATGAAGGCTTGCGTCTCTCCCCACAACTGCTCTGCTCCTCGCCCTTGCATTCTGTAAAATCCCCCATTCTCCATTCGTTATTCAGACTCAATCCCGTAAATTTGTATGGACAACACTACTTGCGATAGAGAGGATTATCTAATGGAACACGCCCTAATATGCAGATTCAAAAAAATTTGGCCAAAATTATGCAACCTCCATGCTTGGATAAGTAAAAATTGGAAAGAATGCATGGAGGATGAAATGAGTTTCTATCCTTGTGCAAAGGGGTTTTTCATATTAGAGTTTGAATCTTTGGGTGATAAAGAATTGATTCTCAATACTCGTCCCTAGTCTTATCAAGGAGATTTTCTATGCATTAAGCCATGCTTCCCTTCATTTGATCCACAAACTGAGACATTTACTTCTGCATTTCTTTGGGTAAGATTTCCTTACCTCCCTCTGCAATTCTTGGAAATAAAGTGTATGAAGACTATTACCAATGGATTAGGCAAGTATCACAACATCTCAAAAGAAACTATCAATTACAAAAACTCAACATGTTCCTGGTTATGTGTGGAATTTGATTTATCCAAAGGCTTGTTGGCTGAAATTCACTGTTGGTCCGGAACAGACGGTGGATACAACCTATAGATTACAAAAAAAAATCTTTTAGATGCAGAAAATGCTTCTCTACTACTCATGGAACCTCCATATGCAATAAAAAACAAGTTGTTGGGCAAGGTTTTGGCACCTCCTCTCAACCATCTTGGTGGGTTGGGGTTGATTCCAACCACTATGTTGTTGCACCTGATGTTAAGGATGACACATCTTCTTCCAAAACTCCACAAGAAGTGAATCCTAATTCATGGTCCACTCCCACAACAGCTCCACAAAATCCAGTTCTTGGGTGCTTGTTAGACGCACGCATTGGGGTTGTTTGCACCTGACGTTAAGGATGACACATCTTCTTCCAAAAATCCACAAGAAGTGAATCCTAATTCATGGTTCACTCCCACAACGGCTCCACAAACTCTAGTTCCTGGGTGCTTGTCAGACGCACGCATTGGGGTTGTTTGCACTACTCTAATTACAATGAAGAAACTCGAATCAATAACACCAGAGAAATCAGATTCGATGCTCCCCATGTCTTCAATGGTTCAGATAGATTTAACTCTTGAAGGATCATCCAAGAAGGAAAATTATAACAATCATAATACTTCTTGCGAGACTGTGGAAGAATGGATAGAAGTAAAGAGGAATAAAATGCCTCCCTCGAGGATCAAACGTTCAATGGCATTAAGATCAAAAAATTTTGGGGAATCAAAAGTTTAGTGTTAAGAGGCACATCCTTCTTTAGGTGAGTGCAAGCTCTCTAGGCATCATGGCTACATTTTGTGCTAGTTAAAGTAGGATAGGTGGTTTGTGCAGTATAGTGTTGTTGTATCACACCCCTTGTGGCAAGGACATGCACTTAAATTTTGGTTTTGGGACTCTATATTATGGGAGCTACCCCCTTGGCAGTACCTACAAAAAAAATAAAAATAAATAAATAATATACATTATGTAATATTCTTAAGAAAATCACCTCCTAAGAAATTTGAGCATTGCACCATATGGGACTTGCAATTATTATTATTGATCTACAAACTAAACTTTCATTGTAATCCCTTATATATCTTGAGGTAGCTTAAAAGAATAATTCAAAACCTTAAAACCCCAATTAGTCCTTTAAAAATTCAAGCCCTTTTCTTTCAATAAATGACAAAAGTTTCTTCTATATTTCTTTTTGCAATTTCCTTTTTTTACTTATCGAAGGTTGTGGGCTTTCCTTGAATATTAATTGATATAATCTAAAATCAACTTGCATATATACAATTAGTTTGTGTTTAAATTCTTACAAAATTAAATGTAATAACATAACAAATGCATGAACCCAAGTTTGAATCTCTCTCTCTCTATCTATTTATCTCTACTTGAATAACTTTACAAACCTTTCATATTAATTAACCTTATGGTTCTTGTAATTAAATTCTTAAAAAATAGTCTTGAGCATTATCCCTTAATTTCAAAGCCTTATTCAAGAAATAGGCAAACCATTGAAGCAACCAAGAAGAATAAACATTACAAGCTATTGTTGGAAGAAAATACTTACATCTTTTATAACATAAATGAAAAAAATAATACAATGTTCAACAAGATTTCCATACGACTAGATTCTAACCCTTTTAAAAAATAATACATTCCATTCTTAGTTGAAAATATGTTGCTCCATTTTTGCTAGTTATTTTTTCTTATAAACTAATAACTAAAATGCTATTAAAATGAATAAATTTAAACTAAATATGATTTTTGATAATGAGATATTAATCTCAATCAAGGACAAGAAAAGTTCACATTAAGAATGGTCTTTTGGCTAAAATGTTAAATACTGCATATTTGTTGATTTCTTAACACCAAATTTTTCATCAAAGTTGATGTATGTTTTTTTTGGTTTGTTTTAAATGTCAATTACTTAAATATAAAATAAAATTTATGTCTGAATGAATATACACTTA
This sequence comes from Sequoiadendron giganteum, assembly GCA_007115665.2. Classification (NCBI taxonomy): domain Eukaryota; kingdom Viridiplantae; phylum Streptophyta; class Pinopsida; order Cupressales; family Cupressaceae; genus Sequoiadendron; species Sequoiadendron giganteum. The sequence goes on along the minus strand of CM021100.1, from coordinate 883,172,971 downwards.
TACATTTATTGAATACTATAATTTCTATGCCCACCTTGTAGCATACTTCTCATACATACCTTAACACAACAATACAGAAGATGTTTAAAATACAACAAATATCAATTAACTTTTAATAATATTAAATTTATTTTATATATTTTAACTTTGATAAAAAGATAAACAATCCAAAAATAATTTTATTTTATTAACTATTAACAAATGAATTGAAATTAAGTATAAAATAACTCTATTAATTAGATCATTTCATTCTATATAAATCAATCAAATATCAAATAAATAAATACGATAATTATTTATTAAATCACTTATATTAAATAACAAAACAATCTTATAAATAATATAAGATCCTCATGACCGATTTATTTAATATACTTCTTTAATTAAACTGATTACTATGCCACAACAAGGACTTGAAAAGCTAAGTTCAAGCCACACCCTTATCTTGTCAAATAGAAATTTAAGGTGACTTAAGAAAAAAAGTGATCATATTTTTTTTTGTTTTCACATATTAATATATTATGCAAACAAACTTATGTCTTTCTAAAGTATACATCTAAACAATATTTTAAGAAACTAATCTAAAATTAAAATCTGAAGAAAAACATATTAATAACATCAAGTTTCCACAGTTCATCATGATAATCAAGTCCTAATTATTTCTGAATTGAAACTGTCCAATTTTTTTAGATCAATGTTCTAAATCATACTCCATGATCCATCATCAGGATTCTTCTCTCTTTTACATAAATTTCAGGCAGTTTTAATCTAAAAATAATTAGCATTGAAAAATAGATTTTTAAAATAAGAGACTCAATAAATATCTATCAAATTTATAATTTTGGTACTCAATAAATATGCATCAAATTTATGATTTGTACGCGTCGACATGTACGCACAGCAAAAACCATTTAAGATGTTTACCAACGGTTTATACATACTATTAAGGTGTAAATCAAACAATATGTACGCACAGCGGAGCATATTTAGAATTTAACCGTATCTGGCAGCCTTAAAATATAAAAAACCTTCACAAAATCAAGACTTGGAACCAGACGATGTTTAGCTCGCCATTAAAATCTGAGAATGAAACCTCTACTAAATTTGTTGAGACTCTGGCCTATCGCGCCTCTAGAGACTTGAAAGTCGACGCAAAAGAGACACCTGTGCTTGGATATGATCTACTGCTCTCTCCATTCATTTCATAGAGATATAAAGGGGGAAGAGAGACTTCACCGTCAATTATCTGCAATACTTGTCTGATGGTGGGCCTCGTCTCCGGCTGAGGATTGCAGCACGCCAATCCCAATTTGAGCACCTTCTCCATCTCATCTTCAGGATACTCTCCACCAAGATTGGGATCGGCTGCATCCGTGAGCCTGCCTTTGGTATTCAGCTTTCTCACCCACTCCACCATTACTACCTGGGAAGCATCGAGAGAGGGATCCACAGGCCTCCTCCCGTAGGCAACCTCCCAACATTAAAATGCCAAAGCTGAAAACATCTACGCCGGGATCGGCCTTTCCTGTATTTAGGAGTTCCGGTGCGATGTACCCAAGAGTAGCCACCACACGAGTAGTTTGTGCTTCTCCCGTGTGCTCATACAGACGAGCAAGCCCGAAGTCCCCCAGCTTGCCATTGAGTTCAGAATCCAACAAGACGTTGCTGGATTTGATGTCTCTGTGCACCACCACCTGTTCCCACTCTTCGTAAAGATACAGCAATCCTGCGGCCACGTCCCTCAAAATTCTGTACCTTTGTGCCCATGTAAGCAAGCTCTTCATCTTCCCAAATATCATCTTGTCCAGGCTTCCATTTGGCATGTAGTCATACACAACGAAAAACTTTGCTCCCCTCCTGCAATAGCCTCTGATTTGCACAAGATTCCGATGCTGCAAACGCCCGAGACTTGAAATCTCTGCTACGAATTCCTTCAGGGCTTCAGCACTCTCTGTAAAGATGGATTTTACAGCAACTTCCTGTCCATTACCTGGAAGAACTCCTTTGTACACCTGGCCGAAACCTCCACTGCCCAAAACTTGGTCGTCTCGGAAGCCCTTGGTTGCAATATGCAAGTCTTTGTAGTCAAATCTGTGAGGCCAATACTCCATCTCCCATTCTTCTATAACTTCTCTGTACTTGTTTTTCTTCCACCAAAAAATCGCTGCTGCAACCAGAAGCAACAAGACAAGTGCCAGAGGGGTGGTAATTTCGGCTACAAATCGAAAGTTGGAATTATTGTGCATAATAAGGGAAGGAAGATGAGATAGATCCAGCTCAGGTGCGGATCCATTTGTGCTGAAGCTCCAGGCAAGGACACAGTGGTCTTCAACGACAGTGCCTGTTGCTGCAGAGAAACCAATGTACATTTCTTCTTCGAAAAGGTTGGACAGATTCGTAATTGTGAGAGATAATAGAGGCTCTTTGGGTCGAAGTGAACCAGCTTCTACTATTGTAACATTCAATTGATGTTGGGTATGATCATAGTCGATCCAAGCCTGGATATTGTGTCCACCCTTGAGATCTAGTTCATGCAACTGGTTGCCAATCCTGTAGCCAGCAGGTTCAGCCTTTACAGATACGAGGTCGTTGAGATCCACGCCGACACGATTGTCGTTGATGTCTTGGTATTGCTCGTTGAGGATTGTGTCGAATTCGACGGCAAAGAGATGATTGGAAGGCTTCCCGATGGTGGAACTATTGAACAAACCGAGAAACTGGGCTGATGAATGTCCAGCCGGAGACTTGGTGGGCGTTATGATAAAGGACATCCCCTGCCCACTGCGTGAAGGATCGGAAGAAAAAGGAAAGATTGCGAATACGAAGGTGGTGCTGAATGATGAGCTCGTATTTCTGGAGTTGGGATCTTTCATTCGCACAGGCTGAGTATATAAAGCACGGCCAGACATGTGTTGCGATTGCTTGGTGAGGTAGATGGCACCGGAGCGGATGGAAGTATTTCCGACCTGATAAAGGGTGGATGCATTGAATTTGTTGAAGCGGAAACTTGTTTGGGCTTGTGCTGGAAGCCATGCATGCAGCACAAGGATAACTAGGATACGCACAGACATGTCTTTCAGTTTCTAACGATAATAAAAATGGGCTAAAGAAACACTTCATATGGCTGACTCAAATAATGATAAGTTGTGAGATAGCTGGTAAGCTTGCACACCACAGAAAATGAGTCACAAACGGCCTGCAGCGTAAGACAAGTCAACGGCTAAAGCCTGCTATCAATTTCAGCATTTAAATAAAGTGAAGATGATGAAAGAAAGTTCGAGCCTCCCGTGTATTAATGAGAATGACTGAAAACCATCTAGGAAAAATCAGGATGCCCCCAGCCATGGCTCCAACAACCTCCACAAGATTAGACAGTTGGCAAGCTTGCACACCAATGAATCAATGAGGGCAACAAGAACAGTACCGAAAGTCAACGGTGCAGTACAACCGATTCCAAAGGTTCGGCAATCATGGATTAATGGTGTTTGCTAAACTTAGTCCAAATGGCCTTTGGTCCGTTTGTTTGTTCGGACGATGTCTATGCAGTCAGTAGGATGTATGTTTGATTGGATTTATTAATTAATTGAAAATAAATTAGTAATTGAATTTTGGTGTGCAATGGGTACGTCATATATTTCTGGAATACGTAGGATCTAATGGTAGATCATTTAGCAATTATGCATTCACTTACATAAGGATTGAACCACCTAAAATTTCTTCCCATATAATTGCATGGATAAAAATGCAAATTAACGAGAAAACTAGAGTATTAGTAGTTTAACACCACATAATCTATTCCAAATTAACTTTAATAATAAGGGTCATTTGTTCTTAATTTATTTAATAGCCAAACCCTGTGTACTATTACCACAATTATCCTTAATATTCCTCACCTTGCTAGCATTACAAAAGAGGTATGATGAATGGCTAGATCTTTATTCAAAAGCCTTCTATACTGTATATCTGGAAATTATTATCAAATGATAATTCCCATGCTCTCCATCTGTGAACTTCCCACATCGTTCATGACCTTCACATGTACCACCACATCAATACTTTGAGAGATTTTGGTGGGGTTTTTTAACATTTCAAGCAAAGTAGCCTTTTTCTGGCTGCATAGAAATTGTATCTAGTTGCCCATGAACAACATTACAGTCTCGGTAAACTCGTACCCTAAAATCCATTTATGAGATTTGACTTTACACCTACCAATTGCATTTTCTTGAAAGCTTGTAGAAGTTTTTAAACAAATTCAGATTGTGCAATTTCGCTTGAGAAAGCTTAAGTAATTGTTAAGCTTACTTACTTGCACAAGGAGGGGTGCAATGGTTACGCCGATAGTGAAATATATGTAAGTTAACATGCTAAGGAAGTGTATTTTTATTGAATATATAATTTTGTAACACAACTTTGAAATGTATACAATCATGTCTATTAAATTCAAAATATATTTGTACTACATATTTTACTATAGCAAATTAAAGGAAAGATTTACATAACAATTTCATTTTTTGAGGATTTTTAGTTGATGATTTGTTGTGCTTCTATGAAATGAGCTTGAAAAATTCTTTCTGGTTGTTCATTTATTTCCTTCCTACACAATGAAACAAGAAGTTAGTGGACTTATATCATTAATGCATGACTCATTTTATGTAAAAGTGCTAATTATAGAAAATTGAAAGTGTGTGTTTAACAAAGGAATTATAGGTGAGAGACTATAATATTGGTAACATGGGAATATCATCAGATGTGGTACTCAAACAAACACTTGTATATAAGGAAGTTGTGAATATATTAGTTTTGAATTTGTCTTCATGAAACATATACAAAGAAGATGGTAACAAAAAGATTAAATTGGAGGTTTATGTAGAGAATTTTCCATTTAAAAATTGTTCTTGAATTAATTATAATAAGAATAGATATAGTCAGGACTCTTCCTCTTTTTTAAAAACTTATAGAAAACATATTTTTCTTTTGCCATAATCATTCATTCCCATTTTTAAATTTCTTTGTGCACAATAGGGGAGACTTCTTCCCTTCATACTTTTGCAATGTTACATATCCTTTCTTTGATGAATGTGTTTAGGTGAGTGGTGCAGGAGCACCTTAAGGTCTTTTGGTGAGATCTTACAAATTTTGGCTTGTAGGTGGTTCTAGCCAACCACCAAGGTAATAAGGACTAATTGATAAAGTCCCAAGGTTGAATTAATTTTGTGTTTTGTCAAAGTTAGGTTATTTTAGAGACTTGATGTTTGGAGAAGCCTTAATGATGAGATTAGGCAAACTTGACAAGGTTGTCTTGGCAAATTGTCCTAAAAGTTGGAAAATGGCATTAATGATGTTCTAAGCCTGACCTAAGGGTCCTAACATGTGGGCATAAGGTATATAAGGTTGGAAAAACCCTAATATGATAGGTAGGAAAGCTATTGTATGGATTGAGCTTTGGAAAGAAGAGATCGTGACTTGGAAAAGAGAAAATTTGTTTGATTTCTGTGATAGAGCCTTCATCCAGTCAATTAATGGATTGAAAGGACTGAACTAATGCTTTGAGACTTTCATTTGTGATCTATTCCTACTTTGTGTAGCATTGGTTTAGTCATTTAGTTCTACTGGTTAAGGTTTTCCAAGTTGTTTTGGGTTCTTGGTTTCACTATCCAGTTCAGGGACAATTTTGTAAATAATGATCCCCACTTGACTTCCCGTGGCAAAGCTTCCATGGCCACTTGGAATCAAGTAGCGGACTGTGTATATAGTGTAGATATGGCTTTAGGAGTCTTTGTTTGTAGGGGAATTGATATAATCATCAAGCTCTAGGCAAGTGCAGAGGCATTTTGGTTAGTTGCTTGGACAGAACAACAGCAAGAAGACTTGCTAAATGGATTGTTTTGTGCCAATTCGAGGTGTAGGGGTGTAGGGTCATGTGTCCTACACATGTGTGTGCAAGGAGGAGTGCAAAGGAGGCCATTAGAGCCCTCAAATTAAACTAAAGAAACCATACTGAGACACTTGCCCTAGAAACCCTTGAAAATAGGGGTTTGGTGAAAAGCCTGTGTACGGACGCCAAGGAGACCTAAGACTTATAAAATATTGAAGCCTAGGAGGTCTATAGAGAGAATCCAAGAAGATTTTGGGGGTTTTTTAAGGGAGTTTAGGCATTATTCCAAGAACACCAAGTTTTGGAGGCCTAATTGGGGCAAAAAGGCTACAAGGCCTAAAAGTTAAGTTTCTTCAATTTGATGCATAAAAGAGAAAATAATCCAACAAGATGGATTAGTGTGGAGTAAGAACACCCTAGGAATAGTTAGAAGACCTATTCCTAGCCCCAAGAATGGTTTGGGGAGTTTTGTGGCGCAGTTGAACCAAAGGTGCTTAGTAGGGTGCGAGAGTGAAGAGGAGTATTTGAAATTGATGAACAGTTCTATAAGGAGATAGGGGTCTTAGGAGTGACCTTTGAGCAGGGTAGTGAAGAATACCCTAGGAGGACCAAAGAATATGTCTTCGGAAGAGAAAATGTGCTCTTGAGAGATAGCACTCCCCACCAAATTGGTATCAGAGCCATAAAAAGGCTTGGGAATTAAGAAGTGAATGTTAGAAAGAAGTGAATCCATAGGAGAAAGCACCATGGTGACTAATGCAGAGCTAGCTAGAGATTTGATAGAGCAACAAGAAAATAATAGATGACTTGAAGAAGTTGTGGAAGAAATGAAGCAAAAACTAGAAGAGGTTGTAGAGACTGCAGGCAAAATGGAAGTGCAGTTAGCAAGGGTTAAAGACAAGGGTAAGGACCACGTTGAGGAAGAAATAGAGCCAGAACCTAACCCTCCATTAGCAGAGGAACCTTTCCTCGAAGAATTGAATGCATTAAGTGGCAAGGCACTAGAAGGCATCCCTGTTTTCACAGGAAGAATGGATGTAGAGTTAGATCTGGAATGGATTGAGGGAATGGAGAATCACTTTGAATGTGATGCGATTACAGAGGCACAAAAGGTGAAGATAGCCAAATCAAGGTTAAGAGGACAAGCATTAACTTGGTGGAAGTTCTTGCAAGAAGAAAGAGAGAAGGAAGGCAAGAAGCCAATAGGAAATTGGAAAGAAATGGTGGCTAAAGTAAAGGATAACTATCTACCTAAGGACTATGACATCCAATTGCATAAGAAGAGGAAAAATATCAGACAAAGAGAACTAGATGTAGCTACCTACATAGAAGAGTTCCAAAAGCTAAGCCTTAGGTCTAGAGTGCAAGAAATTGAAAGCCTTAAGGTTGCTAGGTATCTAAACGGCCTTAGATGGAACATACAAGAGGAGTTGAGTCTCTTCACACTTACTACCCTCCATAGCTGCTATCAGATGGCTATTAAAGTGGAAGAGAAACTGAAAAAGAAACAAGAATATAATACCAGGGGTAAAGGAAAAGGCAGAGATCCTAGAGGTGGACATAGAGGAGGTTTTGGTGGAAGGAGCAATGATAATAGAGGCCAAGGTGATTCTAAGGTGGGTGAACAATCCCATGAGACAAATAATAGAGGGGGATACAGAGGTAGAAGCTCTAACAATGGTGGAAGAGGCAGATCAGGAGGATTTGGGAGAAGTTCTCATTTTTCTTCCATGAAGTGTTACAATTGTGGACAGTTGGGTCATCTGGCTTATAGGTGTCCTGACAAGCCAACATCTTCACAAGGTGAGAAGAAGATTACCTATGTTCAAGAAGAGAACTATTCCAAGCATTCATAGGTGAGTTTAGATTTAGAGAAAGGAGAGAATCTCATGTTGAGAAGGATCTTGATCAAAGCACCTACCGAGGATGAACACAAACAGAGGAGAGCTCTTTTTAGAGTCAAGTGCAAGATACTAGGAAAGGTTTGCAAGGTCATCATTGACGCAAGATCTAATGATAATGTCATATCAGAGGAGGTAGTACATAAGTTGAACCTCATCAAGATACCCCATGTGTGTCCTTACAAGGCTACTTGGTTGAATAAGGGGCAGGATATATTGGTTAATGAGAAAGTATGGGTTGAGTTTGCTATAGGGAAGTATCAAGATAGGATACTATGTGATTTTTTAGCAATGGATGCATACCATTTGTTGCTTGGAAGACCATGGCAATATGATAGGGAGGTAGTACACCATGGCAAGGAGAACAAGTATTCATTCAAGAAGGATGGAGTGACTTACAAAATACAGTCTTTGATAGAAGAAGGCACAATGGAGAAGGCAGAATCCAGTGTAATTTTGATGAGTGGAAAGGAATTCCTAAAAGACATGAAGGAGGAAGAAGGATTTGTCTATGCAATTATGTTGAAGCCAAAGGAGGAGGAGTCACCTAGTTGGCTACCTATGACAATAGAAGTGAAGCAACTATTGGATCAATTTAGGGATATCATTTGTGAAGGAAAACTAGCTACACTACCACCTAAGAGGGAAAGAAGTCATCAAATAGACTTTGTACTAGGAGCAACATTGCATAACAAGGCTGCATACAAGATGAAACTGGAGCTAAACAAAGAGATAGCAAGGCAAGTTCAAGAACTTTTGGACCAAGGGTTGATCAGAAAAAGAATAAGCCCATGTGTTGTTCCAGTGGTGTTGGCACCTAAGAAGGGAGATAAGTGGAGAATGTGCACTGATTCTAGGGCAATATATAGGATAACCATTAGATATAGGTTTCCTATTCCTAGGATAGAAGACTTAATGGACTGTTAAGGGGTTGCTAAGTACTACTCTAAGATTGATTTGAAAAGTGGCTACTACTAGATTAGGATGAAAGAGGGAGATGAATGGAAGTCATCTTTTAAAACCACAGAGGGGTTATATGAGTGGTTAGTAATGCCATTTGGGCTTGCAAATGCACCTAGCACGTTTATGAGGGTGATGAATGAGGTCTTGAAGGACTATATAGGAGTCTTTGTGGTAGTCTACTTAGATGATATCCTTATCTTTAGAAAAACAAAAGAAGAACATATGAAGCACCTAGAACTTGTGTCGAAGAAACTTCAAGAGGAGAAGCTCACCATAAATCTTGAGAAGAGTGAGTTCATGAAGCAAGAGTTAGTTTACCTAGGATTTGTAGTATCTCAACGGAACTTGAAGATGGACAAGAGCAAGGTTGAAGCCATTCTCAGTTGGCCTACTCCCAAGATAGGGACTGAAGTTAGGATTTTCCATGGATTAGCACAATTCTATAGGAAATTTGTTAGAAGGTTTAGTGAAATCTATGCACCGGTCCTTGACACCATCAAAAGAGGACTGAAAACAAAGTTTGTGTGCACCAAAGAAGCCAATGAAGGATTTGAAAGATTGAAGAGGGAAATAGCTACCCAACCAATCCTAGTTTTACCAAGTTTTGAAAAACCATTCATAGTGGAATGTGATGCAAGTAACATAGCAGTGGGTGTAGTCTTAAGCCAAGAAGGCAGGCCAATGGAATACTTTAGTGAAAGGCTAAATGAAGCAAAGTCTAGGTACTCATCCTATGACTTAGAGTTGTATGCTTTAGTACAAGCTCTTAAAAAGTGGAGGCACTACCTATTGCCCAAAGAATTTTTGGTATACACTGATAATTGGGCCTTAAGCTACATCAATACTCAAGAGAAGCTCAGTTTGAGGCACATCAAATGGATGGAGTTTTTACAGTCATACACCTTTACCATAAATCACAAGAAAGGGGTTAACAACAAGGTAGTAGATGCCTTTAGTAGGATATTGCTTACCATACAGGAGATATAGCTATAGAGCATAGGGGTTGAAGGATTCAAAGACCTATATGAAGGAGATTCTGATTTCTCAGTGATCTACAAGGTATGTACTGATTTTGAAAACCATTTTCATAGTGAATATGCAGATTATACTTTGCAGAATGGTCTATTGTTTAGAGGGAAACAATTATGTGTTCCAAGAGGTTCCATGAGGGAGAATCTTATCCAAGAAAAGCATAATTTCAGTTTGAGTGGACACTTTGGATTGAACAAGACCCTAGACTTAGTGGAGAGGTTCTATTGGTGGCCTAAGATGCAAAGAGATGTAAGAAGGTATGTGGAGCAATGTGGAGTGTGTCAAAAGGAAAAGGGAACATCAACAAATGCAGGTCTTTATCAGCCATTACCCATCCAAAATAGACCATGGGAATGCATAAGCTTGGACTTCATAGTAGGGCTACCTAGGACACCGACTAGTTTTGATAGTGTGTTTGTGGTAGTGGATAGATTTAGTAAGATGATCCATTTCATCGCATGCAAAACAACACATGATGCAAGTCAAATTTCACATCTATTCTCCAAGGAGGTAGTAAGGATACATGGGTTGCCAAAGAGAATAGTTGCAGACAAAGATGTGAAGTTTATGGGACATTTTTGGAAAACTCTTTGGAGGAGGTTAGGAACCAACTTATCTTATAGCTCAGCATGTCATCCTAAAATGGATGGGAAGACAAAGGTGATAAATAGGGTACTTGCTAACTTGTTGAGGTGTCTAAGTAAGGAGTATGGACAAGGATGGGAACAAGTCATTTCACAAGAAGAATTTGCCTATAAGGATGGCACAAACAGGTCTACTGGTAAGAGTCCATTTGAGATTGTATATGGGCTACATCCAATAGGTGTACTTGAGTTGAGATTGTATAGTGGACATGCTGATGATTTTTTTGAGTCAATGAGAGAGGTTCATGAGCAGTTAAAGAAGACATTAATGGAGGCTAACCAAAAATTCAAGGCTAAAAGAGATGAAGGGAAGAGAGATCTACAATTTGAAATAGGTGGTTTGGTGATGGTATACCTGAATAGGGAAAGACTATAGAAAGGAATACCAAGTAAGTTGCAGATGAAAAGGATAGGGCCATGTAAAGTGTTGGCTAAGTATGGATCAAATTCATACAAGGTGCAGTTACCCAAGGAGATGTCTATTTTGCTTATCTTCAATGTGAAGGACTTGGTGAAGTACAAAGGACTAGAAATGGATGAGGAACAGTATAGTGCTGAGGTGAGTAAGGATGTGGAAGGACTCAAGGTACCTAATCAGATCAGACCACAGGTTGACAAGATTCTAGATTCAAGGGTGAAGAAGAAGACTAGGCACAAGACATACATTGAGCACCTATTGAAGTGGAGACACCAACAAGAGTCAGAGGATACTTGGATACCAAAGAGTGACTTCAAGAAGCATGGTATCAGTGAGGAATTCTTAACACCACAGGTTCCTTAGCTTCTTTGTTGCAGGGGGAGAATGGTGCAGGAGCACTTGAAGATCTTTTGGTGAGATCTTGCAAATTTTGGCTTGTAGGTGGTTCTAGCCAACCAACAAGGTAATAAGGACTAATTGATAAAATCCCAAGGTTGAATTAATGTTGTTTTGTGTCAAATTTAGGTTATTTTAGAGCCTTGAGGTTTGGAGAAGCCTTAATGATGAGATTAGGCAAACTTGACAAGGTTGTCTTAGCAAATTGTCCTAAAAGTTGGAAATGGCATTAATGATGTTCTAAGCCCAACCTAAGGGTCCTAACATGTGGAAATAAGGTATATAAGGTTAGAAAAACCCTAATATGATAGGTGGGAAAGCTATTGTATGGATTGACCTTTGGAAAGAAGAGATTGTGACTTGGAAAAGAGCAAATTTGTTTGATTTCTATGACAGAGCCTTCATCCAATCAATTAATGGATTGAGAGGACTGAACTAATGCTTTGAGACTCTAAGTTATGATATGTTCCTACTTTGTGTAGCATTGGTTTAGTCATTTAGTTCTACTAGTTAAGGTTTTGCAAGTTGTTTTGGGTTCTTGGTTTCATTGCCCGGTTCAGGGACAGTTTTTTAAATAATGATCCCCAGTTGACTTCCCATGGAAAAGCTTCCATGGCCACTTGGAATCAAGTAGGGGCTATTTATATAGTGTAGATATGGCTTTAGGAGTCTTTGTTTGCAGGGGAGTTGATATAATCATCAAGCTCTAGGCGAGTGTAGAGGCATTCTGACTAGTTGCTTAGACAGAATAGCAGCAAGAAGACTTACTAAATGGATTGGTTTGTTCCAATTAGAGGTGTAGGGGTGTAGGGGCATGTGTCCTGGACATATGTGTGCAAGGAGGAGTGAAAAGGATGCCATTAGAGCCCTCAAATTAAACTAAAGAAACCGGACTGAGACACTTTCCCTAGAAACCCTTGAAAATAGGGGTTTGGTGAAAAGCCTGTGTACGAATGCCAAGGAGACCTAAGACTTAGAAAATATTGAAGCCTAGGAGGTTTGTAGAGATAATCCAAGAAGATTTTGGGGGTTTGTTAAGGGATTTTAGGCATTATTCCAAGAACGCCAGGTTTTGGAGGCCTAATTGTGACAAAAAGGCTACAAGGCCTAAAAGTTAAGTTTCTTGAATTCGATGGATAAAAGAGAAAATGATCCAACAAGATGGATTAGTGTGGAGTAAGAACACCCTAGGAATAGTTATAAGACCTATTCCTAGCCCCAAGAATGGTTTGGGGAATGTTGTGGCGCAGTTGAACCAAAGGTGCTTAGTAGGGGTGGGAGAGTGAAGAGGAGTATTTGAAATTGGTGGAGAGTTCTATAAGGAGATAGGGGTCTTAGGAGTGACCTCTGAGTAGGGTAGTGAAGAATACCCTAGGAAGACCTAAGAACAGGTCTTAGGAAGAGAAAATGTGCTTTTGAGAGATAGCACTCCCCACCAATGAGCCATGATTCTAATGGAGATTAGGGTAGAAAGGAAAGAGATAAAACCATTTTTCTTGGGTCGATTGAATGGAATCATTGAAGGAGTTGTATAGTGCAATGACTAGATGCTCCCCAAAGTAGCCATCCAATAGATAATGGTTTTCTAAATAAACTTATTCTGATATTTTAATTCGACCTCATAGATTTCTTTGAGGGGATGCAAGGAGATATAATTCAGGCTCTAGGTTCTATTTTTTTTTTTATAAATCAAACCTATGTTATTTCTTTTGTGTAGTCAATAGTATTTTTTTTAGGCAAGTTGAAAACCCTTATTCTACTAGTTTTAATATTACACCCAAAGAACTGTATTTAATGAATTGGGTTTGGTATATGGTTCCAATACCAAGAGTCCATTTTAATATAAAAAGAAATAAGATGTAGATGTAGGATAACAGACCATTGGGGAAAACAAAGGTATCATATTATGAACTCCTTTTTAGTGTTAAATTTTATTTCTTTTGTGTAGTCAATAGTAATTTTTTAGCCAAGTTAAAAACCCTTATTCTACCAGTTTGAATATTACACCGAAAGAACTGTATTTAATGAATTGGGTTTGGTATATGGCTCCAATACCAGGAGTTCATTTTAATAAAAAAGAAATAAGATATAGATGTAGGATAAAAAACCATTTGGGAAAACAAAGGTATCATATTATGAACTCCTTTTTTGTGTTAAATTTTATCTTTTTAAGGGTTAGTGGAAAATAATGGGTTGCGGATATGCTAACACTTTACATACATTTTTATATTCAATGTTTAATCTCAACCATGTCCCGATTGCGAGAAATGAGATATTGCCATATTGCCCTATAATAAGTGAATTATTGAACCTACTTTAAACATTGGAAGGAAATATATGCATCTACCACTGCAACACTAATTCATATTGATTCAGTCTCTTTTTGCGATTTTTACCATCTCCACCAACATCTAGACTATTTGTGTTAGCATCATAAAGAGCATTTTGAAAATACTGATAGCTTTGGTATAACAATAGTGGTCACGTGTTGAGACAAAAAATATTGTTGATATTACAATATGTTGGATATAGGAACAAAAGATGAGTTGAAAATCAAGACAACTATATAAAATAATAATAACTTGAACAATTTAAGCCTAGATGGATGGAAGGTCAATGAAATTCCAATTGTCAATAACATAGTGCCACAGATAATGTAGAGAATTACACCTAGAGGCCTACATGCATAGAGGAGCACATCAAAGGCTGAACCTCCTTTATATTTTTTCTTTGGTTGTCATAATTAGTTTATGAAGATCTCAGAAGCATTCAACCTCTTGTCAAGTTCAAGATATTGTATCTCACATTATCTCTCAAGAGAGAATATGCAGTCTTTTCAAGAAATTGAATCAACTCTAACAATCATACTAGTAACTATTCTGAGATAGGTTTGGCTTTATTAGTTGTGAACTAATTATTTAAAATGCTAATTTTCACAGTTGCTTGGACTATGTTGATAGAGAAGTCATCAATTATCTTCCTAACAAGATGAAATAGTAGGCCTTGCTCTTGGAAGATTAGCAGGAACACCTGACAGAATTCAGGATGGTCAGGTTCAATGATGCCTTTAGTGAAATTGCTTCCTACATACTTTGTTTTTATTAAGTGACTCTTTTGGAGGGAGTGTTCAACATGGAAAAATTTCCTAAGGAATTGATGTGTAACATGTTTGACTTATCTTGCACACTATTCTAGCTACCTTGAGGTTTGTTGCCTTTAAGACCAAGGCTCTTGAGCTTATTGTTGCTAGAAAAGAAGGAAGTATGTGAGGAACAATAATGCTTTTCTAATTAAAAGCAACTTCTGTTGTACATTGTTATTTTTGCTAGCAAAGAAGGAAAACTAAGGAACAAAAACTTTTATTTTTCTTTTAATAACAATTACAGCTGTAGATTATTATTGCTATTGTTTGGCTAGGTTTAAACCATGTTTTCTTAAAGCCATTTGCAGGCACTTCGGTGCTCTTGTCTTTGTTTGTATTTCTCTTATTTTATTTTATTTAATTATATTTTTCCACCAAAAACTTAGTGTATGAAGATAAACTCGGTAAGCCCAGGAAACAATTGCTTGAGGCATTCTATCAAAACTATGGTTCAAACGAAGTTGATTTTGCTTATGATTTTGTGAATTTTTTTTATGTTTTCAAAATATTTTCCTAGTGTAACAGACTCTACCAATCCATAATGGCAATGAAGGAGGCTTAATGGTGAGATTTCTAGTTTCTTGCAGGTTTGATTTAATGTAGTTTGGTCATATCATATTTAAAAATGTGGGGGAACACTTCAAATCAAGCAAAATTTGTGAGATAAATTAGACTATCTACAGGTGAATTAAGTTGATTATGATATTATGTTGATTTTAAGTCAGCTACGTGAGCAACTTCTAGGCACACAAGAAGAAAATAAAATTGAATGTAGCTGTTAGCTATTCAATTTTTATATATATATTTATTTGAGATATCGATTTCATGGAGGGGTCGACTTCTTCACTATTCTATGTAATTAAATAAATATAATTTTATTTAATGATTATTTATTAAAGGCCGAATCCTTCTAGATATTCGCGCCTCTTCACAAAGTCATTTTTTTCTAAAGTGGCCAACCTCTCTTGGTGTAGAGGTGTGTCCCTTGTGAAATTGCCTATATATGCAAGGAAAATCAATCAAATTATTATCAAGTTCATTTTAAGCAATTACTTAAGGAGAAAATTGTATTTATGCAGAGGAGATTAATCTAAGAAACAATTCATCATTTTATCTCAGTAGATTGTTGTATTCCATTTGTCTTTGCATCTAGAAGAGGTGTGAATTATTCATTGTATCAAATTCAGAATTGTGTTGGCTTGAGTTGTATGCATATTTTTGATCTTAAGGAAATCAATATATAAGAGACATATTGGCTAGGTTTTTCTCCCTCAGGTTGGAGGGTTTTCCCAGGGTATCTTGTTGTGTTAATTGTCTTATGTGTTGTACTTTCTGATTGCTTTCATTTCTGATCATAAATTTAACATGGTATCAGAGTGGGTTTGAGGAGATTGTGATCAGATTTGTTCTTATAGCGATACTCTATTCTCTTCTTGATACTTATTTGTCTATCTCTACCTTAGTCAAAATGGTGAATGGTTTGAAGATTGAGGATAGACTCGAGGGAGCATCCAACTACACTTCATGGAGGTTTAGAATCATGCTCACTTTGGAAGAGAATGATTTGGTTGAGTTTGTGGAGACCAAAGTCCTTGAACCAGAAGAGGAAGAAGAGAAGTTGCAATGGAGGAAGAAAGACATCGAAGCGAAGAAGTTGTTGGTTGATTTCGTCAAAGACCATATTGTTCCAATTTTCTCCAAGTTGAAGAAATCAAGGGATATGTTCAAAAAATTGGAGGAGGTGTACAGAATCAACAACACAAGTCGAGAACTTGCACTAAAGCAACAACTACATCATGTGAAGATGTTGAAAGGAGAAATAGTGATTGCCTATTTCATGAGGATTTCAGAATTGAGAGATCAACTCTCTACAATTGGTCATGTGGTTGATGATAAATAATTGATGATGCTTTCTCTCAATGGTCTTCCATTATCATGGGAGTCCTACATTCAAGGAATTAGTTCAAGATCCAAACTTCCTAATATTGACCGCTTAAGGGTTGATTGTATTCAAGAAGAATCAAGGTTTGTGGCTAGAGGCGTTGGTCAAAGTTCAAAGAATAAAGATATTCATGTTCTCGACTCACTTGCTTCAAAGAAGAAGGGAAAATATGGGAAGAAAAGGTTCTTCAAGAGGAATCAAGATAAGGGAAATGATGATACACCCGCCTTCAAGAAGAAGAGAGACATGTCCAATATTCAATGCTTTAGGTGTGATAAGTTTGGCCACTTTGCTAAGCATTTTCCTACTAGACCTAAGCAACAAGCCACTGTTGTGGATGTTGATGATGCTTCTCTGCAAGAGGATACATGTGAATATTTTTTCTACTCAGCATTGTCAAGAAATGTACCTACGGACACCAACACTTGGCTGATCGACACTGGTGCTTCTCGACACATCATAGGTTTTAAGGAGCACTTATCAAGCTTGGTGGAAAAAGAGTCTTTTGAACAAGTTATTATCAGAGATGATGCAGGCTACTTCGTGAAAGGGATTGGGACCTCTATTCTTCATTTGGATTTAGGCTTCACACTTCAGTTTAGCAATTTTCTTTATGTTCCAGGAATCAAGCGCAATCTCATTTCAATTTCAGCCTTAGAAGATAAAGGATATTGAAAGTTGCCTTCTCCAAAGGCAAAGTAATTGTGTGGATGGAGAATTCCATCTTCAAGGATGCTCAAGTAATTGGTGTTAGACATGAAAGCCTCTAAAGGATTTGTACGTGTCCGCTATAGGAATTAGTTCATGATTCTTCAAGCTCATGTGATATTTGGCATCGAAGATTGGCTCACCTACACTTCCGAGCCTTACCTATCATGGAGACGATGGTTACAGGTCTTTCAAAGTTCAATCAGGAGCATGAGGGAACTCGCAAAGGGTGTGCATTGGGTAAGAATACAAAATTTCCTTTCCATAATAGAGAAAATAAATCTAAGTGTATTTTAGACCTTATTCATTCTGATTTATGTGGACCTATGTCTATTCCGTCTTTGAGTGGATTCTTTTATTATGTTCTATTTATTGATGACCACTCTAGGAAGACTTGGATTCATTTTTTGAAAACTAAAGAGTCTGAGGAAGTATTAGGAAGGTTTAAGGAGTTCAAAGCCTTAGTAGAGAATCTTTTTGGTAAGACAATCAAGGTCCTCAGATCTGATAATGGTGGAGAATACATCTCTGGTAGCTTTCAAATTTTTTGTATTGATGCAGGGATTAAGAGGGAGTTTTGTATCCCCTATAATCCTCAACAGAATGGTATTGCAGAAAGAAAGAACAAAACGATCGTGGAAGCAACAAAATCCATGATCCATGACCAAAATTTACAAACCTTCTTATGGTCAGAAGCTTCTAGGACTACAGTATATGTATAAAATAGAAGTCCTCACAAGATCTTGGAGAATATGACTCTAGAAGAAGCCTTTACATGAAAGAAGCCTGAAGTTAGTCATTTAAGGATCTTTGGATGCCTTGTTTATATTAATCTTCCAAAGGAAAAGAGAACAAAGTTGGAGCCTTCTGGCAAGAAGGGAATTTTTGTGGGCTACAACGAGAAATAAAAAGCCTACAAGATATAAATTACAAGGCAAAAGTTGATCGAGATTAGTAGGGATGTCACATTCGAGGAAGATGTTGCATTCAAGAGATCCAAGGGCACTCATATGGAGATCGATAATGAAGAGTCTCCTTAGAACATGGAAATTGATCATACTCCTAAGATTCAAAGGGAGACTTTGGAAGGAAAAGAAGATATTGATCCTAGTGAACCCTTAGAACCTACTGATGGACCTACCGACATTATAATTGGAAGAAAAAGACCTCTATGGGCTAGGTGTACTATGCAGGAGGTTGGAAGTTTTGTAGCCCCTAGAGGCACATTTAGAGAAAGTAAAAGACCACATAAGTTCTCTAGTTATGTTGCCTTGATGAGTCAGATTATTGAATCTGAGCCTTCTAGTGTGGAGGAAGCTTCCAATCATTAGGTTTGGAGAGATGCTATGTCTGAGGAGTACCAATCAATTCTAAAAAATGATGTTTGGGATATTGTTCCTAGACCTCGAGCACAAATTTGTGGTATCTTCGAAATGGCTCTTCAAAATCAAGCATGTTGTATATGGGAGCATTGAGAAGTACAAGGAAGGATTCGTGGCTCATGGATTTTCACAGAAAGAGGGATTTCATTACGAAGAAACATTTTCTCCTATTTCTCTCTATACTTCTGTTAGAACCATCATTGCTATTGTTACATCTAGAGGATGGAAGATTCATCAGATGGATGTGAAGACAACATTCCTAAATGGTGTGATTGGGGAAGAAGTTTATATCGAGAAACTTGATGGATTTGAGGTTGATGGGAAGGAGTCTCATGTTTGCAAGCTGAAGAAGGCCCTGTATGGTCTTAAGAAGGCTCCTTGTGCATGATACGAAAGGATTGATTGTTCCCTATCAATTTTAGGCTTCTTAAAGAATGGTGTTGACTCTAATTTGTACTTTAAGGTAATAAATGGTGAAACATTAATTTTGGTCTTATATGTTGATGATTTGATTATCACTAGATAAGAACACCCGATTCTAAAATTTAAGGATTTAGCTTCTAAATTTGAGATGAAGAATCTTGGTCTCATGCATTAATTTCTTGGCTTAGAAGTTTGGAAAAAATTGAATGAAATGATTCTAAGTCAAGGCAAGTATACTATTGATATTTTGAAGAGGTTTGGTATGATTGATTGAAAACCTATGTCTACACCTATGGAGACAAACTTACATAAGTTGAAAGAGGCTGCAACCAGTTTAGACTTGGTGGATCCTACTTTGTACAGACAACTGATTGGGTCATTGATGTATCTAGTTAACACTAGATCAAATATCTGTTATGTTGTGAGTGCACTTAGTCAGTTCATGTGTGAACCGAGACAGATACATCTTGTTGCAGCTAAACATATCCTAAGATACTTACGTGGCACAGTTGGATATGGATTGAAATATTCTACTGGTGTGGATTTGGAGCTAGATGCCTTTACTGATTTTGATTGGGTAGGGTGTGTCACAGATTGGAAGAGTACATCTGGTTGTTGCTTCAGTTTGGGTTCTGCTATGATCTCCTGGTGCAGTAGGAAGCAGTCATCTGTAGTAATGAGTACAGTAGAGGCAAAGTATATTGCAGCTTGTATGGAATCTCGGGAAGCAGTGTGGCATTGTAAGATCCTTGCAAGATTGTTTGAACAATCAACGAAGCCTACTATCATTCATTGTGATAACCAAAGTTGCATGAAGCTTTATGTCAATCCTATGTTTCATGATAGAACCAAGCATGTTGAGATCAAGATCACTATATTAGAGATATGGTACTACGAAAGGCTAAAAAACTAAGGTATATCAGCACTGATGAATAGATGGCAGACATTCTCACCAAGCCTCTCTCTAGAATCAAGTTTGTGTACTTTCAAGATAACCTTGGTATGGTGGAGAATCTAGCCTAACTGAGAAAGAGTCTCAACATTAGTGAGCCTGTTTAATGAGTTCTTCTCTGTGAGGGAATTTTGAGGTCAAATCCCTTGTTAATGCATTTCTCTTTGAGATTTGAGGTGAAATCCCATGATTCCACCCTCTACAAGATTCATGGTGGATGTCATGTGTGTGTCTCCATGACAACATCACGTGAGAAAATCCGTGATGCTTTCTTGTACTTGTGTTTCACCCTCTGGGAGAGGCATGGTGAAAGTCATGTTGAGGTGACAACATCATGCAAGTGATGAACACTTGTACATACCATACATGGTTGTAGCCATTATGGTTGATATCATGTTGAAGTGATATCTGATATCTGATATCACGATGAGGTGATATTCTTCCTTTCCATAATTGGTTGTACCCAATGTGATAGACACCACATTGAGGTGATATGTCTTATGCAGCTGAAAGTATTCTCCCTAGATGAGAGGGAGTGTTGATTTTAAGTCAGCTATGTGAGCAAATTCCAGGCGCACAAAAAGAAGATAAAATTGAATGTAGTTGTTAGCTATTCAATTTTTATATATATTTATTTGAGATATCAATTACATGGAGGGGTTGACTTCTTCACTATTGTATGTAATTAAATAAATATGATTTTATTTAATGATTATTTATTAAAGGCCGACTCCTTCTAGATATTCACGCCTCTTCACTAAGTCATGTTTTTCTAAAGTGGTCGACCTCTCTTGGTGTATAGGTGTGTCCCTTGTAAAATCGCCTATATATGCAAGGCAGATCAAGCAAAGTATTATCAAGTTCATTTTATGCAATTGCTTAAGGAGAAATTTGTATTTATGCAGAGGAGAGTAATCTGAGCAGCAAATTTCATCATTTTGTATCAGCAGATTGTTATATTCAATTTTTCTTTGCATCTAGAAGAGGTGTGAATTATTCATTGTATCAAATCGACACTGTGTTGGCCTGAGTTGTATGTAGATTTATGCTCTTAAGGAAATCAATAAATAAGAGACATATTGGCTAGGTTTTTCTCCCTCAGGTTGGAGAGTTTTTCCAGGGTATCTTGTTGTGTTAATTTTCTTATGTGTTGCACTTTCTGATTGCTTTCATTTTTTATAATAAATTTAACATATTCATCTATTTGTTGTTCCATTTTGTCAAACATCTATGCAAAGAAAACTATTAACTAATAACCAGGGTTATGAATGATTTATATAATATGATGAAGAGTTGTGACATTATCTTCTTCACTAATCTAGAAGCTTGGCAATGCAATTAAACAAAATAGTACAGATTTTTCAACTTTAATCTAGGAAACTAAAGAAATGGCCTATCTAAATGCAAGTAGAAGGTAAAATCACAAATAAACAGTCCTCTTAATCACTGTTATGATCTATTGAAATTTTTTCTCTGCAAAATCTAGCAGAGCAAAAATAATGGTCTTCACTCGACTATTTATGTTGGCAGCTGGGTGATTTTTACTTTCGTGGGACCTCATCGATTAAATCTCTAGTCTTTTCATCAACTATCACTTCTCCATATTTAACATTGTGAAGAGAAAATAACTCCCAGGTAATGATGTTTAGTTGGATTTTACCCCAATTTGTCTGAGATGATAAGTTCCCTTGAAACCCCACGCATCTTGTCCACCCACAACCATTATAGTACCTGCTTTCCCTTTTTATGCATTATCTAGACTAATACAGGCCCAATTCAGAGCATCTTCAATACACCAATGATGGAGTAGTAGTATTTTGGGCAGGAAAATATTATATAGTCTATTGCCTTAACTTTCTTAATAGAAAGGGAATGATTCATTCATTTCCTCAACTATAACATTCTCAATCTCCATTCTTAAGCTTGGGTCATTTTGTGCATGTTTCTAAGCAGTTATGAGCAGCCCGTGGGTACATGATGCATTTATCAAGGACCCACTAATGGCCAGAACCTTGAAAAAATTATTGATACAGTCTCCACTACCTACGACATTCAATTCATCCATGATCTTTCTCTTATGTTTTTTTGATCTTCTACAAGAAAATAGATTGCTAAAGCAAAGGTAGCTACTACCATACATTACGCTTGCCTTGTTTCCCTTTCTCTTTCCCTCTACAAAACAAATTGTACGCATCTAAAAATGGTCACGGTTAAACGAACCTGTTAATTAATTAAATATGAATTATTTAATTAATGTTCTTAAGTCATCTACATATAAATAAATTTAATTATTTATTTATATTGTTCATTTTCCAATTCTTCTAATTTAATTAAATAAATAAATTTTATTTAATTAATGCTATCTTCCTCTTAATTAATTAAATAGATTTTATAATTTATTTACATTAATTATCACAAGTTTAAATTCCAAATTTAAATGATATTCTTCTCTCCACATTTAATTAAATATTTTCGATATTTAAATAAAACACATTTTCTAAATTTCCCACTCTTCTCACAAAATTAAATATTTTTAATATTTAATTAAAAGGATTTTTCTCTTCTCACATAATTAAATATTTTCAATATTTAATTAAAGCCTTTTCATTTCTCTCACACATAATTAAATATTTATTTATTTAATTATGAGAGACACCTTTCAATTTGTCTCTTCATTCTCCACTCGTCTCTCAAAATTCCATCTCCTTTTCGAATTCTCGATCTCTCACCGTTCATTCTAACAAGTTTGAACTCAACCGTCGATCTTGGCTAATTGAATTCCTACCTTCAAAAATCTATAAATACAACCCTCTTATGAGTTGACAAGGACCTCAAAATCTCATATTTTCATGCGTAGTTACTATAGTCGCATCTTAGCATTCATAGCATTTTAAATTTCATAGCTTCATCTTGTAGCAATGCATATGCATTTTTAATAATCTCATTCTCTCAAGCTGCCATTCTACAAGCTGCTGTTATAAACAACTGAGAGCAAACACCTTGAAGCGAATCCTTGGAGATAGAGGACAATGGGACGAATTTGAAGAAGCTGTGATTTAGAGTTTGCATTTACTTTATTTAATTTGATTTCTTCAATCTAATGTTTCATTGGTGTATTAGTTTAGATTCAATTTGATTGACACTTTCTAACATACACATTTCTGGCGCCCACCATGGGGCCAAGCCTCGCATTTAATTTCTCTTTCTGCAGATTTTTCTAGCAGGTGACAGACAAAAAATCATGTTTTAGCACATCCGAGTTGCGGTTTAGCACATACGAACACTGTTTCAACACATATGATGACTATTTTGGCGCATACATGACTTGTTCCAGCGCATACATGAACTCTTTCAACGCATATGACGACTGTTTTGACGCATCCCTATGAACTCTTTCGATGCATTCATAACCTGTTTCGGTGCATACGACGTCTGTTTTGGCGCATCTACGAGATCTTTTGGTGCATACATAATCTATTTCAGTGCATACATAACTTTTTTCAGCGCATACATCTTCTGTTTCGGCGCATACAGTTGTAAAAATTTAAATTTTGATTCCGACGCAATCCGCGGACAAGATTTTTCTGATGCTATTTTTAACAGAATGAACCAATCCTAGGGTAGACATTTAGATTTGAATTAACCAATCCTAGGATAGTCACCAAACATAATTTTCTTTTGGTTAAAATAAACCCCATGTTTTTAGTGAAGCAATATCTTCACTTAGAATAGAAAATTTGTCAATTTGGGATTTTAAAATTGAACCATTATTTGTTTGCTATGATTGTGGGTAATAGGTCTATGCTCTCCCCTTAACTGGGTGATCAAAATACCAGACTTACCATTTATTTTCTGCAATTTAATGTTCTATTACATCCTTTAGAAGGCCTGCTCTTGTGGGAAAACGTACTCACCCAAGAGGAACGACCTAAGTGGGAACAACTAAGGCCAAGGTTTCCAACCCACTTTAATCAAAAGCAAGTTGTTGATGAAAATCCAACTTGACAGTAGTGTGCAGGGTAACCATCCCCAAAACCTTTGTTCTAAAGGTTGGGAGGTCTCTTGAGGGAGTATATCTATTTTCCACACTGAACGGATACCCTTACTATGAACCATAGTGTAGAAAGCCAGCCGTGTCAGTAGCCAAACATCATTTTAATCACAGTGCAAGGGGAGGGAAAAATATGCCCCTAAGACACTCACCATATAGTCACCACAGATTGTTTGCTCAAGGGATTCGGTATCCACTTTCATCACTTTGAGTACACACCTGGAAAAGACAAAAAAACGGGCGCCCTCTAGGGGGTGACAAGGTTGTGTGAGTCGACGCGATTTTAAGATGTGGGCTGTGATTACTTTGATGACCTATTTGAAAAATTAAGAGTGACTCTGATTGAAGTGCTTATATTGTTCGAAACCTGTGGAAATCTCAAGAACATACACTCTTTGTTTAGATTGTAGGATTAACAAAATAATTGTCTGCTTCTATGCTATGTTTTTCACATTTAAATCAGATTAAGATCATCCAAAACAAGAAAATTTTATCAAAATGTCAAAACATGTCGGTCTCTAAGCTGATTTAGCACATTCAGTCTCTATTTTAGCACATTTGTGCTTTGTATTAGTGCATCCGTGCTCTGTTTGAGCACATTCAGGCTCTATTTCAGCACATTCATGCTCTATTTTAGCGCATCCGTGCTTTGTTTTAGCGCACCTGTGCTCTATTTTAGCGCATTCAGTCTCTGTTTTGATGCATATGTGCTTCGTTTTAGCGCATTTGTGCTCTGTTTCAGCGCATCTATGCTCTGTTTCGACGCATCTGTGCTCTTTTTTAGCGCATTTGTGCTCTGTTTCGGTGCATATGTGCTCTGTTTTGGCGCATTCAGTCTCTGTTTTTGCGCATCTATTTTCCGAAGCTTAGGTGATTTTTTGGATTTTCAGAAATCAAGGCATATTCGTCCTTCTTATATTCCCCAACCTGCTATCATGTACACTACTCGTCCAAATAAAATTATGCAATAGAGAACTTAGACACATTTAGGCATCCATTAAATTCATCTATCTACAAAGCTAAGATCAAACTTCACAAAGTGCAAAATCACCTTTATTTTTCAATCTTGGTTTAATTCCCGCAAACAGGATTTTCATCCTTTCAATCAGAGAATCACGAGCTAAGGATTAAAAATCTTTTAAGTCATAGAATCTTCATTCTATCATGACTTTCATCACTATTGCACTATTTCATTCCTTTGATCAAAGTTAGTAGGATTTGAGTAAAGCTTATGCCTGTTACCACGAGGTCTCGAAAGCACATAGAAAAAGAGGAAAGTACAGTGACCAAAATGGGTGATAATAGTGAGAGGGAGGAAAACCCCTTTAACATTTCAAATACTGAGGAATTAACGGAAGAAAAGCTTCAAGAAGCAGAACAGGATCCTCAATTCCATACTCTTATGGAAAAGATTTTAGAAAGAAACAAGGAAAGATACTTCCTTTCTTTAGCTATTCAAGGAGCTAAGTTACCCACCGATTTTGACACGGAAGGGATTAAAGAAAATCCTAAAACCCCTCTTAACAATTTTGGAACCCTTACTCAACAAATCAAATAATTACAAGGGAAAATAAAAGAAATGCAAGGGGGAGCACCAAAGAAGTATGTTTTGGAAGAAATATGTCCTTATCCATTCGATAGAAATATTTGAATGATTCCTTTTTCGAAACATTGCGAAATCCCTAAGTTTGATAGATATAATGGGAAAACTGACCCCATTGAGCATGTAAGGGATTTTTGAAATATGAGTTTAGAATTCGCTCATGAAGACACCTACTTAATGCAATTGTTTCCACAAAGTCTGGGTGGACAATCCATGGAGTGGCTTTCAAAGATCACTCCCCCCATCAGAACCTTTGAAGAGTTGATAAATAAGTTTATATCACAATACTCTTACAACATCCAACACTAGATAACCATGCTTGATCTTTGTAAGATAAAACAAAAAGTAGGAGAATCTTTCATGACATTTTTGCAAAGATGGAGAAGAACGTTTGCTAGATACTCTTGTCTTGTTCTTGAAAAGGAAAAAATGGAGATCTTCATCGATAGTCTTAATCAAGAAATGAGTTACATACTAAACCTTCATTGTCCTCCATCATTTGAAAAATTGATTGAAAATGCAATCACTATTGAAGGTGCATTGATCAAGTGTGGAGTTCTAAAAGTTGATAAAGAGGGTTCAAATTCATACAACAACAACAACAACAACAATCATAATAACAACAATGACAAGTCACGATTTTGGACTTGAAATAAAAATGTTGTAAATGATGGGGTAGTAGGTGCTAACAACATGAATACAAATCCCATCATCCTTAATGTGTCAGGTGTTCAACGTAACAATAATACCAGAAATTCTAGCACCCAAGGCAATGTTTCTAATCAAGGAAACAAAAATAATGCTCGTGAAAATAATTTTGGCAATAATCAAAATTAGAATGCACCCAGACCATCATATTTTTCAAGTCGACGGAGTTTTACTCCCTTGGGCCAATCTTTGGAATCCATTCTCAAAGATTTATTGAATCAAAATGCTATTACATTGCCACCACAAAGAGATTATGAGCCTCGAGTTACACCACCATCGTGGAATGATTCACACTTCTATGATTATCATAGGTGCAAAGGTCATAAGATAAACAGTTGCCAAGGGTTAAAGAATATTGTTCAAGATTTGATTGATAACCGTACCATCACAGTTGAGGGACACAATGTCAATAATGATCATCAAGTATTCAAGAATCTACTCCCTAATTATCAAAAAGGGGAATCCTCGAGTGATAAGGGCAAGAATGTTAATAACATCCAAGACATTATTATCAATCATATCTATACTAATGACCCTCAAATCAATGCTATCCGAATCAAAGGTAAGCCAGAATATCAAGAGGTCAATGTTACCACAAGGGGACAAGCCAAGATTATTATCAAAGGCAGCTCATCTAAAGCAGCAATTCCCCCTCCAAGTCAATACAATTTGGTTGAGCAATTACGAAAAATGTTAGCCCAAATCTCTATCTTGGAGCTTTTAAAGTTATCACCTGCACATAAGGACATTTTGGAAAAGGCTCTCGTCGATACAACTGTATCTCCTGATCTAGATACTGATAAATTTCAAGCCATGATGGGACACTTGTCCTCCAACACATGTTTATCTTTTTCTGAAAGAGATGATTCATCCATAACTCATCCGCATAATTCATCACTCTATTTAGAAGTCATGGTTCACAAAGCCCGCATTAGACGTGTTCTTATAGATGGGGAAGCCGGATTAAATATTTGTACTTTGAAATTGGTCCTAGCTTTGGGATATTCAGCAGATTCTATAGATCCATGGAGGAAAATTACAATCAAAGCTTATGATGACGAGGAAAGGACTTCCAAAGGTCTCATCATGTTACTAATCAGAGTGGGACCTATTGTGAATAATACTTTTTGTCAAGTTCTCAATCGGGATCTAACCTACAACTATTGGGTCGTCCATGGATCCATGACATGCAAGCAGTTCCATCTACTTATCATCAATGTTTGAAGTTTCCATATGATGGACATGAAGTAACAATACCCATTGATCACAATAGTAGTCAAACTTGTTCTAGCCTAAGAGAAACTTAGAACACATTTGTCCCACATAATAGAGAGGCTTTGGCCATCTCTACCTCCAAAAACAAAGAACAAGTGCAAGAAATGATAAGTAATTTTGGCAGCAAGATAAAATTGAAAGATAATGGGGTGGGAGAATATTATTTATCTCTCTCTAATCTACCCTTATCACCAAGATCTCATGGTCAGCCGTCAACATCTACACCGCAAGCTACAATAGTTTTAGCCTCAACTTCAACCCCCATCACCAAGTTTAATGGGATGTTTATTAAAGAAACTGAAGGAGAAGATAGAGCTATTCTTGATTGGCTCTATAAAGGTGAAGAAGAATCCGTACAGCGTATCAAGATACCCACACAACAATATGGAAAGGGTTATGCTATCATGCAACAGATGGGTTATGAAGGAAATGGCCCTTTACGTAAAAGAAAAGAAGGTATTGTGGAACCTGTCCAACTAAAAACAATGCACCCAAAAGATAAGACTAGGTTAGGATATAGTGAGGATACTAAGGAAAAAGTAACATAGAGGCCATCTAACGAAGAAATAGCTGAATCAATTTTGAGAATTCAAGTGGATAATTTTGAATGGGATGACTTCTCAGATGATACTTTCATCTCAAAAAAAAGGGTGGATGTCATACATAAATTCTCACCTACATCTTACAAGGAGAAAGGTCAAGACCTCCATTTGAATAGGTCATACAAAGTGATCATGACTCTAGTGAGACCAATTCAATTCAAATTGAAATAGATCATTTTGAGGAGGATACCATCTTAGACTTCTCCCATAATAACGTTGACAATAACATCATGACCCTAACAGGCAATGAATTTACTCATCCTAATGATCCATTACCTTTGGTTCATCCTGAACTCATTGATTGGGAACAAATTGCACCAATTGATGTTCCAACTTTTCCAAATGACAAAACCATAATAAACTTTCTTTGTTCATCCCATCCCGAAACAAGTTCCACCGGGGAATCACCAGATCAGAGTTTTCGACAGGAAAGTGCCAAGTTTCTCAGCTATGAAATAAATAATATAAAAGAAAGACCTAATGGTGAAAACCTAACAAACGCAGTATTAGGTCAAGAAAAAAGAAAAATGAAAGAAAGATCTAATGGTGAAAACCTAACAAAGGCAGTATTAGATCAAGAAAAGAGAAAAATAAAAAGCATATCCAATGGTGAAAACCTTTCAAAGGCACCAGAGGATGGGAAACTTGACACTCTTCTGGAGTATTATCAGGAAAGATTTTCCATTTTGATCGAACCAACAGAGGCACTCAATATAGGTACTACAAAAAATCCTAAAGTTTTTCAATTGGCTGCTGTGATCCTAATAAAATGCTGCTTCCTAAATGTGATATGTTAAATAAAACTAATAGTGCAATAAAGAGAAACAACAAGATAATAGGGCACTTCAATGATTAGCCTAAGAAAATGAACAATATGAAAGCAAGATAAACAAATAAATTGCTTTTATACCTTCATGTTGTTGCTTCCTTGGTTGGCTCTTGATGTTGAAGTCTTGTGTGCTCCTTGGATGGCAATAAAAATGAAGTGGATGCAAGATGAATTGATGAAATATGGATGCTAAAATGGATGAGAGCTTGAATGACAATTTTGCAAGAGTTTATTTGCAAAAGACTTGATTTTCTAAAATGAAGGAATTGAAGGGGTATTTATAGGCCAAATTGAATTCTCTAGAGAATTCAACGGTTGGGATTGATCCAACAAAGATCAAGATGAAGGGCTATGGTGAGTTGAGGACTCACAAGCCCTCACATCTTGACATGTGGAGGGTGAGATGTCCTAAGGTGGAGTGATGTGGGAATGAGGTGGAAGAAAAGGACAAGAGGTGGAAGGGAAGTACATGAGGTGGATGAAGGACAAGTACCTTTGAGGTACCTTGGGGAATGAGAAGATTTCCTCAAAAATGAACTTTTTGTCCCCAAATGAGGATGAAAGAGACTTTTGAGGAATTTTAGAATTCCTCAAAAATCTCCATGGGAAAAGGGGAAATGTGTGGGAGATGTGAAAAGTCCAAGGTTCTAGAAGCCCTTGGCACATGTGAAGTGACAAGGCAAGGCTTCTAGAATCTTGCATGGGGAATGGGGAAGACCTTGGGAAGATAAAAGTGAATTAAAAATTCACATGGGGAAGAGGGGAACCTTGGTTGAATAAATGTGAATTAAAAATTCACATGGGGAAGAGGGGAACCTTGGTTGAATAAATGTGAATTAAAAATTCACATGGGGAAGGGAGTCCATACCAAAAATAGTAAGTGGGAAGGTTGACCAGAAAAGGTAAGCCAAATGTGGCTAATGATTCTGATTAAGGTTGTGCAAACACATGATTAAGGTAATTAATGATGAAGGAGGAAGAGATGGGGGAAAGGATGAGAGATGAGAGGGGATATGAAAATGACAATGTAAAGTGATGAAACAAAAAAATGATGATAAGCGATGGTAGATAAAGGTGAGCACAAATGGATGCAAGGAAAAATGTGATGTTTCCCCAGTCCAAGTACAAGCCAGGTTGGGTGGATGGTTGATGGAGTGTTGTTGATGAGGACATGATACATCCCAAAACAACACAAGGATAGGGAAGGATACATCCTGATGAGGATGAGGATGAGTGTTGAGTGTTGTTGACGAGGGAATGATATATCCCAAAGCAACACAAGGATAGGGAAGGATACATCTTGATGAGAGTGTTGTTGATGAGGGAAAGATACATCCCAAAACAACACAAGGATAGGGAAGGATACATCCTAGAGATGATAATGATGATAATGATGAGGATGGTTGGATCAAGGCTTGTAGCAAGGCTAAAACCAAGAGTGTGATTAGATTATTTGAATGGATGAGGATGGGGGAGATATGTAAGATGATGGAATGGAAAATGAAATGCAATCCTAATACAATTTGCCATCCTTAGAGCACTGATTTTTGCTATAGCATAAGACACCGGGCATCAGGGTATGTAAACCAAGACGAATTAGTATCTAATGCATAAAACAAGCACAACAAACAAGAAGGCTATCCCAACACCCCAAAGTCGTGATGACTTTGGTTGGGCCAGGTATTGGAATAACCACAAGCACAAAAGGATGCCCCAGCATAACACAAGACCTCAGGGATCTTGGTGGGTACTACATGGGACAACCAAGAAGACAAAAACAAAGAAATGAGCAAGATATGCCCCTATGTTTACTAGTCAAAGCGCACCATGATATGATGGATCAAGGCGACCATGACAAGTGATGATAGGGAGCTCAAATGATAAAAAAAAGCCAAAAGCATCAAAATATCACAATCAATTTCAAATGTCCTTTTCCATAGGATCAAGATGATGGATGGGGTTGATGAGGTCTGTTAGAAAGGATACATCCTGTTGAGAGCGATGATGGATAGTAAACTAAAAGATCAATATGACGTAGGATACCAGAAACCGATTGGATCGTGTGATATAGATGACCGTTGTTTGATAAGCACCAGCTAGGATAGGGACATAATTGATGACACGACAAGATGACAGGATGACAAGACAACAGGACTAACACACCCTAAAGACCTAGGGGCTCGAGGGTTGATCAAAGATCAACCTTGCCTATGTGAAACCGCAGAGCCCTCGTAGTTCAGGAAAAGACCATGGTAAAAGTGGAAAGAGGATGATGAAGACAGAGGGTGGAGGGAAATGATCAGATGAAAAAAATGCCCAGGGGGTAGACCAAATGATTGACCTTTTCTACATGAAAGCGCAGGGGCCACGTAGACATAAGGCCAAAGATAGATGATGGAAGAGACAAGACAGACAAAAGATAGAACCCCGGGGGTGGATCAAATGACCAACCTTGCCTACGTGAAAGCACAGGGGCAACATAGTTCGACCAGAGACCGACGACAAATAATTGATAAGCTATGATGAGATGACCAAGATAAATGGATAAAATGATGGAGTGGATATGATGAGCTAGGATAGGCCACAGGAGTGGATAGAACGATGGTTGATATGTGTAAGATATGTAGGATGTGAAGCTCAGGGATGGGATAGGTAATTCAGATCATTAGAATATGAATTTGAGAGGTGATACGATGAATAGATGAGTGATGAAGATGTGGTAAATAGATAGGAGGGATGAATGATGATGTGAATGGAATTGGGTTGTAG
Source organism: Sequoiadendron giganteum (assembly GCA_007115665.2). Taxonomy (NCBI): domain Eukaryota; kingdom Viridiplantae; phylum Streptophyta; class Pinopsida; order Cupressales; family Cupressaceae; genus Sequoiadendron; species Sequoiadendron giganteum. The sequence continues at coordinate 883,141,356 of CM021100.1, read as the reverse complement.
GCGAGTAGCCTAGAGCTAGTTACCAATGACAAGGGATAATAGAGGGAAATGGATGGATGGATAAGAAGATGCTAGGATAGGTGGATAGATGATGGATAGATGAGTGATGAAGATTGGAAAGATGTGAGAAAGAGAGAGGAATGATGATAGTGAAATATCAAGTCATTGGATTGCATGAGGGTAGCCTATAGCTAGAGACCAATGACAAGGGATTACGAGATGGAAGGAAAATGGATGGATTGATAAAGATGGGAGATAGAAAGATGCTAGGATAGGTGGATAGATGATGGATAGATGAGTGATGAAGATTGGAAAGATGTGAGAAATAGATAGGAATGATGGTAGTGAGATATCAATTCATTGGATTGCATGAGGGTAACCTATAGCTAGAGACCAATGACAAGGGACTATGAGATGGGAGGAAAATGGATGGATTGATAAATATGGGAGATAGAAATATGCGAGGATAGGAAGATAAGGATTGGGAGATGGTAAGGATTATTGGATGGATAAATGGATGGGATGATGAGGGGATGAGAGCATATGGAGATAAGGATTGGGAGATGGCAGGGATTACCTGGCGGAATGGATGGATGATGTCTCCAAGGACCCAATTGCAAATAAGGAGATGCCCCCACTCTATATGTGTCATGCATCACAAGGCAAGAGGGATAGCAAGATGGGTAGATAAGGGAGCGAGATGGGCAATGGAAGATAGATAGAGGTGGATAAGGAATATGATAGTGTATGGATGGGAATATATGCCAAGAGGTGTCCAAATCATGTATATAGGTTTGCCCCTACATTTATCAAGATCAAAAGGAAGAGGGAGGAAGTGGGATAAATGGGATAGGATGGATAGGATGCAGAAGATAGGCAGATGTAGGAGATGGAGGAAAGGAATGCATAAGTGGATGTTGCCCCCAATCGTGGAAGGAGACTAGATGGGGAATTTATGCATGATGTCTGTTTGCCAGGTTTTCATCATGGTACTTATCCAAGGCGCTTGTTTGCCAAGTTTTCACCATTGGATGAATGATTTTCTCTTTACTGTTTTTTTTTTTTGACTTTTTGACTTTTTGACTTTTTTGACGTTTTGACTTTTTGAGTAGGATACAGGTGAAGATGGATGAGGATGTGGATTCGGAAGACATAAGCATCAAGTTCCATATGAGGTAATAAGAGACCATGTGTAAAGTGACCATTGGATGTTAGTACAACCTTATTAGAATGGATGGATTAAAGGGATTTGATGGGGGAGATAGAGAGGATAGTGGAGGGGGTGTTGGAAAGTGTATGGGTGGAATGATGGAGTGGATTGGTGATGGGGGAAGGTGTTTAGGACCAACATGGGCATATGTGATGGTGGATGTGAAAAGATAGGTGGATGAATGGATGGAGAGTGTGACGATAATGGAGACATTGGGATAGTGAATTTTGGGATGTAGGGACCCAAAACAGATTTAGGAGATGGAGGAGGTGAATGATTTTGTGGGGAAATAACAACTTTGGATGTCGTTATGGAATTTTCAATTGAAGGTATGGCACCTTTTTGCTTTGGGATCCACATGGTTTTTATTTTTGCTTCGGTGGGCCTTTGTGGCCTTTTGGATTGATTTGGATTTTGGACTCGATTTTTCTGTTCTTCAACATGTCTGTGGAAGGGGACATGAGGAGCTTTATATTCATGTGGATGTTTGGATTTATGTATTGTTGCTTTGGTATCCAAAGTTCTTTTAGTAGCAAGGGGATAGATGTGAGGAGATGGAAGATGGGGAGTGATGGAGGTAGGATGATAGGGATTATGTGTAGATGGATAATGTGTAGGTATGTGCCTTTGTTGATCTTGATTAGGAGTTATGAAGGTAGGATGTTTATGTTGTGTGTGAGGGAGAGGGGGTGGATGAATGAAAGTATGTGTAGGATAAGATGGAGGGGGTGATTTTGGGATATAAGGACCCAAAATAGACTGTGTATATGGAGGATGTGTGGGGCTTGATGGAGGGATATAAGAAACCATAGTAGATGAAGGATGAGCAATGATGGATGGAGGGACATAAGGACCCAAAATGGATTGAGAGGATGAGGGAGGAAGATGGATGGTTGTTTTTACATAGTATGATGGAGGAGGGGGGATGGTAGCATATGTCTTGGTAGAATGATGGGAAGTACCTCTTGTGCCTTTAGAAGAGGATCGTTTAGGATGTATGAAGGTTGTACCAATATCTTTAGAGTGTGAGTTTTGGGATACATAACCAAGACCATGTGTGCCTGGATGTTCTTTGACTTGGATGGGCTCTAAAGTACCTTGCTCATGAAGGCCTAAACCTTTTCCTTGATATTTCATTTTTTGTAGCATGTGAGTTATGGTAGGATGCTTATTCTCTTGGAAGCATGATGCGAGCACATTAGTAGGTGGAAGAGGAAAGGTGGTGCCTATACTTTGTTTTGCTTCTATAAGAAGGCCACCACGGATAAGTGTAATGAAACCAAGGTGGTACAAAAGTGGTGTTGGGATTGGCGATGAAGGATCATGTGATGGAGATGAGGGGATAGCTGCATCAGAAGGAATTAGTGATAAGGGATCATGAGAGGAATTGGGGAGTACAATGGGATCTAGATGTATGGTAGTGGATGATAAGGGCTCATGAGATGGAGTGATTGGATCGTGAATGCAAAGGGAAGCATGGGATGGAGTGGATGAGCTAGTGTGATCTTGAGATGGGGTGGATGGGAGGATAGGATCATGACTTGGTTGAGGATATGGATCATGAGATGAAATGGATGGAAGACTATGTTCTTGAGGTGGAGTAGATGGGATGGAGTGATCTTGATTTGGAGGAGGGGATATGCTTGTATGCTTTGGATCAAGCTCTTGGCATGACTCGTCTTGTGTGGGATGTATGATGATGGAAGAGTGTTGGAGGGACTCCTTAATTGGGGGAGAGAGGAGGATGGAGGATTCATGAAGGTCATTGCATTGAAGTTTGTGAATATTAGGACTAGGAGGAGGGGATTGGATGTCTTCAATGGATTCGGTGGATCTAGTAGTAGAATATGGGGATTCAATGGATTCGGTGGGTTTGACCAGCTCAATCGTTTGGATGGTGGTAGGAATGGTGATGAGAGGGATAGGTGTAGGATAGAGGAGGGCCTCATCTCTAGTGATAGTACATGATAGAGTGGGAGGGCATGGTGTCTCTTCTTGCATGAGTCCTTGGGCGACATTTGGAAGAGATGTAGGATTAGGTAGAGTGATGGGAATGGATGGAGGACTAGGAGGAGATGTGGGATTAGGGTTAGATGTAGGGATGGGAATGGATGTAGGACTAGGTGGAGATGGAGGATTAGGATTAGATGTGGGTAGGGGATTGAATGTAGGACTAGGAGGAGATGGAGGATTAGGATTAGATGTGGGTATGGGATTAGATGTAGGACTACGAGTAGATGGAGGATTAGGATTAGATGTGGGTATGGGATTGGATGTAGGACTAGGAGGAGATGGAGGATTAGGATTAGATGTGGGTATGGGATTAGATGTAGGACTAGGAGGAGATGGAGGATTAGGATTAGGTGTAGGACTAGGAGGAGATGGAGGATTAGGATTAGATGTGGGTATGGGATTGGATGTAGGACTAGGAGGAGATGGAGGATTAGGATTAGATGTGGGTATGGGATTGGATGTAGGACTAGGAGGAGATGGAGGATTAGGATTAGATGTGGGTATGGGATTGGATGTAGGACTAGGAGGAGATGGAGGATTAGGATTAGGTGTGGGTATGGGACTAGATGGAGGACTAGTATTAGATGAAGGGATGGAAATGGATGGAGGATTAGGATTAGATGAAGGGATGGAAATGGATGTAGGACTAGGAGGAGATGGAGGATTGGGATTAGATGAAGGGATGGGACTAGATGGAGGACTAGGATTAGATGAAGGGATGGAAATGGATGGAGGATTGGGATTAGATGAAGGGATGGGACTAGGTGGAGTACTAGGAGTGGTTGGAGGAGATGTAGGATTATGATTAGATGGAGGATTAAGATATAATGCGGTGAAAGGGAGAGTGATGTAGGAAGATGTGGATGTTGGATTAGATTGGGATGGGGAGTGATAGTAGGAAGATGTAGATGAAGGATTAGAATGGGGAGATGTGGAATTAATGTAAGGGTATGGGGATGGGGATGGGGGATTGTGATAGGAAGGTGTGGATGTTGGATTAGAATAGGAAGATTGAGGTGGTGAACCATTGTAGGAGGACATGTATGGTGGGTTGGCATAGGAGGATACAGATGGTAGATTAGGATGAGAGGATTGAGATGGTGGATGAGGATAGGAGGAATATTGGGATGGTAGATTGTGATAGGAAGGTGTAGGTGTTGGATTAGGATGAGAATATTGGGATGTGGGATTGAGGTAGAGGTATTGGGATTGATGATGATGAGGATAAGAGGAAGTGGATGTTGGATAGGATAGAGGTTGAAAGGGAGGACATGATGAATATGTCGATGGTGAGGATGTTGGATATCCCTTGTCAAGGGTAGCATAAGAACCGTTATTAGATGTGGATGAAGGCATGGTGGGATAGTTTGAAGAAGTAGTGGGATTTTGGGAGGCGATTGGAGAGATCTTACTAGCAATGATAGCGTCAAGAGGATCTATATAACAATCTTCATGATCAACAAGATTTTCATTATCGTCATCAACGGAGTTAGGATTCCCTTTGATTACTATTATTGGTCGTGTGAGAGGGGGATAAAGATTCATGAAGGATATAGATTAGAAGGAAAAAATAGATGATGGATAGAGAACTAGGATGAATTGAAAGCTCATATGGGGATTGGAAACATGATCAGATTGGGATTGGATGAAAGCTCAGATTAGGATGATGGGATTAACGCTCAGATTATAACTGAATTGGGGGTTAGATTGGGATTGGATCATAGGATATGATAGGATTGATTTGAAAACATGATCATGGGTTTTAACTAGAGGACGTAAGGTGTTGACAATCAGATTTTTGCCAAATTTGGTAGTTTTCAAAAATTGTCAAATTTTGCCAATTTACAAAACTTCGTAGGCATACGTTTGAGAGTCCAATATTTTCCAAAAAATACCCATTACTAAGATAGGATGAATTGCCAACTAACATTGGAAATATGAGACATGCATTCAAAGTTATTAACGAAACAGTTCGTCAAAAACTGGAAAATTGAAAAAAATAAATGCTAATTTGTGATTTTGAGGGTTAAGATGAAAGTTTGAGGCTCTGAAAACTTGTCAAAGGAGGATCCAATGGACTTGGTAGTAGTCCATTGGGAATCCGAATGCCATCTCCTAATGCAACCACCCATAAAATTTCAGCCAAAACCCACATCCGAGTCAAAAGTTATGGCCTTCGAAAGTTTTGACATAAAAATCAAAAATTTCAAAAATGAAGTCTAGATGATTGGGATGGATGATTTGATGATAGATATGGACTCCAATGATGTTCTAAGAAGCACTTATGCAGTCTAGTCGATGAAACGTTGATTTTCAGAAAATGTTGACGGATGCTCAGAACAGGGAAACAACCACTCAGAACGGGTAATTGGATATTCGGATTGGATAGATAGATGGTCGGGAGGGGTGAACAGGGGCTTAGAATGGACAAATGAAGGTTTGGATTGATCAAATGGTAAAATGGAGGCTTCGGGGATTCGAACGGAGGTTAAATGGGTGAAACTGGCCGTTCAGCGGGGCGTATTCGCACTTCTGCAGAAAAAGATGAAACCGAGGGCAAGGTCGCCCCTCTGTAGTAAAAAGGATGAAATAGTAAAGGGTAGATTTTCCCCTCTACAAAAAATGGCTGAAACAGAGGGCAAGGTCGCCCCTCTGTAGTGGAAAAGGCTGAAACATCAAAGGGCAGATTCGCCCCTCTATAGAAAATAGCTAAAACAGAGGGCAAGGTTGCCCCTCTACAGTGAAAATTTGAACTTGGTTTGGATAAGGGATTTTGGCAAGGACTTAAAATAGTTTAATGGTAGTTTGAATTACCAAAATTTACTAGTTCTTCACAAAAAGACACTTTGAACAAGCACAATCCTATGATTAACATTTTAACGGGTATGGCCGGCAAAGGTCTTACTCTAGGATGAACAAGGTTTCTAAGGAGTCCTCGATATATGCTCGGTACGTGAGGCACAAACCGTGAACACCATTCCATCACAAGCGTGAGTCGGGAGCCCCAACGAGATACTGAAAGGCTCGGAACAACTCTTCACATCTATCTAGGTATCACCCTAGCTTCAACGTTCCGCCAATTACGACGCAACTAGATTGAGGTACAGCTTCGGTTGTCCCCCCTTTATATACCCCCCTGGTACGCGTGGTTGGGATTGTCCCTTGGGGTGATGAAATCCCCAAGCAGGTCCCGCTAAGAAGATGACACTAATTGTTTCCAATGACCTCCTTCGGATCCGCACAACGTGCAAAGGAGGAAAGTGAAAACAAAATAATGCCCCCTTAGGGTAAAATAAGTAAAATAGACACATCAAATAGCAAATATTACTTTCCCCTACTTATACTAAGTACATAGATAAAGTAGCAAGGAAAGACTTTTGAGAATCAAAATAAAAAAAAGGTCCTACAAGGAAATGTTAATTGTTTATCCCTTCCCTTTTGTGATTTTGCAGCAAAAATATGCAAGATACCAGCAAGCAATCTAACTTCACTCATCAACAAACAGGATTAGCGGGTTAGAGCACAAAATAGCAAAAGAAAGAGACAAAAACGAAGCTAAAATGTCCCTTTTTACCTTCTCGAATGTGCTATTAAGGGCAGATTCGCCCCTCTGCAGTGAATAGTCAGAAAATAGCGTAAAGGGCAGATTCGCCCCTTTGCAGTGAACAGTTAGAAAATAGCCTAAAGGGCAGATTCGCCCCTCTACAGAAAACAGTCAAAGGGCAGATTCGCCCCTCTACAGAAAACAGTCAGAAACAAAGGGGAAGGTCGCCCCTCTATAGAAAACAGTCAGAAATAGCAAAGGGCAGGGTCACCCCTCTGTAGAAAATAGTCAGAAACAACAAAGGGCAGGGTCACCCCTCTGCAAAAAAAAAGTCAGAAACAGAGGGCAAGGTCACCCCTCTACAGAAAATAGTCAGAAACAGAGGGCAAGGTCACCCCTCTGCAGAAAATAATCAGAAACAGAGGGCAAGGTCGCCCCTCTGCAGAAAACAGTCGGAAACAAAGGGCAAGGTCGCCCTTCTCCGGCGTACGGGAGGGCAAGTTCGCCCCTCTGCGACCTAAATCTGCAAACAAGCAAACAACAAAAAACGTGAAAGAAAGAGACCCCTTTCGGGTCCCATCGGGCATGCTAGAAATGTGATCCTAATAAAATGTTGCTTCCTAAATGTGATATGTTAAATAAAACTAATAGTGCAATAAAGAGAAACAACAAGATAATAGGGCACTTCAATGATTAGCCTAAGAAAATGAACAATATGAAAGCAAGATAAACAAATAAATTGTTGTTATACCTTCATGTTGTTGCTTCCTTGTTTGGCCCTTGATGTTGAAGTCTTGTGTGCTCCTTGGATGGCAATGAAAATGAAGTGGATGCAAGATGAATTGATGCAATATAGATGCTAAAATGGATGAGAGCTTGAATGACAATTTCACAAGAGTTTATTTGCAAAAGACTTGATTATCTAAAATGAAGGAATTGAAGGGGTATTTATAGGCCAAACTAAATTCTCTAGAGAATTCAACAGTTGGGATTGATCCAACAAAGATTAAAATGAAGGGCTATGGTGATTTGAGGACTCACAAACCCTCACATCTTGACATGTGGAGTGTGAGATGTCCTAAGGTGGAGTGATGTGGGAATGAGGTGGAAGAGAAGGACAAGAGGTGGAAAGGAAGTACATGAGGTGGATGAAGGACAAGTACCTTTGAGGTATCTTGGAGAATGAGAAGATTTCCTTAAAAATGAACTTTTTGTCCCCAAATGAGGATGAAAGAGACTTTTGAGGAATTTTAGAATTCCTCAAAAATCTCCATGGGAAAAGGGGAAATGTGTGGGAAGAATAAATGTAAATTAAAAATTTATATTTAATGGAGGATTCATTGGATAAAAGGAGATATCCAAAAAGCTAGAGATTTGTCACATGTGGGAGATGTGACAAGTCCAAGGTTCTAGAAGCCCTTGGCACATGTGAAGTGACAAGGCAAGGCTTCTAGAATCTTGCATGGGGAATGGGGAAGACCTTGGGAAGATAAAAGTGAATTAAAAATTCACATGGGGAAGAGGGGAGTCTTGGTTGAATAAATGTGAATTGAAAATTCACATGGGAAAGAGGGGAACCTTGGTTGAATAAATGTGAATTAAAAATTCACATGGGGAAGGGAGTCCATACCAAAAATGGTAAGTGGGAAGGTTGACCAGAAAAGGTAAGCCAAATGTGGCTAATGATTCTGATTAAGGTAATTAATGAGAGATTAGAGGCAAGTGGGAGATAATGGAGGATGTGACACTTAATCAAGATTAAGTGGTGCACATCCTAATCACAAATTAATTAATTTAATTTGGATTAAAAGAGGATTATGGAGAATGTGACAAGGAGAGAGAAAAGGGGAATTAAAAATTGGTTTTAATTCATGGTTAAATGACTAAATTAAATAATTTGTCATGTTTATTTAATTTAGAGAAGACAAGGGGGTAAGGTAAAGTATTTAATTTATTTAATTACATACTTTAGGAACCTTAGGCAGAAAATAAAATAATGATTAAATAGAGTAATTAATCACTATTAATGAAATAGATGAATACAGTAGACGATTTTGACCATGTAGAAGTGGTCAAATTTAGATGTCTACAGCTGCATCTCTAACAGATGAAGGAATACCCAAATTCACATAATTTCTCAAAGATAATCAAATCAGTTCTGCATGGTCCTAGATAGATATGCCTGGATTAGATCTAGATCTCATCATGCATCATCTATCTATTACACCAGGGGAAAAGCCTATAAAAAAAAAACTCAAAAAAATGCACCCACATGTTGCATTATTGGTTAAAGAGGAACTAAAGAAACTTTTAGACATTGGATTCATTCGATCCATAGATTATGCAGAGTGGATCTCCAATATCATGCATGTTTCGAAACCAGACAGAAGGATCAGAATTTGCACAGATTTCAGGGATTTGAATAAAGCATGTCCTAAAGATGACTTTCCCTTACCAAACATTGATATGATTGTGGATTTAATGGTTGGACATCTAATGTACTCATTGATGGATGGATTCTCAGGAGACAACCAAATAAAGATTGCACCAGAAGATCAAGATAAAACAACATTTACATGTCCTTGGGGAACCTATTGCTGGAACGTAATGCCATTTGGATTGAAAAATGTAGGAGCTACCTACCAATGAGCAATGACAACAATTTTTCATGACATCATGCATACATTCATTGAAGATTATGTTGAAAATATTCTTGCCAAGTCTAACACTAGAGAAGGACACATTGATAGCTTATCTAAAATTTTCAAAAGAATGGAACAATTCAAAGTAAGACTTAATCCTAAAAAATGTGTTTTTGGAGTAAAATCTGGAAATTTATTAGGATACATTGTGTTAGAAAAGGGAATTGAAGTGGATCTGGCTAGGGTACAAGAAATTCTTGATATGCCACCACCAAGGAACATCAATCAATTGCACTCTTTACAAGGATGATTACAATCCATTCGAAGATTCATTGCTCAACTGGCAGATAAAATTTTACATTTATGTATCTCTTGCATAAGAATGTTCCTTTCAAGTGGGAACACAAATGTGAAGTATAATTTGATCAAATAAAGCAGTACCTCATGAATCCACCCGTATTGACTTCACCAATACAAGGTGCGCCTCTCATATTATATATTGCTGCCATAGAAGTATCTTTAGGATCATTATTGGCACAAGAAGACAACGTGGGAAAAGAACGAGCCATTTATTACATCAGTTGAACCTTATCAAGTCACTAGCTAAATTACAGCTTCATTGAAAAAGCTTGTTTAGCAGTGATGTTCACTTCTCAAAAATTATGACACTACATGCTAACTCATACAGTAAAGCTTGTGGCTAAGATTGACCCACTCAAGTATCTTCTAAGCAAGGCAACCTTAACTGGCAGGTTGGCTAAATGGGTTATGATCTTAAGTGAGTTTGATATTCAGTATGTGGATTGAAAATCTATAAAGGGACAAGTAATTGCAAATCAATTAGCAGAAGCACCAATGCCAGTAGAACACCCAATACATGTTGATTTTCCTGATGCCAAAATTTTTGTAGTAGATATCCAACAATCATGGTCACTCTACTTTGATGGTTCTTACACTCAACATGGTTCAGGAGCAGGAATTCTTTTCATTACACCTCAAGGACATACAATCCCAAAATCTTATCGGCTAATGTTTCCTTGCACAAACAACATAGCTGAATATGAGGCATTGATAATCGACATGAGAATTGTAGTAGATTGGAAAATTGTAGAACTTCAAGTTTTTGGCGATTCACAACTTGTCATAAATCAAATCAATGATGAATACCACACTAAAGATGACAAATTGATACCTTACAAAAAAATGGTGGAAGATCTCAAGAAATACTTTATTAATATCAAGTTTGAACAGATTACATGCAGTGATAACAAAGCAGCAGACGCCATGGCTACAATCGCTGCTCTACTCCAATTGTCAAAAAATAAAAAACCATACGATTTCCTATTGGAACAATTGTTTTCTCCTGCCCATGACGATCTTGAAATGCAAATCATTTTCCATTTAACGAGTTCTGAATCTTCCTTATATGGCCAAATCTACACTTACTTGAAAGATACTACTTTACCCTTAGGCTTGTCTAGAAATCAAAAATGAAATTTCATTCGTCAATCGTCCTGTTACACCTTGATTGCTGACGTCTTATACCAGCGTGGTCTGGATGGTACCCTCCTTAGGTGTCTTGAACGTGATGAATCAGAAAAAGCTTTACAAGAGGTTCATGGTGGAATTTGTGGGACACATTCAAGTGGACTAACCTTAGCTAAGAAACTTGTAAGATTAGGATACTATTGGCCCACCATGGAAAAAGAATCATTTGCCTTTGTGAAGAAATATGCAAAATGTCAGATTCATGGGAATCTCATTCACGCTTCTGCTCAGGAATTACAACCCTTCACCACAACATGGCCTTTCACTCAGTGGGGATTGGATTTGGTTGGCAAGATACATCCATCATCTTCAAATGGACAGAAATTTATCATTACAGTCACTGAATATTTTACTAAGTGGATTGAAGCTATTCCTCTAACAACTGTTATGGGCAAACAAATCTCTTCGTTCATCTTGAATTATATCATTTGCAGATATGGCATTCCTAACTCCATTATCACAGATAATGGTAGACCCTTTAAAAAATAGGATGTTGATGAACTATGTGAAAGATTTTACATCCAACATACGTTCTCTACACCTTATTATCCACAAGGGAATGGTCAAGTCAAAGCTTCAAACAAAAAAATTCTAGAGATTTTGAAGAAAACAGTGAATGAAGCAGGTTGTGATTGGCATGTCCAATTGAATCCAGCATTATGGGCCTATCGAACAAGCATTCGCACACCGACATGAGCTACTCCTTATGCGTTGGTCTATGGAGTAGAGGCTATTCTACCACTAGAAGTTGAGATTCCCTCACTTCGAGTATCACTCAAAGGGCTAATCAATGACGAAGAATACAAAGTATCAAGGTTGCAAGAGCTAGAACTGCTTGATGAATGGCGTCAAACTGTGGTTAATCACTTGAAGGGATATCAAAAAATCATGTCCCGCAGTTATAATCACAGAGTCAAACCACAAAATTTTCAAGTGGGTGATTTGGTCCTTAGAGAAAACCCTCGAAATCAACAGGATCGGGAAAAGAAAGGAAAATTTGAACCTAACTGGCTGGGCCCGTTCGTTATCATTGCAGCATACGGATTGGGGGCATATCAGTTATCAATAGCAGAAGGGGACCTGTTTGAAGATCCAATCAACAACATTCATCTGAAAAGGTTCTACACCTGAGAAAATATCAAAAACAATATAAAAAGTCTTGAAAAAAAATAAATAAAAAAATTCAAAACATTGCCTAGATGAAAACCTGGCAAATAGGCATCTTGGTAATAACAAAAAAATCATAAAATCAAGAAAAAGTGCAATAAAAACAAATGGTGAAAACCTGGAAAATAGGCATTATTTGTGATTTTATTTGGCTCTTTCATCTATTAGGATTCATTCTGCATATGCATCCTTTTCATCAACATCGCGCACACACATCACTATCGCATTCGCATTACATCATTCTCCTTGGAATGACAAGGATCTCATCATGGCTTAATGATTTGAAGATTATCCATCACAACAGTTGTGTCTAGCAAGAGTCAGAGTACAAGGTCACTAGGGGGCAGTTTGCTTCTTGAAGTCTTTCTAGCAGGTAGTCAGCAACATGTGTCTAGCATCAGAATGTCGGAAACAACAGTCTTGTCCAGTTAAACCGAGCTTACATGATTATCTTGACAGATGATTTAAAAACAAATTGGATGATCTTAATTTGAATAAAATGAATGAAAAACTTAAAGCATTATGTTGCAAATTGTTGTTTTGATATTTGCTTGCTGTCTGCAAATTAATCATTAGTATGATGCAAATTGGTCGTGGGAAATGCTCTACAATGTATTATTGATGAAATTTTGGAATTTGCATAAAAAAATGGTTAACTTTTGTCTTTTTATGCAAGCAATACTCAGGTCGTCTTGGTTCAATTATACCTCGATGCTTGTATTAACTTGCTATATCAAACATTATGAAAGCAGTACTCAGGTCATCATTGGTGCTAACATACCCTCTGAAGCTTGTACTAAATTGGATGATCTTAATTTGAATAAAATGAATGAAAAACTTAAAGCATTAAGTTGCAAATTGTTGTTTTGATATTTGCTTGCTGTCTGCAAACTAAACATAGCATGAAATGGCAACAAGGATAATGATTCATTATATCATTTAGGATTGCATATTTCATTATTAGGACTGCATAATACATTTGCATTTCGAGGACCTTTTCAATAGATTTTTAGAGGGTTAATCACATTCTTTAATATCTTTTTCAGAGAACGGTTGAGTATGAATGGACATTTGGTACATCTCATTTTCATTATCATTCACATTCATTTCACATCATTTTCCATTATCATTATCATTGCACTTGCATACTTACATCATCATTTCATTTCATTATCATATCCATCACATCTCATTTTCATTATCATCTCAATCAATTCATCCAATCATTTCTTCCAATCTCATCTTATCAATCAATTCAATTTATCACAAATCATTTAATCATACCTTTGGTCTTGTTCCTAGCCTTACTGCAAGCCTCGATCATCATCATCATCATCGGGATGTATCTTTCCCTATCCTTGTGTTGTTCTGGGATGTATCCTTCCCTAATCAACAACATTATCAATATCATCAAGCAATCATGCAAATCAATCAACAATGAATATCATGAATCAATCAGTACATCAAGCAAGTTCAAATCAATTTCTATTTGTTTTTCATATTGCATGGAAACAAATTTAACAGTCATCGCGACTCAATCTATTTGACTTTCAATTAGGAAAGAAAATCTATCAATACTATTTGTTTTTCATATCGCATGTAAACAAATTTAACAGTCATCGTGACTCAATCTATTTGACTTTCAATCAGGAAAGCAAATCTATCAATACTAGTTGTTTTTCATATCGCATGGAAGCAAATTTATCAGTCAAATCTACTATTTGTTTTTCATATCGTATGGAAGCAAATTTATCAATCAAAAAGCATCATCAATCGGGGCAAAATCAAAGTTCTTCATCTTCATATCAATCTTTCAATAGGGGTTTTCATCAAATCATCTTTATTGGTCAATGAATCAGATAGAAAATCAATAAAAATTTCCAAAAATCATCTTTATCTGATTCATCACCCGAGGGGGCATATAGCATCATCAGTAAATTTTTCAAAGTCAGGGGCAATTTCTTTGAAGCGATGCATGAAACACATCACTTCAAAGAGGGGGAAAATGTACGCATCTAAAAATGGTCATAGTTAATCGAACCTGTTAATTAATTAAATATGAATTATTTAATTAATGTTCTTAAGTCATCTACATGTAAATAAATTTAATTATTTATTTATGTTGTTCATTTTCCAATTCTTCTAATTTAATTAAATAAATAAAGTTTATTTAGTTAATGCTATCTTCCTCTTAATTAATTACATATATTTTACAATTTATTTACATTAATTATCACAAGTTTAAATTCCAAATTTAAATGATATTCTTCTCTCCACATTTAATTAAATATTTTCGATATTTAATTAAAACACATTATCTAAATTTCCCACTCTTCTCACAAAATTAAATATTTTCAATATTTAATTAAAAGGATTTTTCTCTTCTCACATAATTAAATATTTTCAATATTTAATTAAAGCCTTTTCATTTCTCTCACACATAATTAAATATTTATTTATTTAATTATGAGAGACGCCTTTCAATTTGTCTCTTCATTCTCCACTCGTCTCTCAAAATACAATCTCCTTTTCGAATTCTCGATCTCTCACCATTCATTCTAACAAATTTGAACTCGACCATCGATCTTGGCTAATCGAATTCCTACCTTCAAAAATCTATAAATACAACCCTCTTATGAGTTGAAAAGGACCTCAAAATCTCATATTTTCATGCGTAGTTACTATAGTCACATCTTAGCATTCATAGCATTTTAATTTTCATAGCTTCATCTTGTAGCAATGCATATGCATTTTTAATAATCTCATTCTCTCAAGTTGCCATTCTACAACCTGCTATTTTAAAAAACTGAGAGCAAGCACCTTGAAGCGAATCCTTGGAGATAGAGGACAATGGGACGAATTTGAAGAAGCTGCGATTTATAGTTTTCATTTACTTTATTTAATTTGGTTTCTTCAATATAATGTTTCATTGGTGTATTAGTTTAGATTCAATTTTATTGACACTTTCTAACATACACACAAATTACCAACAAAAAATCTTCGTTGATAATGTGTAGTCAGGCTTGGTGATCAACTGAAAATCTTCAGACGACAAAGAGGCAGAAACCATTATTGCCTCGAAGGCACCCCAAAATCTCTACCTATGCTCTTTCCAATGGCCATACAAAATTTTTAATCTTATAGTGAAGCTTTCAACATTTATTTTGTAGCAGCTGCCAAAAGATTTGATTTTGAGCCTAAAGCAGCTTCCGCCATTTCTACAATACTATATGAATCTAGGGTTTGCAAAGATGCAGAGTTAGGAGGATTCAACAAAATATCTCACAATCCTTCAAAATTAATCCAAATAAATATTTGTATAACACATTCTATTATTCATTCTATGTCACATTGGAAACATAACCATGGTAGCCCAAAAGAAAACTATTTCATTTTTCCCAAAACTGCAAACCCTAGACAGGGTTCAGACCTGCCCTCACTAAAATGATCATAACTTATTCAAATCTTAATGAAATTTGATGAGACTTGAAGAAAATGAAAGTAGATTCATATAGGAACAACATAAACTTGGTTTCAAACCCAAAATATGTACTTTAAAATCCGTTTCATCACATTCTTTCAGACTGTAAATTCTGCACAATATTGTTAAAATAGGCAGTCTCACCAAAATAATCATATCTTCCACAAAAATCAATAAAATTGAATGAGACAAAAATATTTGGAAACTAGAAACAAATATCTTTCCATCCATATATGATACTCCATTATTTGAGTGCATATCAGGCCGTACAAACCACAACTTCAACCTGGAAACAATGTAAAATCAGAAAATGCACACAAACTTGAGGTTGCCATTCATCAAACTTCACAAATAATGTATCCAACCTCTCCAATTCGAGTTTTGGAGGGTGTACTTATAAATTTACAACCAAAACCAACTATTTTCAACCACCTTTTAGTTAGTTTGTTGACAAAACACCTTAATGACACTTTTGACAAGTTGCTTGACAACTTTCTTGAGCAACTTTTACAATTTCTACAATATGGAACAACTTTAAACATTATTTGACAAATGACTTCAAATATTACTTCCTAAGACTCAAACACCTATAAAATAGTTTTACAAACCTTATTATAAGACCCAATACATAAAATAGAGCAACTATTTACAAATGGCCTCATGGAGTCAAGAAATCAAACAAGTGCTCCTGCACCACAAATTTAAAAGAAAGTATTAAGGAAACCATATAAACCTAAATTCATTGAAACTGTGCAAGTGAATTACCTCAAGATTGTATGCACAAATTGTATCATGCTCTCATCGATGCTGATGAGAAAAATGGGCAGAATTTCAAGGAAAAATTTATGAAACCCTACCACGGCTTTGAAATACAAATCAACGGCAACTTTCAAATGTAAATCAGCAGTGAGAGGATAGTCCAACTAATAACTGTACTAGTTGGACTGTCAGTAAATGCAATGTGTCCAAATTGCCATCTTGTATTCGTTAATTTGTTTCCAGAAATAGAGTATCCATGGAATTTTACTGAATGTGGTCTAGGATGGAGCCAATAGATTGAAGCAGCTCCTTACATGGATTGAAATAATTAATGAGGTTCTAAGGGAAAGAAGTGACACATCAAGGTATTAATTGTATGTTGAATAATTGTATGACTATTAGATGTTCGTTATTCTCCATATATGGCCTAGTTACGATGTGGCTATCAACAGGAAAAAACTTCCAGCTTACAAACATTTAAAAGCATTAAATGAAGGGAGAATGTTTTTGGATAATCATATAATATACGCTGGAGAAAATGTGTGGCTAAGCTGTTTGTTGGATATTTGACTATAGTCCATGGAGATTTTTTATCTAAGCATCGCTAGGCCTATAATAACAAGGATAAATGGTAAAAGGAAAGCAAGTAAAAGCACAAGCAGTAGCCACACCCAATAGAGCCAACAAGCAAATCAGTCTTGCTCCCATCTTCACCTTTTGCAACCATGCTTGGTCTCTTTTTCTGCGTTCAAACCAAGGTACAGAGTATTACATTGTGAGAACAACTTGAAGATTTTATCACCTGATTTCTAAGAGGTACTCACAAATATTGGAAAACTTGCATTTCGTAACACTTATTTTTTTATGTATGGTCATTCTCAATGCATAAGATGTGCTAGCTTGCAAGTTTAGAGAATGCAACGCCATCCACATATGAGGAGAAACTATTAGTGCATCAGCTAAAAAAGCCTTGGGCAGGTCACCCAAATCAAATTTAATATATTAGAGCACATCACCCATTAAAACAGGCGAGACAAAAATGAGAAAGGACCTCATGAATGGCTAAGATTAGTTTCATCATCTCCAAGGTTTGTTAGAAAGAATGTACGATTGATTTCAATTTTTAGGTTGGTCCCTTTCAAATTGGATGGGTCTTCGATGTAAAAAATGCATTCACTTTTTAATTCCAATTAGTTAAAGAATAAATTCAAACGTGCATCCTACTCTGATAGACAATACAATATGTTTGGACTCAATAATTTCATTAAAAAAATTCGTACATAAAAAATAAATAAAAAGGAACCAACTTAATTATTCTGATAACAAATTTATATGCATCATGTTGCAAAATTAGTTGTCACACTTTTGGAATTTTTATGAATTGATTTTGTGGATTAACTATCATTTTAGATATGGGTAAGGATTTTGATTTAGAGGTTTACTTAGGTTTATAGATTTTTGAGTAAGGGTAAATATTTATGTGGTATAAAAGTTTCAACCTAGTTTCAACTCTTCCAAATTATGTTGAAGGGAGATGTGTTGGATTAACCATCGCATCTCTTGGAATTTATCATGTGGACTAACCACCACTCTATAGGTGAAGATGTTGATTTGGAATTTTTCTAACACTTAAATATTTTATTTTTTATTTCTTTTGGAAAAAGAGGATAAAAATATATTAATTAAGAAGCCACAAAAAATTATAAAAGGATTTCCAAACAACAATAGTTGTCAATAAAACGAAAAAATGAAAATTTCAAGAGGTAGTAATGATCAGACCATATCATCTTGAGAAAGTTGAATGAATTGTTAAGATTGATTAGGGGATACAAACTCCTACTCTAAAATATTTCATCTATTATTATCCTCAAAAGTCCAAAATCTTCAACAACATTCCATTCACAAGGAATATGAACAAAGGATATGGAATGAAATGTTTGGAGAACAAGTGATTTGTTCCTAGATTAAATTGTGTCGATACAAAAAATTGACATAGTTTAATCTAGAAACAACTCACTTGTTTAATATGGACTATGGAAACTTGATGATCTTAATGTTTGGAAAAAAAAAATGTAGACATATTTTGTCATGCTTCATTGCATCAAATTCACATACATTTGGCTTGAAAGAAGACATGGACTGAGGCTTTGTTACATCATACAAGTAAGATAACCTCAAAATAATATCTTTCAAATTTTTTTTTAAAAAAAAAATTGAGTTCTAAATGATATATATATTTCTTTATTCTATCTAGGAAAATTTAGTGTCTTTCTATTAAACTAAGGAATTTTTATTTTTTTATTAGACTGCAGGAATCAGGTAGCACGACCCCCTATAAATTGCAGTGCGCTTGGTAAACTTAAGGAGTTTGATGCCTTCACAAATTTTGTTTTATTTTATTTCTTCATTTTGTAGCAATATAATATCTTTTCTTATATTTGAAATGACAAAAAATAGTACATTCATTTTATTTTGTAATTATAATTATTGTTTCTCATTCAACATAATAAAAATAGGTTTCATGCTGAATAGAGAATAATAAAATTTATAATATATGTGTAAATTTTAATTGCATTGTGGATAGGACATACAATCTAGGAAGCATATTAAATTTAAGGAAAGGGAATTAACTCTCCTTATAGCCTTTTAAAAGATGATTAAATGGATTAAATATGGAATAGAACACATCAATTTTTTAAAAAAATTCTATGAGATAATTAATTAATAAGAAAATGATTTAAAATGTTTGCATAAATACTTAATTCCTACTTTTTTCTTTTTTAATTGCAGACAAAAATCTTTTAACAAGAGTTATGAATTAGTAAGATCAAAAACAAGGGACCTCATCCACAACATGAAGACTCAACAATAGCACCCAAGTAGGGGTTTGAATCTTGGTGGTTGTAGTGTTGAAAAATGTCGTTGATGACATTTTCACACTTCTTTGGGGCCTCCTTATAAAATTGAGCTTAATGTTGCCTTGAATTAGTGTTGTAATATGCTTAACACACTCACATTAGGTCTTGGTCCCTTTTAAACTAATTAAACTTAATCATACCTTATTTAAGGGGTTGTAAAGTGTTGTAACACACTTTCACACTTTTCTAGGGTTGTCATTAATAATTGGAATTATTTATGCTTTAATTGGCCTTATTTTGCATCCACAAGCCTCATTTAATGCATAATTTTGGGGATAATTTTGAAACAAACCAACATCCAATCATAATTAAAGTGTTTTTAAGTTGTGTGGCCCAAATTTAGTGGTTTGGAACTCATACGCCACCTTGGGCATATGAGTCCCACTTAGGGTTTCAGGTCCCGATCATGATTTTACACCTTTCTAAGAATTTTTGAAAATGGTACCATAATTTATGCCTAATGGGACTTATACACTACCTTGGACCTATGAGTCTCGTGTGGCCCAAAATAAAAATTAATTCAAATTCTTAGCAAGATTTTATCCTCCTATATCCGATGTCGACTTGCAGTGTTGAATTTCAGGATTTTTCACATAATTAAGTATAAATACAAGGTTCTTTCACTCATTTTCACCCCAAGCATTCACATATTCATACTTACAGCATATTTGAGTTAACAAGAGCATTCAAGGGGATATTAACAAGTGTTTTAGAGCATTATTCAAACATCATGCATCATGTTTTTTTTTAGCTAACAATTGTGATGTAGAGTTTTATGATTCAAGCTAGAATTTCATTCAAGATCTATCCTATTCAAGCAAGAGTCAAGGTCTACATCAATTAGAGACACTTCATACATGTTTGTGGCACTTTATTATTAGGGTTTGGTGAGTTGCAATATCATATTTTTCTCATTCATCATTCTCCATTCCTATTTCATTTCATTTCAAGGTTTGATTACAAAAATGGCAAACCCCTTTCTAATAAAAAACAACATTTTTACCTCTCTTTAATGTGTGATTTGCAGGTTTAGATTGAAGAAAAAGTGAAGAAAATATTTGGAGAAAGTTTTCAAAGTGTTCAAAGTTGTCACCTTGCATTAGAGAAACTTGGAGAACTTTTACAGGTTGCAAATCAAGGTTTCAGATCCATAAATCAATTGGGAAGTACAAAGAAGACATTGAAGACTAGGTTTATACTTTCAAGATTCAAAAAACCCTAATTGGACTAATACATTTGTTTTGGTATAGTCCTAATTTTGGTCATTTTTCAGGTTTCTGTAGCTTTAGGTACCCTTTAAATCCTAATTTTAGCTTCTACACAAAAACCTAGATCTCAGACTAAATCACCCAAACTAGCATATGAGTCCCATTAGGCCTTAAAATTGGGATTTTTAGCATTTCATAGCTCATTCCAGTCATCTTCATATTTCCAAGAGCACACATTTCATCTTGCACTCTATTATTCTATTTTACATGCATTTTTAGGTCATTTAGTGAAAGATTGTATCATATTAGGGTTAAGCATTACATCTTGCCTTTCATTTGTCTTTCCAAGCCCTAGCTTGGTGGTGATCCCCTCATTGGTTTACAATCAGACCCTAGGACAAACCTATTGCAAGATCTCTTTCTCCTTTGCATAATTGAGATTGAGATTTCTAGGGTTTGTTCTTGAATGAGTGTATTGGATTTTTTTGTCCTATCTCCCTAGCATATAATTCCATTTAAAACATCATAATTTTCATTTGGAGTGCATCATCATCCTATATTTTTCTTGCATTAACATTGCATTAGGGTTTGCATTATTTAACTCACATCCTAGGGTGTTTAATTTTTCATTAGTGAAAGTGCATACAGGTTACATTTTTTCGTCTCAAATAATTCAAAATCATATAAAATCTGCATTTGCACTTAGGTTATAGATCATACAACATAAAAAACATAAAAATCACTTGATTTTTTTTTAATTTTTTGAAAAAACCCCTCACTCTAGGACTCATACACCCCTTTGGGCGATTTAGTCCTAGTGCATATTTTGTACTAGATTTTACAAAATTTAAAACTCTATTTCCATGCTTTTATTTTTTGTTGAAAATTTTCTATTTAAGTTTAAATATTTTTTGTTTCATTCAGTTCATTGCATCCAGTTTTATTAGGTTCATCTTGTGCATTGCTTAAATTCAAAATTGCATCTAGAACATTTCATTTCAGATTATTACCTTGTTAGAATATGAGATATGCATTACATTTCATCATGGATATGTGCTTTGATAAACTATGGATGTCCTTGAAGTCCTTAGTAGATGTGTCATGTTGCGCTTTTGGAAATGAGCCTAATGAAATTGAACTTACTCATGCCAAATCAAATCCTAATGCATGTCCTCCTCATGATGTTGACATAATTGGAGAAAATGATGACAACATGAATAAATTCCTAAATGGTTTTTTTAACAACCTTGAAACTAATGCATCCTTTTATCCATCAATGAAACAACCAACACCCCTATAATACCACCACCTGAGATGTTTGGTTACTTACATCCTAAAACTGAGACAATAATTGAACCTAAGTTCCCTATAATAGGTGAACCTAACTCCTCTAGGCAAGAAAATACTCAACCATTCTATATTAACAAAGTAACAAAAATTCCCATCAACCTTGAAGAGACATATGGGAATGATTTACTATCTTAAGCAAACAAGGATGTGATACAACAAGTGAACATGAAATTCACCAACTCTTAGAGAAAATACCAATTGAAAATACAAAAGGGTTAGGATATGAAGATCCTCCTCCTAAAATGACTATCCTCCAAGTCCTAAATAACAACCAATGACTTGTAAGGATGAAACAATCGTATTAAGTCCTCCTCCTCAACATTCAATTCAAGAAATTGGTGAATCTAACAAATGAAAAAGACCTTAGAAATTAAAGAAACTACAATTCCCTTGCCCACCAACTAGTATTGAAAGGAATTTGTAGATACTTTTACATAGAGGACTGATTACATTAACTCCCATAAGAGAATACTGGAAACCAAATCCTAAGAACACAAACACATCACATTGTCGATACAATAGAGTTCTTGGACATAGTACTAATGAGTTTCATGCTTTACAACAAATATTTAAAAAGATTGATATTATAGAAATAGTCCCTTAAAGCAAGACCCTTTCACCCCTTGTCATGTAATGGTTGTATAATCTTCAATTCTCACCATTACATGATCTTTCCCATCACCTACCTCGACTAATTTTTGTCTTACACTAGGTGGGGGCAAGAATTAGATAGTCTTGTCCTAGTAGTTCATTTGTCATTGTCCCTTTAGCTAGTTTTATTCACATGTTCCTTACTAGTCTTTTGCATTATATCTTTTTCATTTTTCTTTGGTGTAATTGCATGTGCATGATGTGATCCCCTGTGGTGTTCTATTTGATTTTCTCTCTCTCAATGTGGCATTCCTCTATTTGTACCTTCATTCTTCTCAATGTTGCAAATATTTTATATTTTTCTTTATCAATTCATTTGTCTTGTGTTTTCTTTTTGGGGATGATGCAAGGCGTCAATAATTTCATGTCTCTTCCATGTTGACCGAAAACAAATTCCTTTAATTTTCTTAATTTTCTTAATTTTCTTGGTCTTGTTTTTTCCTTTTGGGGATGACGCAAGGCATCGAGACATTCAGGTCTCTTCCATGTTTACCCAAAAAAAAATTCTTTGTTTTCGCTCTCTTCGTGTCATTCTTCTAATTCAATGAGTATTTGGGGAATGATGATAGTTTTGAGATCTCTTAAAAAAATTGTAGTGCAAGAACATAGTGATCCCAATTCCTTAGTTCCCTTATGTGTTTGGTTTTTTCCATTTTGGGGGCAACCCACTTCTCTTTTTTTTATCTTTCGTATGACGTAGCTTTATTTAGAAACATATGAATTGGCATAGGGATTTCTAAGTTAGATCTCATGTCATATTTATTTCTTGCATTTATTGTTTTCTAATTTAAATTAATTGCTCACAATATGGTGTTTATAAATTTCTTTAAAGTTGGGGCATACATTGGCATTATTTTTTTTCATTTTACATTTTTTATGGTGTAGTCTTCTTATTTCAGGCGATGCGTCTTCCGCTTTGTGGTGACACTGGGTGTGATGTACTTCAAGAGTGTGATAGCTCTTAGCATATTATATTCCTCTTAGTTTGATGTGACACACTGCATCCCCTAAGTAGTGAATCTTTTATTCTTTGATTGGTCCTCTATTAGAGATATTAGGCACAATGTCCCCTAAGTTAAGACCTTTGTGAAAAAAGAAAACCTCCTTAGAACATTCCTTATTGGTTGAATTTTCATTTTTGGTTATATGTCCCCCTTGCATGCCTGTGGATCCATCTTGTTTGTTCATTAGTTCCAAGCATCCAAAGCTTTACTTTCCATATGAAGCTCGAAGTTCATTGTTTGTTCATGAGCTCCAAGCATACAAATTTTTTCTTGCCTCATGAAGCTTGGAGATCTTTTGTGTGGCACATTATCAAAGTTATCAAGAGGTATAAGTTTGGTATGGTTTGACGAGAAGCCTGACTGAGGCATGAACTTCCCATGTCCACTCGAGTGCATACCAATTGTGTTTGTATGTGTCTCACCTCCTTCGTATTCTTACCCAATGGACAACCTAAAGTTTTGTTGCCTCAAAGTGAGCATGCACTTTTCAAACAAACAATGTAGATTTGATCCACATCATGATGGAAAAACGGTCAAAGCTTGATCCACCCCTTTTTTTGTTCTCATTGTCTTTGGCAGTGTATTTTTGTGCCTCGATGATGCTCTTTATATTGTTCTCACATGTGTTCTTTTGTGCCTATGTTGGTTTTCCATGGGATCTTCATCCTGGGGGCTTGATCACCCCTCTTGATCATGGCCATCCTATCTTACTAACATCGATGCATTTGGACCCCTCTTGATGTGAGTTTCATCTACTTTAGTGTGAGTTTGAAGAAATTTCATCCTCTCATTAAAGTGGGGGCTAAATGTAGTGTCAAAAAATGTCATCGATGACATTTTCACATTTATTTGGGCCTCATAAAATTGAGCTTAGTGTTGCTTTAACCTAGTATTGTAATGTGTTTAACACACTCACATTAGGTCTTGGGCCATTGTAAACTAAATAAACCTAATCATACCTTATTTAAGGTGTTGTAAAGTGTTATGAAACACTTTCACACTTTTCTAGGGTTGTCATTAATATTGGGCTTCTTTATGCTTTAATTGGCCTTATCTTCAATCCACAAGCCTCATTTAATGCATTATTTCGAGGATAATCCCAACAAAAGTACCATCCAATCAAAATATAGGTGTTTTAAGGTTGTGTGGCCTAGATTTGGTTGTCTAGGACTCATACGCTACCTTGGGCATATGATCCCACGTAGGGTTTTGGATCCCGATCCTGATTTTATACCTTTCTAAGTATTTTTGAAAATGGTCCCATAATTTAGTCCTAATGGGACTCATACACCACCCTGGGCATATGAGTCCTGTGTGGCCCAAAATAAAAATTAATTTAACTTCTTGGTGGGATTTTATCAAGTCCTAGATCTTATGTTGGCTTGTAGTGTTGTAATTTTGAGAATTTTTACATAATTAAGTATAAATAAAAGATTCTTTCACTCATTTTCACCCCAAGCATTCAAGTATTCATCGTTATAGAAATTTTGAGTTCACAAGAGCATTAAAGGGTATATTTCAAGTGTTCTAAAGCATTATTCAAGCATCAAACATCATGTCAAAGTCATCATGCATAATTTGTGTTTTTGAGCTAACAATTGTGAAGTAGCATTTTATGATTCTTAAGCTAACATTTCATTCAAGATCTATCCTATTCAAGAAAGAGTCAAGATCTACACCATTGGATCCACTTCATACATGTTTGCAACACTCTATTGTTAGGGTTTTGTGAGTTGCAACATCATATTTTATTCACTCATCATTCTCCATTTCTATTTCATTTCATTTCAAGGTTTGATTGCCAAAATGAGGTTTGACCAAGGCAAACCCCTTTCCACTAACAAAAAAAATTTTTTCCCTTGCTTTAGTGTGTTATTTGTCAATTTAGGTTGAAGACACATTGAGGATCAAGTTTGGAGAAAGTTGTCAAATTTTTCAAAGTTGTCAAAGTTGTCACCTTGCATTGGAGAAACTTGGAGAACTTCTATAGGCTGCAAATTAGGATTTTAGATACAAAAATCAATTGGGAAGTATAAAGCAAATATTGAAGACTAGGTTCAAACTTTGAAGCTTCAAAAAACCCTAATTGTATTGAAATGCCAATTCTAGCATATGAGTCCCTTTTTAGGTCATTTTCTAGGTTTTGGTAGTTTTAGATACCCTTTTGCCAGATTTCAGCGTTTGCACAAAAACCTAGATCGGGGACTAAATCACCCAAACTAGCGTATGAGTCCCAATAAGCCTTAAAATCAAGATTTTCAACATTTTTGAGTTCATTCCATTCATCTTTAGATTTCTAGGTGCACACATTTCATCTTGTTGCTTGTTATTCTATTTTACATGCATTTTTAGGTCATTTAGTGAAAGATTGCATCTTATTAGGGTTAAGAATTACATCCTACATTGCATTGTCTTTCCAAGCCCTAGCTTGGTTGTGAACCCCTTATTAGTTTACAATTAGACCCTAGGATAACCCTATTGCAAGATATCTTTCTCCTTTACATAATTAAGGTTCAAATCTCTAGGGTTTGTTCTTGAATGAGAGTGTTGAATTTTGTTGTTCTATCTCCCTAGCATAGAATTCCATACAAAATTCTTCGCTTCAGTGGTAAGAATCACAATACCATGATTTAACAATCACACTATTTCACTACTGCAATTTAATTTATACTCTTACTACAAGTATGAAATGTTATAAATTCAAGAATTAAAAGTAATATATCACATGTTTTAATACTATTTTTTAATTCAAAATTGAAAAATCAGTACAAATCATAATAAGGATTATTGTTATATGATTTTATAAATAATTTTCCATATACAACAGTACACATGAATGCTCCAAGATCAAGTTATCTTATTAACTTAAGGTAATATGGTTATGATTTACTCGAAGGGAGAGCATAATTTGAGCTCACTTTGTACCTCCAACCATAAACCAAGTGGCCCCCCATTTAATTCCCTATTGGAAATGGCCTAACCTTTCAAAAAGGGCACAAAATAATGACATCAATAGTTTAATAATTTTGACAACCAAATATTAAATGTACAATCACTATCACATGCAATGCAATGAAGCACACAAAACCTAGTTACACTCTTAATATTATTGAATTTTGCTTAACATGCAACCCAAATATATATTATGAATTTACTTACAACCATAACATCAATTTAGCTAAAAAATTAACTCTAAGTCATATTTAATTTTCATTTGTTTATGAAAATACTATCTATTTCTTGACTTTTCCAATAATGAATATCAAGAAAACATAATTGATAGCTAACATCTTAGTCAAATAACTTAATCGATTATTTACCATACTCTTGTAGCATCATAAATTGTCACCCTTGACAATTTCACACTATGTTTTATGTAAGAGTTGAGAAAATACAACTTCATAGGAGCCTAGTGACCTCTGCAAGTGAAGAATACCTATTACAAGGAGAATCAAAGAGAAGCAACAAAGAGAACAAGAAAAATGCTCAAAAATGTGGAGCTTTATATTATCCAATGTGTAAAAGAATAATAATACAAAATAAAATATTTCAACCACATATAGGTCAAAAAACCCTAAAAAGGAAAACCCTAGGCTTGCACATTAATAATTAATAAAATAATTAATTATTATGCACCTAATGTTAGCTTAAGTGTAAAAGAGATAAAAGGGAACTTTACTTAATTAAACAAATATTGTTTAATTAATCAACTAAATAACCAATTACTCTAACACCCCCCCTTAAGCTAGACTTAGGGAGAAGCTAAAACCTAGAAGAAGCTATTGAAAGAAAAAAGCAATGAGTCCCGACAACAAGTCCAGATTAGGTACCCAAGTACAAGGAAATCTCTATGAAATGGAGAAAAGGAGGAAACCCAGTGGGAAAAAACTTCTCTCCAAAAAGAGATAGAAGAACATGCTGAAAGAAACATGAAGGAAGGAAGGCCTCATAAAGACCCCCCAAGGACAACTTCCTTTACCCCAAGCATAGAGCACAACTGAAGATAGCGCGACGATGCAAAAGGCTTCGTGAAGATGTCTGCAACCTGCTTGGTAGTGGGAATATACTCCAAGATGAGAGAACCATCCTGAATCAATTATCTGATGAAATGCATATGAAGCTCAATTTCCTTCGTCCGCTGATGCTCCACCGGGTTGTGAGAAATGTGTATAGCACTCTAATTGTCACACCAAATAATTGTGGGACTATCAAGAGGAAAATCAAACTCAGTCATCAATTGTGGAAGCCATAAAGTCTCCTGACTAGTGAGCAAAGTAGCTTGGTACTTAGCCTCTATAGATGATAATGCATGAGTAGTCTGCTTCTTGCAATACCATGTGATAAGACTAGAGCCAAGATTGAAAACAAAGCTAGAAGTAGACTTCGGATCATTGACATCACCAGCCCAATCTGAGTCAGTGTAGCCAACAATGTGAGGATCCCCTAATGTGTAGTGAATGCTATACGAAATGGTGCCCTGAATGTACCTCCAAATATGTTTGGTAGCTTGCCAATGAATCTCATGAGGATCATGGGAGAATCAAGAGACAAGGCCAACCACAAAGGAAAGATCAGGATGAGTGTGAGTCAGGTACAACAAACTGCCAACCGACTACCTGTAAAGTGTAGAATCTACTGAAGGAGTGGGGCAAGTAGTAGTCAAAACAACCCCTAACTGAAAAGTTGCGGGGGTAGGCTTGCAATCAAGCATGCCAAATCACTGAAGCATATCAAGAGCATACTTCTGGTGGTAAATAGAGATCCCATCAGAAGACTAAATCACCAGAAGACCAAGAAAATAGTGCAAAAGATCGAGATCTGTCATCTCAAACTACTCCATCAAAGCTTGTTGAGCATGCTAAATCATAAAGGATGAGCTACTTGTGATGAGGAGATCATCAACATATAACATAAGAATCAGGATCTCGCCCTCAAGATTCTGACTATAGATGGTGGGATCAGAATCACAGTGTGTGAAACCAGTGGAGAGAAAAAAAGAGTCTATCTTCTCATACCAAGCTCAAGGGGCCTATTTGAGACCATATAATGAATGCTAAAGTCTACAAACCAAAGAAGCATCTTGCAAAAATCCCTAAGGCTTCTCCATATAGATCTCCTCCTGTAGGTCACCATGCAAGAATGCACACTTCACATCCATCTAAAAAATGGGCCATCCCCTAGAAGTTGCAAGTGATAGTACAAAGCGAATAGAATTCATCTTGGCGACAGGGGGAAATGTCTCGGAGTAATCAATACTCTCAACCTGGGAGAAACCATTTGCAACAAGATGTGCTCTTTACTTATCAATAGAACCATCAACAACATACTTGGTGTGATACAACCATCTGCATCAAACCATCTTTCTGCCCTTAGGAAGAGGACAGAGATCCCAAGTACTATTCCTCATCAAAGAAGAATACTCCTCCTCCATAGCACTATCCCACTTAGGGTGACCTGTCGCCTCTAAAAATTTTTGAGGATCCTCTGAAAGAGAATGATTCAAAAGATTAGAACCTGTAGTATGAGAATGGGTGCGACGAGTGTCTGAAGGATCACTTGCCATAGATCCTACTGCCTCAATAGTAAAGAGAACCCATTTGGGTATCTGAGGTGGAGCAAGTGGAGGTGGAGATGGGGGATCATCAACATCCTCATCAAAATCATCCTCAACATAATCTTGAAGAGTTGCAGTGGGAGGAGTAGGTAGTGAAGTAGATACTGGAGACAAGGTATCCACTATGGGAAGGCGCTCATCAAAATAGACATCCTATCAAAATAGGACCTCTCTGGAATTAATATCAAACAACTTGTACACCTTAACATCCTCACAGTAGCCAAAAAAAATGAGGGGTCAACCCTTCTGCTCCATGGCTCTCCTCTGAGCATCAGGAATAAATGCCCATGCCTCACTACCAAATACTCAGAATGATGAAACATCAGGCTTGTCATGAGACCAAGCCTCCTCAGGATTCATATGTCGAATCACCTTGTGAGGCATTCAATTATGAATATAGTTGGCACAATTAACTGCCTCAACCCAAAAAGATGAATCCATGGACCTAGACTGAATCATACAATTCGCCATCTCCCATAAAGTCCTATTCTTTCTCTTAGCGACACCATTCTGCTGAGGGGTGTAGGGAACAGTAAACTAATGTTGCAAACCTTGCTCAGTGCAAAAATATTTGAAAGCCTGATTCACATACTCCCCTCCATCATCTATACGTATACACCAAATAGAAAGGCCAGACTACTTCTCTACAAATGTCTTGAAGATTTGAAAGAAATCAAAGACATCAAACTTGTACTTAAGAAAGTACACCCATGTGTTTCGGGAGAAGTCATCAATGAATGTGAGTACATAATTGACCCCAGAAAAAGGAGTGGGAAATGACATCAGGTCACTATGAATCAACTCTAAGGGTGCCAAAGCACGAGTGGCTCTTCACTTCAGAAAGGGATCCCTGTGATGCTTTCCAAGCACACAACCATGACAAACACCATCTGTGCAAGAAATCTATGGAAGACCAAGAACAAGTGCCTGTGTACTCATCTGCTGAAGATATCTATAATTGACATGGCCCAAACGCTCATGCCAAAGTTGACTCACTGAATCTGTATGTGCTATAAGAGATGAACCTGTACCCTCAGAAGGCTCAAATCCATCAAATTTGTAAAGACGAGATGTAGTATCAACACTCCCAGTAGCCACAACCAGATCAGAGTCATGGAGGTCCCGAATAACCACATCATGTGGTGAGAACTCAACTGTCTTACCAGAGACAATATGACAAATTTGATAAATGGATAGGAGGTTCGTCGAGATGTCAGGAACAACCTGAACATCCTGTAGAGTGCCCCCATCCAAAGAGACAAAACCTGAACCCATGACGGAAAGTTGTGTAGAGTCATCCACTGCAATCTATGAAGTACCACAAGAGGCAAGAGAAGTGACCAACTGCTGAGAGTGAGTCATATTGTGAGAAGCACCAGAATCTAAAATCCAAGTGGACCCATAGGTTGATGCTTGAGCAGTGAGAGCATGGCCTTTCCCCGTGGAAGGAGAAGATGACTGAGGTGAGGAGATGTGATGCTGTTGCATGGCTTCCTCTAAAGCCTCTAATCATTTCCAACACCTAGAAACTGGATGTCCTTCCTTGCCACATAAGCTGTAAGTGTCTCCTGATTTCTGCTTAGTCTTGGAGGAACACTCACTAGACTTCAAAGATTTCCCCTATTTTGGATTAAGTGGTGGTTTGGAATCAAACTTAGGAGGTGGTATAGAGGAATGCTCACTGCTTGCAAAATCTTTCTTGGGCTTCAGTTTCTACTTTTGTTTCTCCTTAGATGACTGAGCAACCAATGCTTTGTTCTTGGATCCTAAGAGCATATCCATTTGAGAAAGGTGTGACTGCTCATGAGAGAAATGCTCACAAAACACATCAAAGGTAGGCATGGTAAAATGAGTACCCAAGCCATCTATGGTGGAATAGAAGGAAGAAGAAAATATCTAAAATGGACCACGAAGCTTCGAAAGGATCAAGGAAATGCACTTTATGTCTGACTTATTCTTGCCACAACTTTGTAAAATAGTGCAGATAGTTTTGAACTTGTTCAAAAAATCTTCAGTAGTGGGAAATGATTCAGGTAACAGTGAAGTCAGCTCTGCCTCAATCTATAATGCTCAGAACTCATTAATGGCCCGAAAAAGTGTCTCAAACTTCAACCACATGGCTCGAAGAGTGAGCAAAGCATAAAGGTGAAAAAAAAGACTGTATGAAACGTGCATAGATAGCAAACCCATACCTTCATCCATCTTGTTCATGTGTTGCATAATCTCAAAAGGACACTGCAACTAAGGCTGAACCTCATCTAAACAAGACCACAACTCTCGTGACTTGAGAAGCGTCATCATGTGAGAATTCCAGGTGTGATAGTTGTGTGATGTGATTAACTCAACTAAGGATTCTGCCATGAAACCCAGCACTTGTACCTGCTTGTGTTTTTTATTATTATGTGATCTTTCAAAATAGACAGAAGATGCAGAAGGGTTTGATTTTTTTTGAGAGTTTTGGTGTTCTGGTTTTTTGATATAAATGACAAAAAGTGAGAAAAAAAACACCCCCCCATAAGAGATAAACCCAAACCCTAGTACAAACTAAGAAAGAGGAAGCAATGCATAAGCAAAAAAACTTCAAAATAAATTCTCATCTACTTGATGAAAATTCTAAGAAAAAATATCATATATCTGAATAAAGCATGTTGAGAGCTCTCCAACTCCTATTCATTTTTAAAAAACGAAGTCCGTTTGCACCTTCTATGGCCCCAAACTCATTAATGGACCCAAAAAGTGTCTCGAACTTCAACCACATGGCTCGAGGAGTGAGCAAAGCATCAAGGTGAAACAAAAGACTATCTGAAACGTGCATGGATAGCAAACCCATACCTTCATCCATCTTGTTCCTGTGCTGCATAATCTCAAAAGAACGCTACAACTAAGGTTGAACCTCATCTAAACAAGACCACAACCCTCATGACCTAAGAAGCCTCATCATGCGAGACTTCCAAGTGTGATAGTTGTGTGATGTGAGTAACTCAACTAAGGATTCTGCCATGAAACCCTGCACCTATACCTGCTTGTGTTTTTTATTATTATGTGATCTTTCAGAATAGACAGAAGATGCAGAAGGGTTTGATTTTTTTTTAGAGTTTTGGTGTTCTGGTTTTTTGATATAAATGATAGAAAGCGAGAAAAAAAACACCCCCCAACAAGAGATAAACCCAAACCCTAGTACAAACTGAGAAAGAGGAAGCAATGCATAAGCAAAAAAACTTCAAAATAAATTCTTGTCTACTTGATGAAAATTCTAAGAAAAAATATCACATATCTAAATAGAGCATGCTGAGAGCTCTCCAACTCCTATTCATTTTTAAAATATGGAGTCCGTTTGCACCTTCTATGGCCCCGAAAGTGCAGAAAAAAGACCCCACTTTGACTGGAAAAAACTATAACCAAGCTAGAAAATTTTCAAAAAAAACCTACACCATCAGATTGGTGCCAAAAGAATCTTTTCAACAACTATTTTTGTTTGAAAAACCGAGCTAAAACACCCGAGATATGCCCGTTTGAATGAGATGTCCAATTGAAAAAAAATTGGAGGGCCTGGTGGCTCTTTGGTGCGCTCCGGAGGCTAGCGGCGGATAGGCTGAGCGTGGGTGGCATGCGGGTGGGGCACGGGTTGATGGTGGCTACTTGGCCGTAGCCAGCGGATGATGCCGATAGCGGTGGCCGGGCAGTGGCCTCCATGTGGCGCACAGGTGGTGTGGCCTGTGTGAGCGGGCAGTGCCAAAAAAATGAAAAAAACCCTCTTTTTTATTTTTTATTTTTTTTCCTATGGAAGGCGTGCCCTGGGGCTATATGGCCTTAGGGAAATTTATTTTTGCCTCCCTGATCAACTGTAACCAAAATCGAATACCATGTAGAAGTTGTCAAAATCGACTTCAGACTCCAAGAACACCTGCATGCAAATGAATACCTATCACAAGGAAGAGAATAGATGGAGAAAAAAAACAAGGGTTTGAAGCTTTGAAAAATGGAGAAATTATCTTATCAGAACAAAAGGGACTTTTGAATATACAATAGATCAATCCTTAAAAAGGAGATCATGCAAACCCTAAAAAAAAACCCTAAAAGGAAAACATTTAATAATATAATTATTAAATGTCACTTTATGCAAACTAAAGTGAAATCTTAAGAAGGGAATAAAGGTAACCTAATTAACACAATTAATTTAAAACTTTTACTCTAACACCCTCCTTAAGATGAGCAAGAGTGCAGCTACAAACATGTGCAAAAAAGCAAAAGGTAACTACAATGCATGAAAGGAAACATGGATCCCGACAACTAGGCCAGATCAAGTACCCAAATACAACCAAATATCTATAAAGTGGAGAAATAGAAAAAACCTCATGGGAGAAACTCTACTCCAAAAAGAGATGCTGAAAGCCATGAAAAACATCACTGAAGCAGAAGAAGCTGCAAACAATTGTCAAAAAATGATTGCTATGGTGCGGAAGAACCTTCTCTGAAGATAAGATGATCAGGATCAAGAAGACAACAATCTGCATGAGTGCCCCAAAATGACAATACTCAAATCAGATGGCAAACAAAGGCAAACACTTGGAACGAAGATACAAATGGCACAAGTACCAATAGTCTGAAAAACACTGATCAACTGAGAATGGAAGATTCCTTCCAAGGTAAAGTCGAGGAAGCATTAGCATGAACAGTATAATACCCCCCCCATAATGCTGAACTAGGAGAGCTTGACAGATCCATTAAAATAGTGTGTAACACCCTGTAGTGAATGAAGGAGAAGAAAACAACATCTGAAAGTGCACAAGAAAGCACCTGCAACTGAAAAAGTGGTGTGCAAAACAAAACACACATGCATGAGGCTGGAATCATATGGATTCACTTTCGTCGTGGAGGGACACTCACCAGACAAAGATGTGATGGCAAAACCAAAGGCACTACACAACCCCCCAATGGCACTTTATAATACAGTGCGAGTACAAAAATATGGCAAAACCTTATGTGCAAAATCCCCAAAAATACATGTACAATAGTGTGGCACTTTATCTCAATGCGTTTACATAGAAGATTGCTTACAAATGATGCTCAAAATGCCCTCAAAGGACAAAAAACTAGAAATACATGAAGAACAACAAAAAAAAAAGCATCCTATGCAAACGAGAAGTTTCCAAGAGAAAATATGTCCAGGTAATTCACCAGAGTGTGAAAACACAAAAAACTAAATAAAATATACCTGGAGTGAAA